>CM076575.1:1944752817-1945352817 GCA_034641835.2 Pinus albicaulis | reverse complement strand
AGTGGTTCTACGAGTATGAGAAGTATGATGGTGATGATGTATTCTTAGGGGATGATAGGAAGGCTAGAATTTCCGGAAGCGGAAAATTCATGCTGAAGTTGCATGGTGGAAGGATTATAACACTTCCTAGTGTTATGATTATTCCTGCATTGGCCAAAAATCTGATTTATGTAAGCAAGATGAATAGTGCAGATGTAAAGACAATTTTCAAGAAAGATACCTGCAAAATGGTTTGGGGAGCATTGGTATTGATGTAGGGAGTTAAGATTGGAACTCTATACAAGCTTCTGGGTAGCACTGTTATTGGTAAGTGCAACAGCTTTGTGGTTCCTAAAAGTGGACCAAAAAGCCTAGCAGTTTTTGTAGAAAAGACCATTCTATGGCATCAAATACTTGGAAATATTTGATAGAAGTTCCTTCATATATTGAATGGTAGAAGGTACGTCTAATTTCTCTCTGGATTTTGATTTCTATGAACATTGTGTATATGGGAAGAAGAATTGGGTGAGTTTCCCTTCTAGTGCTAAGAGGGCAAACAAGATATTAGAGCTTGTGCAAAATGATGTGTTTGGACCTGTGTGGGTTCCATGAATGGGTAATTTTAATTACTATGTTTCATTTGTAGATGAATTCTCAAGGAAACATGAATATATTTCTTGAGGAAGAAATTTGAAGTAATTGACAAATTTAAGGAATTAAGGCTCTGGTGGAAACTAGACATAGAAGAAGATAAAGGTTATGAGGACAGATAATGGAGGAGAATTATGCAAGAATGAACTTTAAGAGTTTTGTAAGAGGTGTGGTATAGCATGGAATAATACTAATCCATACACACCTCTTCCAAATGGGGTTGCAAAAATATTGAACGAGACGTTGATGGAAAAGGAAAGAAGCATGTTGAGTGGTACCAGGTTTGGATAGGAATTTTTGACAGAGGAAGTGGAGACTAAATGTTACCTCATTAATAGATCACCTTCATCAACATTGGAGGATAAGACTCCACATGAGGTATGGACTAGTTAGAAACTATATATTTCACATCTAAGGGTGTTTAGATGTGATTCATATATACGTGTTCAAAAGGAGAAAAGAAGCAAGTTGGATAGTAAATCTGAAAGGTGCTATTTATTTGGTATAAGGATCGTTTATAAGGTTATAATATTTGGAACATAGAAACAAGGAAGGTTGTGTACAACAGAGATCTAGTTTTTAGAGAGGTGAAAGATGTTGTTAAACATGTATTCCTACCAAAGGAACCTGAGAACATAGAGTTTGAGCTAAAGGAGGAAGAATCAGACTCTATAGCAGAAAAATATTCAAAAGAGGAAGAGCCACAAACTCCAGTTGTGATAAGATCAGTTTCAGAAAGAAGGAAGCCAGAAAGGTATAATCCATCTACTTTCTGTTCAAATTTTTCTTTATCTATCATTGATGATGATCCTAGAACTATCAGGGAGCCAGTGGATTCATAGGATGGAAAACTCTCGAAGGAGGCCATGGTTGATGAAATTACATCCTTGCACAAAAATGAGGCATGGCATCTAGTGGAGTTGTCGGTTGGAAGGAAACCCAATGGAAGAAAATGGGTGTTTAAGAAGAAGATGAATGCAAAAGGCAAGGTGGAGAAATACAAAGCTCGGTTGGTATCAAAATATTATTCCGAGGTGTCAGGAATTGATTTTGGTGATATTTTTCTTCTGATGCTAAGGTAACTTCTATTATATTACTTTTATATGTTGTTGCTGCATTTGATTTTGAGGTAGAATAGATGGATGTGAAGACATCATTTCTTCATGAGGATTTTGAAGAGGATATCTACATGAATAAACCCTAAGGATTTGAGGTGAAGGGTAAGAAATAATTGGTATGTAGGTTAAAAAAATCTTTGTATGGGTTAAAAAAGTCACCAAGGATGTGGTATCAGAAATTTAATACATATATACAGGGACTTGGCTTCACCAGAAGTAGAGAGGATCACTGTGTGTATTTTAAATTAATTGGTGATCGTGTTATTTATTTGGGCTTGTATGTGGATGATATGTTTTTGGTTGGAAATGAAAAGGAAATTATCCAGGATTTGAAGGCCCAATTGTTCTCCAAATTCGACATGAAGGATCTTGGTGTTGCAAACTATATTTTGGGCATGGGAATTAAATGAGATCGCGCAAAGAGGAAGATCTACTTAAACCAAAGGAAGTATGTTGAGACAATATTGTAGAGGTTCAATATGCAGGATAGTAAATCAATGAAGGTTCCTATTCCTGTAGGTGTAAATTTATATGTTGAACAGTGTCCCAAGACATAAGAAGAAGAATAGGACATGTTCCATCTTCCATATGCAAGTGCAATGGGTAGCCTGATGTATGCAATGGTTTGTACTTGACCATACATTGCACATGTAGTGGGAGTATTGAGTAGGTTTATGTCAAAAACATGGAAGGAGCATTGGATAGTAGTGAAGCAGGTTTTTAGATATTTTTGTGGCACTAGTGATTATGGTTTGTGCTACCAGGGAAAACCATGATTGGACAGAGTTTTGGATATTCGTGGCTTTGTTGATGCAGGCTAGGTTGGAGATATAGATCAAATAATATCTACAAGTGGGTATGTGTTTAGCATATTTGGAGGTGTAGTCAGTTGAATGAGTAAAATATATTATGTAGTGGTTGTTTCAAATAGAGAGGTAGAATACATAGCAGCCACTCATGCAAGCAAGGAGGAAATTTGGTTGAAGAGATTATGTTCAAGTATAGGATTATTGCAGTGATCTAAAAGGATAGATTGTGATGGCTAAAGTATAATTTTCTTGGCTAAGAACCCTTCTTATCTTTCAAATACAAAGAAAATTTATTTTCAATATCACTTTGTGAGAAATATGGTTGAGGATAAAAACGTGTTGTCAGTAAAGGGGGGCAATTTGAAGAATGTTGTAGATGCATTGATGAAGTTTGTGAGCAATGAGAAGTTCTCTTGGTGTAGAGAAACAATGGGCGTTGTAAGGTTGTACCAATGACTAAGCTCTCTTATGGACCACTTTGGAAAGAAAATAACAAGTGGGAGAATGTTGGGTGTGTGTTATATTCTTTCCACGACTTGCTTCAAGCGAGAAGCATGGGGTAAGATGGGGGCTGGAAACCCCCCTATGCTTGCGTTGAGCATAGCAGGGATTTACAGGTGGAGCACACCCCCCCCCCCCCCCCTTATTGAGGGGTTCGCAGGGGGGTGGTATCCCCCCTGCACGGGGTTCAGGGCAGCACCCTAAAAAAAAAGGACCCTGTATTAGGTGGGCACACCTACCTATGGTTTTGTGTATGGGTTTGCACTTGGTTTTGGGCATGACAGTTTTCTTCCCATGGTCGTTTTTAGACCTGGTCAAGTGAACTATGGTTATGTTCTAATACAATGTTAATGGATTGGGGTTTATGAATGCTTCGGCACGTATATATGTGTTGTAACATTGAAAGTAATATAATAAAAAATCAAGCTAGTAGTCCTAGTTTTAGAATCTAAGGGAAGATATTTGTGTATTTATGTTTTATGTTTTATGCTCTCACTATTGTTTATTTTATGTCTTAAGAGTTCATTTGTAGATAATTTTTGTATAGGGTTAAAACCTACAGTAATTTAACTGATTTACCACTAATTTTGAATTAAATCATATTTAATTCACTGGACCTATCACTAGCTCATATCTCAATTAGAACTAGTTAAATTGATTTTAACTCAATTAATTGGGTTAACTAATTACAACTCACAAATAACTGTAACTCGACCCCCTAAAACCATGATATAAATCTACATGCCTCATATATGGCTCTCAACTTCAATTTCCTAAGCTAAGTAAGTCTTCCTAACTCATTTAACTAATATAAGTTGTCATGATATGAAATTACAATTTCTCTTCCAATTTGATTATGGGAAATTAAATCAAAATCCCCCTATGGTGCCATTTCTGGATGCCATTTTCAATGTTTATTGTTGCCAATTTCAACATATTTCACAATATCATTCCCCAACCATCACTTGTGAGCACCCACCTACAATTTTGTCATGTCACATTTTGCAGCCTCAAGGAGGAGAAGGATGGACAAGGGGGACAAGATGAATAGAGGACAACTAAAACAATATTTTTTGTAGGTGCCATAAGAAACACTAGAAAATGTACTGTAACCCAGCTCTTATCCAAAAGATTCAATGTTAAGGTTGGTGTTCACGATGTGGACAGTGCCAAGAACAATTTCCACACTAATGATGCCAAAATTTAATTTTTCAAGGAAAATTTGATAGGGTGTTGCTAAACTGAATGAATTAATAGGAAATGTTGAAGTTTTCATCTGTGTAATGGGGTTCCACTCTTCTTTTCATTTTTTGGCTCCATGGAATTTTTATAAATTTGGTACGGTGAATCTAGTTGATGCATGCCTGAGTATTGGCATCAATAAATTAATTCTGATTAGTTCCATCTTAGTCAACAGTGCAAAAATTTGACAATTACTTAATTTTTCTTATTTTCTCAATGACTTTGGCTTGACACGCGAGGATATTTTAAATATTAATGTTAACATTGTCAAATCCCTGTGTATAGCCATTTCAAAATATTATTGTGAAACATTAGTAAACATGATCAACAATCCTATTAATTCAATTGTGCCCATTTTTGTTAAGGCTTTGAATAAGGCTAGAACCTACAATGAAAAAACTCTTTGGTGTCATCATGCTTGATGTTGTTGGAGAAAAGACTTTCTATGATACCAAAGAAGGTGTCCCTATGGAAGAAGTGAATTCCCCTACTGTAGGAGGACATGTCGACGTCACTATCATTCCTCTCTTTTTACAGGGTACTCCAAAATGAAATACTAATATTTCAGATGAGGATATCAAAGCTCTAATTAAGCGTACTCAAGATGGAGGAACTAAAGTTGTCAAAGAGAAAGATGGAAAATATTTTGCAGCATTGTCTATGGTGTATGCTAGATCAATATTTACTGATGCAAATTTATAGGGTTTGAATGGAGTGCTAGATATTGTGGAATGTACATATCTTCATTCAAACATTATTGGATTGCAATTTTCCTTTCTTTGCCTCAAAAGTGGCATCGAGGAGGTTTTGGGTTTGGGCCCCATATTTGTTTTCAAGCAACGTGGTTTGGAAGAAATGAAACCAAAACTCAAGTCTTCTATTGAAAAATGAGTGAAGTTTTCTACATAAAACTGAGTGAAGACTCTACTAATGGTACTTCAGTGTTCAATATTTACATTGAAGGAAGCTAGGATACTGCCATTTTTCATATTGGTTTAGTAGGAACCCTATTGGGGCAGTTAAAGTTTAAATATGCTAGAGAGAGTTTGTGTAGTTTTTGCTGAACATTGCGTAGTATTCCATCCCAGCTCTGATTCCAAGAAATGGGAATTTTTGTGGTGTTAATAAATTTGGGAAGAAACCCATATAATTCAGCCTTTGAGATTTTTGAAATGAGAAATAAGAGTCATTTTTTATGTTAAATTGGGTGAGGTATGACGACAATTTAGTGGAGTTGACATGTATTTAATTTGTCATAGATTTTAAAAAGTCAAGGGGATTGCATCAAATTGGGATCATGGTGCAACATTGTTAAAAAAATTATCAAGTTTTAGTGTGCATTAGGACGCTTTTCGTTTGTTAAATAACTTATATGTGGATCTTGTATTTTGGAGCGAGAATACAAACATAGTCCATGTTGAAGATATATACACAGATAATAAAAGTGTAGGGTTATCAAGGGGAAAGTCTAAGGCCTCACAAGTTGCAATCCTTCTTTTCTAGTTCTTATAGCAAAGAATTGCACTTATTGCATGTCATTTCTAGGTTTTCTTTTTTTAGTTCTAGCTACTAATCTTTGTTGAAATTTGCAACAAGAAATAGTGAAATTGGCATCCGAAAACAATGCATACACTAGTGTGGAATCACAACTCACACAGTGATGGATCCTAGCGACACATTAGTGGGCAACCATTTTTTAAATAAATTGGAAAATTGATTGTAATCATATCTCATAACAACTTGTAGTAGTTAACTAAGTGTGATAGACTTAGTTAGCTCAATAATTTCGAGTTGAGGGTCAAAGGATATGGATGTAGAGTGATTATATTATTTATAGGGTCCAGTTTTAGCTGTAGCACTAGTGTAGTGTGAGTGGGATCAGTTAACTCACATTAATTGAGTTAAAATCAATTTAACTTGTTCTTACTGTTTTATGAGCTAGTGGAAGATCAAGTAAATTAAAATAGATTTAATTCACTAGTAGTAATCTACCAAGTAACTAACGATTCACTATTTATAGTTGTATGCATGCTAATTATGGTGGAGACCCGATTGATACAAAGGTTCAAGGCTAGTAAATTATTAGTTGTATTTTAGGAAAACTGCTAAGGTGCAGTTATAAAACCACAGTAAGCCCATGATGAATTGCACAATCAAGGAAGGTTGAATTTCCTATTTAATAAGGGTTTAATTGTCTAGGGATTGCGTAAGAAGGGTAGGCTGAGGGTAGGCTAATAATTGGCTATGTGTTTGTTCCATTTTGCTTAGATTAGTGTGAAGCAATTAGTAGAGTGTATGAGGTTGTGGTGATCACAAATACATTTTATTGTTTCATGATTCCGTGGTTGATTATACAATAAAGATAGAGGGGTTTTGAGCAGTTTATTTCCCCGGGAAATATCTAGTGTTGTGTATTTATTTACTTCTTTCTCATACTTGCATTTGATTGAGCGGTTTTGTTTTATATTTCGCAAACATTGTAGAAGGATTCGATATCTTTCTTTAGTACATTGCATGATCGAATTGAGTCCATTGATATCATTTCTACATGGTATTATAGTTGTGTTAGATATTTTCTACAATCTTGACTAATAATGGATATAGATTCATCTATCTAGTTGCAATGGAGGCTTGGTTCTTTCCCATCCTTCTTGTTTATGCATCCCTAACAACTTGTAGGATTGGAAGCAAACATGCACCAGCTTCATGTAAGGCCTGTGGTGGTAGACGTGCTCTTATTTAGGCTCACTAGACGAAGGGCCTTTAAAGCTCAAATGAAAAATAACAAAACTAAATCTGCAACAAATATGTTAAAAGGTCACACAGTGAAGATATATAAAAACTCAAATTTTGATTTTATTTCATTTTCCAGATAACTCGCTTGATTATTGCTTTCCATATTCCCCCACTCCTTCTATCGGCGTTCCTTTACACCTCTCAGTGCAATTTCTAGTTATTAGCATTGGAGAAAACTCCCAAAAAAATAATCTTCATATTTTTCTACAAAGACTATGGAAATTCCCATGAAAGCCCAACACAAAGCCCCACCACATATACACTAGAAAAGTTAACAAAAAATTTTGTGCTCCAATAAATAATATCCATTAATAGATGGGCCACGTCGAATATAAAACCTATCTCTATCCCATCATTGTGAAATATAAGACTCAATGTGTCAAAATAAATACATAAATGTATGAGTTGCATAAATAAGTAATTAGAGGTCAATATTTTATAACATAAACAGTATTCCACTTAAATTTATTACGGACATGATATGACTTTATCAGAAATTAAAAGACTACACGAAGAAACCTTCATATAACAACAACTGCATAAGAAAACCCCATCTAAAGAGACTCGTATCTAAGAACTGTTGTTACTAAATGAACTTGATTTTTGAAGGGGAAACCACAAGATTGCGTTTGTAGAATTAAAGAAAATGGTAAGAAAATAACAGATGGATCCAAAGTAGTTTAAACATTTATACACCAACAGGAGCTATATAAAAAGAAACTATGTGTGCATCCTTGTTAATGGGAAACATTTTTACAAGTTTTGATTCTTTGTTAATAGATAAGTTATGTTACGATTTGGGCATTTAACTATGTGTGCATACTTCTCCTTGTTAAGCGGAAACCTTTTTACAAGTTTTGATTCTTTTTTGACATTAACTAAATCGATGGGTTAGTGTGATACTAGTCGCCCAAATTGATGTGAAACGTTTTTATCATTGTTCCTAGAGTCGATTGGGCACATAGTAATTTTATATCTTCCTATGGCAGGTTATATTGTAATCATTTCTTTGAATTGAAATTAGTTCTAAGAAATTTAAAAATATTTTATAAAATCTATTAAACTCTAAAAAAAAATTAACTTAAAAAAACAAACTATAAACTGAATATTTTGAAAATAAAAAAGTAATTTTGAAATTAGAATTTATATGATCTTATTGGCTCATATAGATGAAATGATTAATTTTATGGGGGTTTTAAATAGAATTTGTTAAACATAAAAAGTATATATATATATATATATATATATATATATATATATATATATATATATATATATTTATATATATATATTCCAGCAAGTGTCATAATAGTACACACATCAAATCTCAATATTTATGAAAAATAGTACACACATCAAATCTCAATATTTAGGAAAATTTCATTTCTAAATAAGTGTGTCAAACTCAGGTTTGACTTTTAATTAATGTGTAACTTTTGAAAATAATTTACCAAAATTGCTCAATTTGTTGAAAATTTTTAACAATCACATTTTATTTATGATTTTGTGTGTGTGTGTGTGTGATATTATAAATGTGAAATTACTTTATTTATAGATTCATTTTTTTATGTAATATTAACCTATACAATCTACTTAATATAATAAAAACATCTAAAGTTATTATGTCATTACTTAAATAAAACATTCCTAAGTTACAATGGGAAATATTTAACAATAACTCTTTTAAGCCTTACTACTAGGACTCCAATACTATTGTAACGACTACAAAAAAATATAACAATCACATATGTGATTTTCTATCACTTCCTATATCAATATAAAGATATATTTGAAAATACAATCTAAGTTCTTCCTCTAAATTCTTGTTGCATTTGAGTCCCTTCCTACATTGATTAAACTTCCATAAATAGATGATCAACATTTGAGTCGAATTTTATATATATATATATATATATATATATATATATATATATATATGTGATTGAAATTACTTTTACTTTCATAAATTGATTTCTAATTGGAACTAATATTATAGTCTCAAATTTACATTTATTACATATATAATCTATTAATAACTTAAAGTCTTCAAATACTTATAAATAGTTTTCTATTGTTTTTTTCTTAAAAATATAAAATTCCTAAAACTTAACTATTCATTTACTAAAAACATATTTCAAAATAATATAATGTATTGATAAGAAAAAGCAATGTCCCCTCCATTATAAATATTTATAGCTCTTTGGTATGCCCTTAAGTCAACATGCATTTTCATAATTAATTATGTGTTCCTTTAATATTATATAATGCTTTTATTCAAACATTTTTACCTAACTTTAATACCTAACTTGATTTTATGGGCAACTTGTGTAGGAGTCATATAAGGCCTTGAAATATCAAGTTGTCAAATAATTCAAGATAAAGACTTGTAAGCATTTGTGGATGCTTTAGTTATTTAATAATATCAACACCAAACAAAAGTCAATTGATGTCATTTATTGTGTAATTTTTTTTTATAAATTTTTTTAATGCAAAATAGAAATTTCATTGTTTTAACTAAACACTGATTGAATCTTAACTTTGTGAATTCAACTATGAAAATATCCCTACTTAAAAACATTAACATTTTTGTTTGTTTTAGTATTTTGAAAATTTGTTTTAATGTTCTAAAATAGAAACCTAAATTCTAGAAGTTGAAGAAGATATAAACTATTATAATGTCGCTTACAAAATTGAACCTTGCAAAACATAAGTTTTAATTATAAAAAAAATAAAATCATTATGCATGCACATGAGGGGAATTTTTATACTTCTGTTATGTTATCACCGTAATTTCTTAGGTTGAGGAAGAAAAATACAAATATAACCACAAACCTACTTTTAAAGTTGGGATCTAGCCCTTCCAGCTTCATAGAGGGCTTTCTCTATAAGATTTTGATTTTAATTTTTGGATTTTAGGATAGGTATGATAGGAAAAAATGGTTTTTTTAAGATTTTGGTTGAAAAATGGAAGAGAATACAATTGGGAATGGAGTCATAATATCTTCAGTAATCAATTGAAATAAACAGAGGATGAGAAAATAAGGTGAGGTAGGCAAATTCATGGATCTTTTAGAGTTGTTGTGGTGTGGGTAAGATGAACTAGAATTAGGATCAATTAAATATATAGCATACACAGATGAATTCTATACTTAATATCGCAGAGAAAACATTGAAATTGTATAACAAGCCAGAGCAGAGTATCAAAAACAAATTTGGCCCTTCATCTTCTTGTAAATAATTTAAGAAGGAAAACGTTCATGTGCAACTTAAATGGAAAATAAAAATACAAAAAGGAGAACATAACTATTTTCTTGACACAAGAATCCTGAGATCAAACTTCCTCTGTATTACTGAATTGATTACTTCAAAATTTATTGCTTACAATCACATAAAATATTTTCTTCTTTCAGGTTCCAACCCTTTCTTAGTTTTATTACAAAATATTTATATACTTTCTATTCAACTAACTTCTGATTCCAAAATGGAATTGATTATAAAATAATATCCGTTATACAGATAATTCAGAAATAGAAAAAGAAAATAAGAAAGGTGGACAAAATTTGCTACGTTGTTGAAATTTTGGAGGAAATTTGTTACTGACTATAGTTATTTTCCTGCCCTTCTTGTTTGTTTGTTGCCAAAATTTTAGATATTATGTTGTGCTTACTTGATCAGTTCCAGTAACAAGCCCCATCTTTCTTCACTTGGGATAGAATGATTTTCCATATTCCTAGATATTTCATCTACCTCAGTGTAGGTTTCAAAAGTTGGCTTGTTGACAAAAAGGTGATGTATCTCATGTTGAATATGGATATCAAATTGCATGCCTTCCATAAATGCTTCACCACTGATAGCCCATTTTCACTTTGAAAATTTGGAGGCATCTTTAGCAATGTTGCACAATTTCTCTTGATAATTATCTACTAGAATCACTTTGCTAGTAGAATTCCTGAGATCTGGAAGTCCTTTTTCATGTAACAAAGATTTTTTTTTTTTAAATATCTTGACATATAGCTCCCGTTCTTTGCATTTGTTCTCTAACTGCACCATCAAGTTCTTATTAGTAAAAATTCTTTTTACTTCCGTCACTATCTTTGTCTTTTCTTGAATGTTCGGCTCCTCAAGTTTATTTTTGGTTTTATAATTAATCATTCTTATGATTTTGTGTGCTTCCTCTGGCTTATGTTAAATATCATTCTTGGCATTTTCAATTATTTCTTTAACTCTATGTACTTATTCTTCTTGTTAAAAAATGACTTGAATGGATGGCCACAAGTCTGTAATATTGGCAATGATATTTTGCCAAATGTTGTGTTTCGCTTCTGCTAACATTTGAATTATAAATGATTGATCTTCATACCTTTTAATTTTCTAAAGGATTTTAAAATTATTTTTCACTTCTGCTAGATAAGTGTTGTTTGCCTTGATTTTTTTTTCCTCCAACCTATTGAGTGCTTCTGTCAACTTCTCTTTTTCTTTATTTGTCAATGGTAATTCACCTAAAGCTTTGGTTAGCTTTTATGAGGAATATGAAGTTGTTGTTTCAGTTGATGTACATGTTGTTGACTTCCCTGTTGTTGATGTATCTGCTTCTAATATGCCTATTTTTTATGTGCTTGTTGCTTCCCATTGTTCTTTTTCCTTTAGCATTGCTTCCATATCTAACTCCATTTTATGGATTTGAGAATTTTTCTCCACTAATATTTTGAACAGATTTTATTTCTCCATCTCTAAATTGGTGACTTCTTTAGCTTGAGGATGTTCTATAGATGGGATTTTGAGTTGTTTTCTAAATGCTTGAATATCTAGATTCTTACTCTTTATTATCTCTTCAGTTGTCTTGCCATCACTAGGATCATTTCCTAGCTTGATGACCAAACCTTCCAAATAGTCAATCCTGGTGTCTTTGGCTAGAGAATACATCTTTTCAATATTTAACTATGAGTGGAAATTGTTAAATGAAGACTACAATTTAGAAACATACGTGGTTAACCTAGTTACTGATGATTAAATCATGTCACCTGCTTGTTTGTGAAAATCAATCTGATCAATTACATGAACCTTTTTTGTGTCAATTGAAAATATTGAGGCCTTATAATCTTCAACAGACCTGAGCACTAGCACTTTGGGCTCCAAAAAATTCCATTTGAAACTACCCTTTCTCTAAATCAAAAGAAGATAGTAATTTGTGTTGTGTTGTGGCATTTTGTTTCCAAAATTTTGAATATGTTGAAGCATCGAGAGCTTCATTCTTCAATTTTATTTCTTTGTGTCTTGCAAAGATACTTTGTTGTTGTGTAGGTACCTGAGATGAAGATGACACAGGTGACTGTGTTATGTATTCAACATTAGTGAAGGGAGTCAATGAACCTGTTAAGATCACTCTTTCTTGATCTTGAGTTTCCCTTTCCTCTTATTATTATTTTGTAGTATTTTTATGTGTATCATCTTGGATGTCGATGATGATTTTATCATTGGGGTTCATCTTCTTTCTCATTTTCAAAACTTGAAAATCATGTGACCATGAATCAGTGGGAGACATGTTTTCTCTGATTCTTTTAGCATATTTATCTTCTAGAATTGGAGTTTGTAAAGAAATATGGCTGAAAAGATGATCTTTAGCATCCTGCAAGGTGTTTCAAGTCCACTCTTAATGGTTAGCATGTTTCTTAATATTAGGTCTCGGTGTATGTTCATATGGAGTGATCTTTTATTCAACTCTTAAATTTAAAATTATGCGTAGAGGATCATAGGACCATGTGTAGCTCAGTTTGAATTTCATTTGTTTCAAAATATCCTCCACTTCTTTAGTTGTTGCTCTGGTATTTACAATGTAAGGACCTACTTGGTCTTTCAACTTTAATTGTGCTTTCTTATTATTATATACAAAATGCAATTCATCCATATTCAACATATGCCTGGTGTAGTCTAGTGAAAAAATATTGACTGGCACAAATACTGGAATTCTATAAAGAGGAAGCTCAAAACCATAAATATTGATTTCTGTATAGTTCTAGTACAAGTAACATTCTCCAACATTTGAGTGCTCTAACAGGTGTGTTGGGAAAAATAATGAGAGGGGGGGGGGGGGGGTGTGAATCAATATTTGCACTACACATAATATTTCCTTTTCTTTACTGATTTCTATACGCGGATCTAATTAATTAAACTAGCATATGCACACGAATTTCTCAAATGAAACATTGTATATCTAGATAACTTAATATTCATATAAAACTTCAGAAAATTTACTTATCCCAGTTCATCAGTTATGCATCAGACATTTAAGCAGTAAACATGTGCAATAATAACATAATAAATCATCACACAAAGGCATCACACATGAACACCAAATTTGAAGGTGGAAACCTATGTCAGGATAAAACCATCGTTGTTGTTGTCGTCTTTGTCTTCAATATTTATTATAGATAAAACTTCTTACAATGTTGTATCAATGTAGATTCGTATCAGCACATAGGCACCCACCTGTAGAAGATTGCAACCTTCTCTCATTCTCTAGCTGCTACTGGAAGGGAGCTCCAACCCCTTGATCTCGTTTACCAACCACTACTGGAAGGAAGCTTCGAATTCCACACTAAAGGCTTCAATGCTCAAAACCACTGCAGACCACATTTCATAAATTTTCACACTTGATCCAATAGTTTCAACACAACACAATTTGTAGATCAACACTAATAACCTTCAACCAATCTTTAAAAATAACAGTGACATCACTATAACCATATCACATCAATAAACCTCGACTTCTATATTAACACATAAAATCAACTTCAACCTTGATCATTCATAAAAAAAATTGTATACGCTACTTCACTTATGGTAACATGCTTGTATACGCACTTTTCTGTGGAGAAACCTACGCATAGATCTTTATATACTAAAATTAAAGATATGATTAGACTTGAAACAGATCAGAGACATTTAGGAAAACTTTGTCAGATTTACAAAACCCTTATTCTGTCAGAATCATCCATCATTCTCAATCAACCAGTCACTGATCATATTTATACATATCAATTAGCAATATAAACAGTATTCAAACAATCCAAATTTACATGAATACTTAATTGAAAGACAATAGATACACAACATAAATGATCAGACTTTTTCTTCAGAAATCTTCATAAATAACCCTAACTTCCATACGTTCCTTTGTTGAAACAAACCTGAGGGTATATGAGGTTTCTCCGTGATGAACCAGCGTATAGATTTGTAAAGATTATAAGACTGGGCAACACTTTAAAGCAGAAAAATTTCTCAGATCATATCATTTACTTCAAAAATTATGCGCTAGACCATAGATCTAAAGGAATCATCAACAAATCATGCAAATATATAGTCATTTCAGGTCTAGAGGTCCTGATCCATTACTGTATTCATGAGTGCATTAAAATATCAAATCTATCTATTGAATATAGCCCAATCCATGCATATATACTTCAAACTAAAGTAATCATTCAATTCTCATTCACACGCAAACCCTTGCACTATGATATTCTCCTCCTTATATAGTTTGAGCTTTAGAAAATACCATGAGCCAAAACGACACAAGTGTCGGTGGTATTCTTGGATGGGATCAAATAGTCATTACTGCGCTCAATATTGTTGGCTAATACCATGGTAAAGACCCTTGCTATTGTTAAGATTAGTTCGCCAACTCATACATGACTTTGCTTCTTTGTACCTGCATGTACACAAGAATTTTATTCACAAAAACTCCATATACATAAATTTTTGATATATAAATGACTTGGCTTCATTGAACCTTCATATGTACGCAAATTCCCTTCATCAAACATGCGTATATTTCTTGAAACTTTACCTTCATCATTCCTCTATCACTGACTGCTATTCCTTTCTCTGTCACATCTGAACTGGCATGTAGATACATCAAGCTTACATATTCAACAAATAGGTTGCTATCAAAAGGAAACTCATCCAGTAGGTTTCCATCAAGGACAAAATATTACATCATAATGCCAACAAGGTGCAAAAATTTCTTGATTTATAGTGAAATCCTTGGGATGACATCGTTGGACACCATACACAAAGATGTGTGATGGAAATTATCTACAAAATATGTACATGAATATTTCTCTGAGTTATTTCTAACTAGACAAGTCTAATGGATTACTAATAATGGGTTGCCCTTATCATCCATCTTCTGCATTTGGAATTTGAATCTATCTTCCCGATGAAACAACATGAGATATGCTAAAACTGATTGGTGTTTGAAGGCACCTTCAGCTTTAAACTTCATAAATTGACCATGCATGATATTGGACAAGAACTGACTATAACTAAATAGGATTGAATTTGTCTCTCTGTAATGTTCCCAATTTTTAGCCTCAAGCTAAAAGGAACATTATAGTTAGCATATATTTATTTTATTGAATAAAATGGGTAAGGAGACACCTTAACCCCTTTTGATGGAGAAATAACACTTCTTATGTGAAAGGAGGAATAATAAAGCAGCTGGATTGAGCACCACATGGTGTGAACAGGATTGGATCATACTTGATCGAGTCATTTTGACCAAGTCAACTAAAACTGTCTAGATACATTGCACCTTCTTGGACAACGCAGTTTTAGTGGAGGCTCCACTTGCTTGAGCTAGAAGCAAGTGTGAATGGGACCCATGGTGAGATGAGTTCATTTGCTTTATAAGGAGGAGATGGAAACCCATTTTCATTATGCATTAGCTTATTATTTTCGTTGGGTTTGCAAAGACTTGCATCCTCGGGTTTTTTAGCAGGGTTGTAGTGATCTTCACCCAAGGGTGTTCCCGATTGGGAATCCCTACCTCATCCTCAAGGAAGGAGAGGGTTTGAGCTACATTTCCTCATTCCAGAATTTGGCCAAGATTTTCCCTTCAGCTACAACGTTACTTCTGCAGCAGAAAACGTTGTGTTGTTGGGTGCAGCAACAGAGGAACTCATAGAGTCATTCTTTGGCTTGTTCTTCAGTGGAGATCTTTCATATTCTTTGGAGGAGCAGCAGAGGAGAATATCGGGCATAATTTCTAATATTTAGCACCAGTCCAATCACTCGCCATCTCTCATAATGCAGTCAAGGGCAGAAACTACGTTATTTATGTAGGTAGTTGCTGGGAGAGCCATTGGAGCTTGTCAAGAGGAGTGTTTTTGAGTGAAAGGGATCAACCCTTTGCTTGAGAAAATTATCAGAGGAGGGAAAGAGTATTTCAGATCTTCCATAGCCTCATTTTCATTTTGATTCAGTTGCAATGACAAACTGTTTGTCACATTGTACATTTTCCGGCATTTCTAGAAATCACTGCTAGATTGGCTAGAAATCTTGTATTGGAGCCCATTATTCTATTCTTCAGCATTTATTTATATATTTCAGACATATTTCATGTATTGTATCTACTGTAGAAACTACCATAATATAGATAGCGTTGTCACTGCTCTCTAAAATTGTGTGCAGTTGCAGCAACTCATGTATTTCATTTCTTGATCATTAGAGATTGGTCCTCATAGCTTGAGTGGCTTGTCCCTAGAGATATTTATTTATATTGAGGCTGATATATTAAAAAACATGATGGCTGCATTATATTCCATTTATTTATGTGTACATATTTGCAGATTTTCATGGTTGTGTTCATGTATTGCTGTAGGCTCTCTATTTGAGTAATTTCCTAAGGCACCTAGTTTGGGGAGATCTGAATAACCCCTCTAGGATTATTTCTTTGAGCTCAAATTCTGGAAGAGAAGTTTTTAGTGAGTTAAAAAGGGGATATAATCCCCCTTTCATCTTATTTTTACATTGCGTCTCTTATACAACGTCCTTGAGGACCATTTAGCAGAAATTTCCGAAAAAGGAATATTACAGTGGTATCAGAGCATGATATTTGGCTCAGCCTGTGGCTTCAAGTCAATGTGCTGAATCCATAAAGGGGGAATATTTAAAGATCTATAGACAGAGTCTGTAGATGGCCAGGTAGCCTCTAGATCTCTTCCTTTTTTCAAAGGTGACATATCCAGTAAATGCCCCTGCAGTCTGGAGTGTAAAAACTTTGGTAAACTTGATAAATGTATATTATTAATGATGAAGATGAAAGATGATTACAATGAGGGATCGCCTAGGCTTTAAATATATCCTCAAGGTGTCCCTTGGCGAAGAGGCATGATCTTTGATCATGCCCTTCCACATTAATAACCTAAGATAACTAAATCTAATTAACAATTAATAAAATTTACATAACATTGCCCCTCCCTTAAAGATGTTTTGTCCTCAAAGCATATGTAACGATGGACAATGTTGACGAACGCCTGGGTTTCTTGAGCGGCGGGCTCTTGCTTCCCACATTTTAAAAAGATCGTGGAGCATATTCTTGAGTTCAATCTTTTGTTGATCTGGATAGTGAAAATATCTGATATCGACAGGGTCGGATCCTATCTTGACTTCTGGTGACTCTTCGTGGCTCCCTTTTGAAGATAACATTTATAACTGATGACATTGTACTATAGATGTTGGCACTCCTATTTGAATCATCTTCGTCATCAGAGAGGAAGATACGACTTGATTTTCTGGGGCTTGGAATCCATACAACTTGTGTTTCTGCCCTTTCCACTTAAAACTTATAAACTGCTTCTGATGGTTGGCAGAATAAGTACCTAGAGTTTGTAGCCATTGAATTCCTAAGACCACATCTACTCCTCGTAATGGAACTGTGTAGAATGGAGATTCTATATGAAAGTCTTTAATCTGCAATTTGACTTTATGGCATTTTCCTACTTGTTCAATCTTCTTACCATCGGCCACCATTACCTTCATATTAGGCATGGGGAAAGTAAAGAGGTTGAGTCTTTTGGCCATGGTTGAATCTAGAAAATTGTGCGTGCTGCCTGTGTCTATTAGAACCATTACATTGTTTTTCTTAATATGTCCTCTTAACCTTAGGGTTTGAGGTTGTGATATGCCTGTCATAGCTGATAATGACACTTGTGGAATAATTTCGCCATCCACTTCTGGAGAGAACTTTAATTTGTCTTCTAATCCTTCTATACATGAATCAGTACTGTTAGCATCGTTAGTTGCTTCACAACTATATAGATTCTTCACTTTTCCATTAGCACATCTGTGCTTAGGGTCCCAGTTTTCACCGCAACGTTTGCACTTGCCCTCTCGCATTCTTTGTTTTTCCAAACTAGATTTTTCTTCTTCACGAAGATGGACAGGGACATATTTTGTGTCATCTACATTTTCAGATTGAGGAACCCGTCGTCTCGAATATACTTTTTCTGGTTTTGATAATCTTTCAAATTTCTTTTCAGCAGCTTTTTCTTTTTGCCTTGCTACTTCTACGGACGTAATTTCATGTAGTTCGAGCTCTTCTTGTATGTGGATTTTAAGTCCTGAGATGTAAGACTGGATTAGACGAGATTTCAAAAATCCGGGTACTCGTGTTGCCAAAGTCTCCCATTCTCCCGTGTACTCATCCACATCTCCTTTTTGGCGTAATTTGATAAACGTTGAAAATAAATTTTCTTCTTTTATGCCTTGAAACCTTTTGAAGAATGCATCTTTAAATTTCCTCCAACTGATAGCGAGCGTCGTCTTTTTCCACCACATATACCAATTATATGCTTCTCCTTCCATTTTCATGGAAGCATGCTTAATTTTTTCATCATCACTAGTAATGTCATAAATCTCAAAATATTCTTCTGCCTTATTAAGCCATGCAACGCTATTTTTTTCATTACCATCAAATTTGGGTAGGTCGATCTTGGCTTTGCGCTGATATGCTAATGGTGGAACAAGAAGGGGATATTGATTAGCGAATGCATTCCAGAGTTGCTTATTTTGAAAATCTGCATTACTATCTTCTTGATGATGTGGGGAATCGGTTTTTTCCTGATGCTCTTCGGAGTTCCCTGAATCTACGGAATTGTTTTGTTGATTTTGTTCCCTGTTAGGAGATATTGGGGATTGTGTCTGACTTAACTTATCTATCTTATCATTTAGCTTACTGAAGAGTTCTGTCATATTGCTCATTGCTTCGCTATGCTCTGTCATCTTGTTCATTGCTTCGTTAAGATTTTCTGTGGCCTCATGATGATTTAGCCACATTTGTCTTTCTATTCGATTTGTTGTATCATGAACCTTTTTGATGTCGTTGGAATGCCCTGCAACTGTACCTTCCAGAGCGACTAATCATTTTCCGAATTCTTCGGAATTGTTATTGATCTGTTTTTTGAGATCTACCAATTTCTTCTGGAATTCAGCCATCGACATCGAAGAAGACATTGAACGTGTATGAGGTGGAGAGTATTTTTCTGCCAGTTTCTCCTCTTTTTTCTTTAAAATTAATTAATTAATTTTTTTTTGAATTAATTAATTAATTAATAATAATTTTTTTTTAAACTATATAATTATTATGTATATATAATTTTTAATTAAAAATTATATAATATATATAATTTAATTATATAGTTATTATATATATATATATAATTATTAAATGGGAACTATATAATATATATATATATATATATATCAATTAAATTATATAATATATATTTTATATAATTAAAAAAATCGTTTTTAAAATGTGCCCGTTCCGATTTTTTTATTAATATACCATGCCGATATGTAGTTAATCGTTTTATAATGCCGTGACCACTGTTCTTATAATTATAACGAATCGATTTTTTTTTTTAAAACGTGCTCGTTCCTTTTTAATCAACCGACACACAGTTTCGTGAATTCACTTTTGTTTTGCGGACATGAATTTAAAACTGGCCACGGTGGATAGCAACCCAACACACAGGGCTGGCGGCGTTTTGACGTTTGGGTTAATTATATGCTGTTTATATCAATTGTAATACCTGTTACGTTGAATTTAACGCGTCACTGTTCAAGGCAAGGCTGCCGAGCGATAGGGGTAAACGTGAGGCGGAAGGATAGCAGTGTTTTCGTGATAGAGGTGGAAGGATAGACGTTGAGTCCATTGACCGGGAGCTCCATAATCTGACCACTTAAACCTACAGGAAAAGACGGCGGGTTTGACGAGTGCAGCAGGGACGCGGAGGTAGAGGCCCGGAAGACGGCGGAGTTGATTATTTAATTTGAAATGGTATTCAAAAATATAATGCTCACGTGTTTTCAGACTCGGATTTCAACACCAATGACGTCTTACCAATGGAGTGTATCGGTCGTTGCCACCCGAAGGAACAAGGAACCATTCAAAGTCTGAAATGTTTATAGACCCTGCTGTCGAGCAAAACCCCTGAATAGAATCCCAGTCAGTCAAGAGAAAGGAATTCCGTTAGTTGAGAGAAAGAGCCACAGTTGGTTGACTGAAATTTCCTTCGTCGACCTACAAAACCACGAAGGACCGTTTCAAATCGACCGCTTGAGACAAATCCGGATCGAGAGGTTTTTCTGGAGGGTTGCTGTCAGTCGAGGGAGCACACTGTCATGCAGAGAAAGAGAGACCGTCGTTTTTCGCAAAGGAGAATCGAGTCCGATTTATTAGAGAAGCAGCAACGGTTTTGTGTCAATGACAGATTGTTAAGGAGGGGGCGCGGATATGAGAGGAGAAAGGCTGCAATTTTTTTTTTTTTTAAATGGTCAAGGGTTTGTTCGATTTGAGAAGTGGACAGTAGAAGTCAACAACAAATGGTCAGTGTGGTGGAACGGTTGTTGGAAGAAGAGAAGGCTATATAATAGCTGGATGGACAACGAAATTATTTTTTAAACCAAGGTTGTTGCTCCAGCACTTGGTAAAAAAAATCTGCAATATGGAATTCTTTAATTCCTTACTTTTGGGTGATCACACAGATCTCGAAGAGCAATGGCTCCGATACCAATGGAGTGTAAAAACTCTGGTAAACTTGATAAATATATATTATTAATGATGAAGATGAAAGATGATTAAAATGAGGGATCGCCTAGGCTTTAAATATAGCCTCAAGGTGTCCCTTGGCGAAGAGGCATGATCTTTGATCATGCCCTTCCACATTAATAACCTAAGATAACTAAATCTAATTAACAATTAATAAAATTTACATAACACAGTCAATCTCTGGAATAGAATTTTGATATTCTTGAGAGGGGAAATTTACAGCTATGCAGCCCAAGATAAAATTCCATTAGAAGGATAAGCTCCTCATTTAGAAGAGGATATGTACAGAGGAAAAAAGAAAAGAGGAATGACATAAGAGGAGGTTTCCCTTCTTCTTTTCCAGACCCTTGAGGGTATCATTGAAGACCTTGAGGAGAAAGAAAGGGAAAATTGGAAAGATTTTCTGAGAGGGTTTGAAGATGAAGTAAGCCCTAGCTATTATTATGATGGATGTGAGCATTCAGCCACACATGAAGATCCACAACGCAGTTCTTTTCCCACTTGCACTGTAGAAAGAACGAAGGAAGAAGATGAGGCCATTGGAGCAGCAACGCTGCAACTCAAAGGTATGGCTCATGAATGTTGGTTTGAAAATTCTGTTTCATATTGTCATGCAAATGTATATGATGAATTCACTAAGGGTTTGGTGAATAATTTTGAGGAAATTTAATGTGAATCATCCTGTATCATAACTTCAAACACTTTGCATGCATTGGGTGGAACCATAAAACCAACTCCATTCCTTACTTATGAAAGGGATGAAAACATGTATGATGGCTTGCTAAAGGCAAGATCCCCATTGTGTGAAGGGCCCTCTACCATTTGTGAAGACATGGAGGTACTTCCTTCAAGAGATGACCAAGATCTAGGGTCTCTCCTTGATGATGAGGTAATCTCACTTATTGATGGGGAGGACGAGCACAAGAGAACCAACAACACTGTCATGTTGGGAGGAGATCCATCACCACATGGAGGTGAAAGGGGAGCCTTTGCTTCTATTAGAGGAGCCCTTGTATCTTTACAAGGAGTTCCAAGTATTTTAACATGTGGGAACCAAAGCACAATTCCAGAGCCATTTACAACAACAATTGGGGATTGTGAGATGGAAGAAGAAGAGAAGGATCAACATCAAGGTTGATATAGCCTTATCCATTCTGGAAAGTCTTTGCACATGGGAGAGAGAATGTATAGCATAGTGAAGAGAGGGAAAAATCAGTCCTCTTATACATACAGTCCACTTCCGAGCTTGATGTCTCACTATATGGAGGCATTCCACCTGGGAGGCCACCTGATCTAGAGTTGATGAGAAGCATCTTGTCAGTTGGTTCACCACTCTTGGATTCCAGAGAGGTGAAGACTTTGGAGGAATCCAGCACAACGCAAAGAGTTTGGGATAGACCCAAGGAGGAGAGAGACACTCTCATTTTTAGCATCACCCACTCTCATCAGTTATACTGCGCTGACAGAGTTTGCTACAAGGATGAAGGATTGCATATTCATGATGCAAGATTACTGCTCCACATATTTGATGAGGAGGACAATGCTTCCTCTGAGGGAGGAATATTTCATACATAGGAGTGGATGGAGGTTATTCATGCTTACATTGACCAGGATTGGGAGATTCCTTTTGGATGACAGCTTCTCATGGGAGGCTAGATTCCTAGGATCACCATTACTATTTGAGCATCAGAACTTGCATGATAGGCATGGAAGCATTTTGGAGGATGAATTTGGCATGGGTGATGTCAAAGTAGTAGGAAACAGCATGAGGGGAGCATCACATTACAAATCACCAGCGCTATCTATGAGGAGGATAGATCCAAGTTGGAGGACTTAGCTCTTGGTAGAGTACTCCCATGATCCAGGTGCATGCATGATTTTGGATGAGCTGGATGATGTTGACAGATACATGGTGGATGATATGGTCATCTATTGTTATGGTAGAATCTTCTTGGCTAGAGCTTCTAGTCTAAAAGAGAAATTATTGCATGCAGCACATGAGGCCTTTCTAGCACTGCACTTTGATGCATATTTTTCTTTGCTAGAAGAGCTCATTTGGGAGGGCATTCAGCATGATCTATGTTAGCATATAGATAGATGCATAGCCCGGATGATTTTGGAGAGGTTGGCACAACCGTTTCCCTACTCATTTGAAGTGAGGAAGAGCATTCAAATGAGCCATTTCAGCTCAAGGACCGGAGTACATGGTAAAGAAGGTATATGTTTTCATTTTGGTTTACCTTTCTTTACTTTATATGGGTAGCTTGATGAGCTAAGGATGATCACATCTCCTTATGCTCCTTATTATGATGTACTTGTGGCCCATTTCAGCAATGGGAATGGCTACTTTTATGATGGTTTGTGGGGGAAGCCACATATTTCTCGATGTGCATCATTGGCACCAATTTGTACTCTCATGTTTTCACCCTATGAGATGTTTGTGGAAGCAAAAAAGTGGCTGGAAAAGTACTCATTTTTTTTAGTTTTGATGCAGGTAAGAGGTGCACTGCGTTGGTCCCATGAATGGAGTAGTGACCCACTCTCTAGTTGTCTTATGACAACTTGTTTCTATTGCATGTTGCCTCCTTGTATTGCTAATGTTTATACATACACAAGGAGCACTATTGTGAGAGTGTTGTATATTTTGGGATAGCCCATTGGGAGCATGATTCTCCCCATTTCACATGCTTTATATTTCATGAGACACCATGGGAAAACCATGATTGCCACATTGCTACTTTTCTCTTCTTGTGGGAAAAACCACTTGGAGAACTTGAGGGGGCACTTCATGGCTGATTTTATTAATGGGGAAGCTTGGGCCATTCTTAGAGGACATACCATTTCAACCCAAGGACAAAGGCAGCCCCATGTGTACCACAAATGGAGGGAGAAACACCTTGGGAATCAAAAGCCCAACTCTCCATTCAGCCCCAACACATTGCCTATACCAGGGGTTGAGATTTCTATTTGGATGATAGCATGGATGAGAGGATCATCATTAGGGACACATTTTTCGCATGCATATCATCGCTCATACCTTGAGGAGGCCATATCACAACAAGAAGGTTTCCACCTACACCTTCTATCTTTTCATGATATGCACCATTCTGGTTTGCATACTTGGGAGGAAGCATTGGAGGATAGATTTGTTGCAGGATATTTTGAGCAGTGGTGGAGATTGTTGATGAGGAGGCCACAAGAGAAAAGGGGGAGTAATTTTGTTCTCTCTATGCAGTTGCTTGAGAAAAAAAAACATGTGGGAGGGGAGGACTGTAATGTTCCCAATTTTTAGCCTCAAGCTAAAAGGAACATTATAGTTAGCATCTATTTATTTTATTGAATAAAATGGGTAAGGAGACACATTAACCCCTTTTGATGGAGAAATAACACTCCTTGTGTGAAAGGAGGAATAATAAAGCAGCTGGATTGAGCACCACATGGTGTGAACAAGATTGGATCATACTTGATCGAGTCATTTTGACCAAGTCAACTAAAACTGTCTAGATACACTAAACCTTCTTGGACAACGCAATTTTAGTGGAGGCTCCACTTGCTTGAGCTAGAAGCAAGTGTGAATGGGACCCATGGTGAGATGAGTTCATTTGATTTATAAGGAGGAGATGGCAGCCCATTTTCATTATGTATTAACTTGTTATTTTCGTTGGGTCTACAAACACTTGCATCCCTGGGTTGTTTAGCAGGGTTGTAGTGATCTTCACCCAAGGGTGTTCTTGGTCGGGAATCCGTACCTCATCCTCAAGGAAGGAGAGGGTTTGAGCTACATTTCCTCATTCCAAAATTTGAACAAGCTTATCCCTTTAGCTACAACATTATTTCTACAGTAGAAAACGTTGTGTTGCTGGGTGCAACAACAGAGGAACTCATAGAGTCATTCTTTGGCTTGTTCTTCAGTGGAGATCTTGCATATTATTTGGAGGAGCAGCAGAGGAGACTCCTAGGAATAATTTCTGATCTTTGGCACTAGGCCAATAACTCACCATCTCTCACACAGTCAAGGGTAGAAACTGCGTTATTTATGTAGGTAGTTGTTGGGAGAGCCATTGGAGCTTGTCAGGAGGAGTGTTTTTTAGGGAAAGGGATCAACCCTTTGCTCGAGAACATTATCAAAGGAGGGAAAGAGTATTTCAGATCTGCCATAGCCTCATTTTCATTTTGATTTAGTTGCAGTGACAAACTATTTTTCACATTGTACATTTTTCGGCATTTCTAGCAATCTCTCATAGATTGGCTAGAAATCTTGTATTGGAGCCCATTCTTCTATTCTTGGGAATTTATTTATATAGTTCAGCCATATTTCATGTATATGTATCTATTTTAACAACTACCATAATATAGATAGCGCTATCACTGCTCTCTGGAATTTTGTGTAGTTGTAGCAACTCATGTATTTCATTGCTTGATCATTGGAGATTGGTCCTCATAGCTTGAGTGGCTTGTCCCTCGAGATATTTCTATATATTGAAGCTGATATATTAATAAACATGATGGATTCATTATATTCCATTTATTTATGTGTATATATTTGCAGAGTTTCATGATTGTGTTCATGTATTGCTATAGGCTCTCTATTTGAGTAGTTTCCTAAGGGACCTAGGTTGGGGAGATCTGAATAACCCCTCTAGGCTTATTTCTTTGAGATCAACTTCTGGAAGAGAATTTTTTAGTGAGTTAACAAGGGGATCCAATCCCCCTTTCAGATTATTTTTACACTGCCTCTATTATACAACGTCCTTGAGGACCATTTAGTAGAAATTCCCGAAAAAGGAATATTCCACTCTCCAACTACAAACATTGACAAAAATCCTAAAACTACTTCATCGACCCACTGGTCTGTATAGTATCCTTGTAAGCGAGTAACCATTGAAATCACTTGTTTTTACATCTCTGGGAAGATGGGAACAGAGTATGGGGGTTTTATTCTGAAAAATTTAGCATTCTCTGGTAAGAAACATGAAAATATGTTAACTCGCTGAGGGAAGGTAAGATTATTATAAGTTTCCATCAAAGCATCGGTGGAAAAAGGATGTAAGGAGGCCTGAGGAGTTATCTGCAAGGCTTGGAAAATTATTTCTATGGAAATAGATAAAATGACATCATTATTGTGGGAAATTACTTTCTTTTGGATTGGGAGGTGTCTGAAATGAAACCAGAAAGAGAAATCAGGGAAGGAATGAATTTGGGGAAATATGAACTGAGGGAGGAGGGACCCCCATATGCTCAAATCATTACTATGGTCCAAGTATTTTTGCTTAGCCCAATTTTGGAGCTCATAGAGGTCAAATTCACATTGAGTCTCTAAAACTTTGTATTGTGTATCAATAAGGGGAGTTATATCAAGGTCAATGACAGGCGGTATCATGGGATCTTCGTAAGGCATTTTTCCTTTCGCTTTTCATCCTGACATTTTCCACTACTGAGGAAAGATGAAACATCAAGGTTACCAGAGCTTGTTCGATCAAATTTGTAAAGGAAGGTTGACAGATGGTACTCAGTAAAGTCGAAATAGCTTGAGCTTGACTTGCACAGGTAAAATAATGTCAAATGGAAATTGTTGTAGGTTTAGGAGGGGTTTTTATAATGAAATTTATTAGGATCAATACAACATTGTTACCATTTTTGGAGCTGGGACATTTAATTAGAAAATGGGCCAATGGAGGGAGGTATTTAATGCTTCAACATTCATTTTAATTTGGCGGGTAATTTTAAAAGGTAATAGTCAAATGATACGGATGGCTAGAGGTGACGTGGATGATGAGAGGTGAGATGGAGGTTTTTGACTAGCGGGAGGTATGACAAATGGGTGCAAGGAAAAGGTGTGTAGTTGACGGTTGAAAAGAGAGTGGGATGGCAGTTTTGGGGGGGGGGGTGTAGGGGTGGTAAGCGTAAATTGAAGGGACCCTTAAAAAATGCCCAGAAGCTAACACGAAGTGAGGCATGGTTTTTATTGAAACCAATTTTTAGGACACCCCCCCCCGCCCCCCATTTGTTAAGTCGCAATGTGTCTGGGGGGTCTGAAATCTGCCTCCTGCCATTGATTTGAGCACAATAGATCTTTGTCATTGATCTGGGCGTGATTTTTACACAATACAACAAAAATTCATTTTACATACATAGAAATTTAGAAACATAAATTAAAAATTAAAAATAAACATTAAAATCAAAATTTTATTGATAATTCATGGCAGAATTTAAACTTGTGTGTCCAATGGGGTTTTATCATTTTTTTAATTTATTTTCTCACATATATGTATTTTTTAAAATTCCCCTCTTATTTTCTTTTCATTTGTCTATTTTATTTATTCTTTAATTTTTCTTTTCATTTTCTATTTTTTCTATTTTTCTTTCAAATACTGAAAATAATTTTACAAAAATGGGAATATTGTTTACAATATGCCACATAATAAAAACTAGATAATCATGAATTGATCACTATAATTTAAATAGGACCCTAACAGTGGCTCCAATGGGGATGTCATCCTCCCTATGAGGTGACAAGAACATTGTGGGTCAGTAGCCTTTCTCCATTGGGCAATATTTTATTTTTACTCTACTTGAAAGAATTGATCAAATTTTATTTCATAAATATGGTAGAAAACTCATTGGAAGCTTAGGGCCTAATATGTAGGCATCAATTCCTAATGGAAACCACCCTCACTTGTAGTAAAAATAGAAAATGATATATAAAATGATATGTGTAAAAACAAATTTATCTGAGATCAAGTGAAATAGTGCTTGAGCAACCTGCCATTGACATGTCCTCCTTGAAGTGCTTTTCTAGTCAAATCCTTTAACACAAGTAGATTGTTACCCCGGAAAGCTTCAATTTTATAAGGTCCTTTCCATAATTTGTCAAACTTTCCATGCTTTCCTATTTCCTCATTTCTGGCATCCCACATTAAAACGAGATCATTTAGATGTAAATCATCTACTTTAATTATTCTATCATGAGTCCTTTTGATTTCATCCTAAATGATTTTGGTTTTGCTATAAATTTATTCTTTTCTCTTCTACAATTGTATCATCTGGTTTATTATTATTTTTGCATCCTTTGGCTCTACTTCTACATCCTACAACAATTTTAATAATGGAATTCCTAGGGAAACAGGGAAAATTTCATATACTCCATAAAACTAACTAGAAAGGTGAAATTCCAATTGCCTTATTTGTGCTTATCATATCAGCCCATAGAGCATTGATCAATTTCTTGTGCCAGGATTTCTTGTTTTCCTACAATATCTTTTTCTGATGCTGACCAAAGCCTTGTTAGAATATTTTGATAACCCATTTCCTTGAGGATAATAGGAAGTCGAATGTCATAGCACAATATAATACTTGTTGCAGAAATATACCATAATTTTTTATTTAAAGGCAACAACATTATCTGTGGTTATTTTGTGAGGACAACCAAATATGGACATAATATTTATTTCCATAAAATGAATAATCATTTAATTTGTATCTTTTCTAGTTGGAACGGATTTTATCCATTTGGTGAGGTAATATGTGCCTATAAAAATCCATTGATGTCCGGTTGAAGAACTCGGATGAATATTTCCTATGAAATCTAAACCCCGCTATTGGAAATGCACTTCTACTGAAATGCACTTCAAAGGTAAAGGTAAAAGTTTCCTCTTTCCTTCAAATATTTGGCATTGATGACAAGTTCAAACCTTCTTATGATTGTTAGTAAACAATGTAGGGTAGTAAAAACCAGCTCTAAAGGATTTTGTTTTTTGTAGCTTTCCAGTAAGGATGTCCTCCATAGTCACCTTTATAAAATTATTCCATTATCATGTCAGGTTCATATTCCAACAAATAATTTAGTAATATTCCTCCAACATCCTTCCAATATAATGCTTGGTCTAACTTATGCAGAACTTTATAACTTTTAATTTAAGGAATCTTGCCTTGGTTTTTGTCAAACCATGGGGGGCTTGTAAATTCTAAAATACATACACAATATTTGTATACTAGGGGGAAGTGAAAAAATTTTCTGATACATTTGGAGTCGCTAGCTCCTCTTCTCCGTCAAGAGAAGCTAAAAAGTTTATATGCGGTGCATGAAAATTTGGTTCAACCATTAAGTTGTCTAACCCTTGACCTTTAATAAGTTTTTTTGGTTTTATTTCAATGTCATATAACAAAATAATTTCTATCCATTTACCTCTTTTTCCATTTGGATCATTTTGAGTAAGGATATCCTTCACTATTGCACTTGGAACAAAAGCAATTATGTGAGAATGTAACACATATACTCTAAAATATTTTAAGGCTTTTACTAAAGAAAAAGCTTGCTTTTCCATGATATTATACTTTAAAGAAGCATCTCTTTGTCCTCTTCTGAAAAAGGCTATAGGTTTCTCATTTCCTTTATTTTTCTGTAACAGTACTATAGCAATAATTGTTTCTGAAGCAAAAGAAAATATTACGAAAGATTTAGTGTAATCCTAACTAATTAAAATACGAGCATCGGTTGATGCTAACTTTACTTCACTAAATGATTTTCTTGCTTAAGTATTCCACTTTATTTCATTTTATTTTCTTAACATATCAGTGGTAGTTTTAAAAAATTTAGCCAAATTAGGAATAAATATCCTCAAAAATTTTATCCTACCAATAAACGATTGCACTTCCTTCTTGTTTCTTGGGGGATCAACTTTCATGATGGCTTCAATTCTATTGGGATCAATTTTTATACCATCCTTGGAGATTATATGGTCTAATAATTTTCCCTCTTCCATCCCAAAAATAGATTTCTTTGGGTTTAAAGAAATTCCATAGCTTCTGCATTTTTCAAATAAAATTATTAAATGATGCACATGATTCTCATCAAATTTGGAGAAAACAGTAATATCATCAAGATATATGACAATGAACCTATTAGTGTCAGTATGTTCAACCTATCACTAGTGATCAAATATAATCTTACAATGTTTTTTTATGGTCACAAGTGAAATTTTTTTCATTTCAGTGGGTCTTCAAATAAAAATTTGGTCACTGTCTAGTGTGTCTAGGGCTATTTACACTCCTTCAAAAATTTCACATGTCGGTCATTATCATCACTCAATTGAGCATGCCATCATTGAAACATAATCAACATCACTTCGGTCACATAATCATGGTCTTCATTCAGCTCAGTGTCACCATTAGGTCGTTAGGGTTAAGGTCACAAAATCAGTCATTTCATGCATAAAACTAGAAAATGAGGAGTGGTAATAGACAAATTTATTCAATAATTTTTGATTTCAAATGTAATTTATGTTTCTAATATGTAATAATTTTCCTAAATTTCTAAATTTAAAAGAAGATATCCTAAGGCTACAAGGCTCAAAAAAGAAAGTGAATTCATGAGGTGGGCCATTCTACCTCATTAATTAAAAAAGACTCCAAAATCAAGCTATAAAAAGACATGGAGAGACTCATTTACACTAATTTGCACTTTTTTACCATCCTATCATTGAGCTCCCCTCTCTCCTTGGAAACAAAATGGGTTTTCATAGCTCTCACTGGAAAAACCTGGAGCTCGCTGCACACAGAGAGCCTTCGATGCGCATCTGGAGAGCTCATTGTGCATGGGGAAGAACTTTGCAAAATTGGTATTTAGTCACCAAAATTTGTTTTTAAAAGCTTCTCTTCAGTTATTAAAACCTCCTATCTCTACCACAAGTAATTCAAAGCATTTGATACCCTCCTTTTCCTTGTGTGCCAAGAAATTAATCAAGAAACTTATTATCTTATGGTTTTCTTACATATCATGGTTTAAGTCTTCAAATTATATATTGTTTCTTCAAAACCTAGTTTTATTTACCTACACATCTATTTTAATTTTATAGACCACCTCCATCCACTACACAACATCATCCCTTCATTTCTATGATTTTCTCTATAAACCCTAGTCTACCCTATGTTCTTCTAGGGTAGAACTGTGTTTTTCTCTTTTCCATCCCCTCCCCTCAGTCATTTCCTAAATCTTATCTTTTCCCTACTCACTAAAATCACTCCAATATAATCCATAAACCCCTTACATTCCCTGACACTCAAACCCTAGCTCCCACACCATCATCACTACCCTATGTTGCGTTTTTGGCAGCCCATTAAACCTAGATTTGTAAGTAAATTCTCTAGGTCTATTCCTACCTTCCCTACCTCCCTTATCACTTACCAAAGAATTCCTAACACCCTTCCCCACCTCCCTAAATTTTTCCATTCCTTTCTCCCTCTCCTATCCCCTCCATCCCACTCCTTTTCCATAATCCCCTGTTTTGCACCACTAGGGTTTTCCCCTTGCAAAGAACCTATGGAGGAAAAGAAGAAGCGCTATCACAAGGGAAGTCAGATGTAAAGATATTAACCACTCAACACACATGAGATGATGTCCTCTCCACTTTCCAAGTAGTTCCAAAAGCCAAGAAATCATAGCATTACCTTTCCAAGTTATGGGTTGCCTAGGGTTTACAGTGCACAAATGAACAATTTTGTTTCAAAAAAAATTATGACCAAATAGAGATGAATTTTCCAAAAGTGAAATATTGTTTTATCCATAATCGACCAAGTAACAAAAAAATCCTTCTGTTTATACACAATTATTATGATTTGGGAGAAATGCCAAAAATACAATTGCCACAGGAGGATTTCTGCACTTCTAGACAACTTTAGTTCAAGACCGTTGTTCAGGGGTTGCAGGAAGGTGTTTTCAGTGCTTGATGACTCCATTGTGAATAAAAATCCTAATATTTCCAATGGTACCTTAATATATTGATTTGGACCTCGGAAAGGCCTCCAAAATTCACTTTTCTCAAGCACGTTGCACACATGAACACTGCGCTGTGCATAGAGACACCTTGGGAAAATGGCCATATCTTGGCCAAAAATGGGTCATTTTGGATGCTTAAATTCTCAAAAAAATATCTACACCATATCATATTTCCAAAAAAAGTCTTAGATTTTAATTTTGACTTTAGAAATGCAACTAAAACTGTCCTCAAACATCTCATTGTGCTTCTACAATTTTCTTTTAATTGTTTATGAAATTTTACTGTGTAAATTTTTATAACTGTCAGTTTGACTTTTGTAAAAGTAAAGAGGTAAAGGTAAATGAATGTAAAGGGTTAAAGTAAATTGTAAATGGGTAAAATAGGGTTTATTGAGTGTCTTATGCTCTGTTATCACAAAATTTCACCTGATAGGCTTCTAATCAGATAACAACATGTAACTAGTTCAAACCAATCTTGCAACTGAAGCTTAGCCTTTTAAGTCTTAGAGGGCTCTCTCAGTGGGGTTAATGATATTGGATAAAGATGAATTTAGATGGATAAATCTACTTGGAAAAAAACTTACTTGTGATGTGTATAGGTTGAAAACAGTATAATTCTGCAATGATTGGGCTTATGGAGTCAGCACATTCAGTGATTCAGTAGTAAGGTCACTTAACATGGAAGCTGAGTCATGAAAGAGTTTTTTAGCAGAGGTAAGACACACATGAAACATGGAATAAAAAAATAAATTAATCTATAAAGGAATTCGTCTATAAAGGAATCTCAGGCTGGCCAAGTAAAAGTTCTATGTATTACTAAAAACAATCAAATTACATAAAGTTGCAGTATTGCTGAAAAATCTCCAACCCCTTACTAATTTGAATATATGTTATTTAATCGAATTGTTACATGATGAGATGATCTGCCTCCTAGCTAGATTCATTAAAATTTTCCTAATGACACCTTTCATAACAATAAAACATCTACTTTAATGAGAAAATGACAGCTATTCTATTTGACAGTCCTTTTCATAATAGGACTCAAACTGTTCATTATTACATCAACTACCTTATCTCCTAATATCAATTAAATATTTGACAACTATTCCTTCACAGGTTCGAATAGGGTGTGATGAGACTCATCACTACATGAAATCTTAATTAACCTTCTCTAAATCTAGAAACAAACCCTGCTTTTTAGGAAAACTAGTCCTTATCTTCAACGAATGGTTTCACTGATGATTTGTCTGCTTCTCATGGTCTTTAAGTCTTGGATGACTGCTGGAAAAGTCCCTTGAACCTTTGAAAGTATCCACCTATCCATAACTGCACAAAAACCTGCTCATAAAGCTTCAAAACAACACGCTACATAAGTATGACAGTTTCGTAGTGTACTTTCATAGTGTTACAAAAATTCCCTTCGCCATCAACTTTTCTAATTTTTTCCTTTTGCATTGTATTCTTCATGTCTTGCCATATACTCCATGTGATTTCCTCCTCTTGGAAGCTCCCAAAAATGGTTCAAAATGCAAAAAGAAAGCTATAGTGGTTTCGTAGCATTTTACTGGCTTCAAGCCTAGGAAACACTACGAAACAACTGAAAAATGTGTTATTTCCAGATTTTTGTCTAGCTTCAAAAATGTGTCTTCCAACTATAAAAACTTTGTTTCCAACATGCCATTGACCTTAAAATCATAAACTAGCTCAAACTATGAGTCTTGAGGTGTTTCTTCCTCATTGGTGATGAGTTGGGCTATTGGCTCCTCAACTACTATCATTTTTAGGCATTTCTTCTCCAATTCCTCATGGATTAATTCTAGCTGTTCCTAGAGGTCTTTAACCCGATCCTTCAGGTTTCAGTTTGTAGATTTAAAATGCAATTTCATTTTCCTGACATGTTTCACCTCTTTCCTCAATGGCATGGTCCATTTGATTAACAGCTATGTATTATCTAGGGTCTTGGAAACATTGTCTACCTACTCTTCTGAATCCTCTTTCATATTTTCAAATTGAAACTTATGGAAATTGTGTTTCCTTGATTCCTTCTTCATAACATCTATTTCATGATTGGCCAAATTCAACTGTTCTTCAAGGAGTTCAAACTCTATTTTTTTCCATTACTTTCTCCTTTCCTTTCTTTGGCTTGCTAACTGAATATTTATCTACAAGTGATGAAAGATCAATGATGTCTTGTGGTGGCTTGACAGTATCAGTAGCTAGATGAGCTTTTCTGCTGCTCTCCAAAAGTTTTCTAGCATGCCTTTTCATGGGCTTTCTTGCCTGGAACATAAAACCTGCATATTCTCCTTCAAATTCTAGTTTCTTTGCATATTTGGCTTTCTTTAGTTTATGTCCACCTTCTTCTATATCCTCAGCTTGGACTATAGAAGTCTCTTCAATATCAATGGCATGTAATATATCTTCTAAATTTTCTTTAGCTATTGTTATTTCTTCTACAGCCACTATTTTGTCTTCTAAAGCCACTGTTTGACTCCTTGTTATCCTTTTGTTGCCTTTTTTACTCACAAATTGCTTTTTTTTTATAGGTTTGACTGAATTTTGTTTTGCAGGTGGAACAATGGGTGTATCAAAACTTTTCAATTGCTTAGTTTCCATCATGACTGGTTCATTTTGTTCTGTTCTTGCTAGTTCACTTGGTTCTGCCACTAAAGGTGATGGGATACCCCTAGGTTTAGGAGTTCTTGTAGGAGTAAGGGTATCCAATTCAAAACCACTAACAAATAAGAAATAAGACCAGTCTTTGCCTAATATTTGGAGCTCATATAAAACCAGAAATTTTATTAAACCATGATGAAACAATGAAGTTTCACTTCCTTCAAATTTTGCTTGGACCTTATCTGCCATTTTTGCTAGACTTCTATGTAAATAAAAAGCCAGATCAAGAGATATCTTACCAGCAAAGTGTAGGACAAGCTTGAAATGGTAAGAGTAGACTTTATGGTATCTCCCTTCACAAGAAAAATATTTCTGGATGATGAGCAGCAACTTTGAGTAGTTATCTTTCATGCAGCTCCTTGGAATGGCATTAGTAAGGTCCATTTCACTATTTTTTGGCTTGATAAACTCTTTGCGCTGCTCCATGTTGAATTTGAACCCTTTGAACCATTTCTCTTGTCTCCTTGGAATACTTGTTGCTGCTGCAATGACCACTGTCGTAATGATAATATTCAGCATCCCCACTTTAGTAGTTGTTCCACTAAAATTTAGAGCGAATTCTTTGGAAATTTGTACATGGCAGCCTTGTAGTATTTCAAAAAACTGTAAACATCCTATCCTTCTGAAGACTTCTACAGTTGTTGGGTCTTCATTGATCATATTGATATCTGATGGCTCATATCTTAAATGTTGGCCACCCTTATTTTTCTTTCTTTTTTTAGCCATAGTTTCTTTAGTGTCTTCTCAACCTTTCTTTATAGTTCTCTACCTCACTTGATCACTGATATCTGACACCTTTGAAAATACCAGCCACAACTTTGGCCTAATGAAATGCTCTCTAGAGCTCAATATCACACAAAGAAGGAATGAAGAATGAGAAATGACTTAATTTGGAAATATTTTGAAGTTCAATGCCCACTCATAACACAATGATGACTCATACATGCCTAAAATGGTGATGATGAATTCAAACCTAATCATGTACCTTGATCTTTACCCTAATTGACTTGAATGGTGTCTAAATTATCATTTTCAAATGCTTTTCTGACACCTAACAACTAACTTGACATGACAGACAAGAAACCTCACTTTCGTAGCATATTTAGTGTAAATCTGGGTGTTTTCGCTACGAAAGTATCAGCGGTTTCGTAGCGAAAAGTGGAATTTATCAATGTATTTCAATACAAAACTATGGTTTCTTGGCTAAAACGACCATTTCAGTACTAAAACCTTGGGAAATGAAAATTTTTAGAAAATTATGAGTGATGTGACATGAGGGGATTCGAAAGAGAGTGGGTTTAGACCTTAGGGTAAGCTTAATAAGAAAAATTTTAAAGAATTTTCTTGACTAAGTAATGAAAAATGAACTCTACAACCCTACCTTTGACACATGAACCTATATGACTTTGTCAAATGATGCTTAATTTTTCTGAGTGATAGCATCCTTCATTTAATTCTTTGAGGAAATGTCTCATCATGGTTAGGAAAAGGAGGAATTGGTCCGGTAACCTCTCTTGTGTGTAGCAGACTTTGGATAGGTGCATGTATTTTCCTTTTCTTTCTGGAAATTCGACCTCCAAGGGAGGATTTCAACCTCAGTGACTATATGAGGAAAATTTTAATCATTTTCAAAGGTTGGATGTTGTGGAATTGAACCTTAGATACTAGTGTACAAGTGAATTTGGCAGGAACTAATAGACAGAATTTGCAGCTATTGTGGTGGGATTCATGTGGTATGTGATTTAGCATTGTTTTTCCTTCTGTGATCATATGTTTGAATGTATATTACCTTCCATTTTCATTTCCATGCTACCTTTGTTTGTTTTCTAAGATGATAAACATAATTCATTGATTTAAATGCTTTGTTTTGGAGAATTTTTCACATTTTTGTGTATATTCTTCTGATATAAAAGAATTCATGAGATTCATGCTCGTTTTGAAACCCTATCAATATACCCTATACATAAATATACCTCTAAAGTGCTAAAGTATGTGCCTACCTTGCCCCATGACATCTTTGCAAATCTAATTTTCAAAGCCCTGACCTAATCCTCCTGGATGTAAACCACCATCTAGCACAAAACCATCCAATCGACCAAACCCTGATCTAAACATATCTAGCCTAATATCCTTTACACTTCAGTAAAATTGATTGTGATATCATTGAGATATCACTCTAATCCTAGTAGGGCTATCTACTAGGTCAAAGTGGTATGTGGTTACCTTTGCTAGTCTCCTTTTCAGCCTTCGGAGAACTAGTGGAGTATTAACAGAACCTATCCTTTTCATCTGCAAAAGAAATATCCATTGCTCTTTGAAACTTTGCCCCTGCATTCATAAGTCCAAAAGGCATCTTGACATACATGAAAGTTCCCCATGGTGTTGGGAAGGTTTTCTTATCTTGATCATATCGATGTACTAAAATTTGGTTATAACCAGAGAAACCATCGAGCAATGAAATTATGCATGACCCAAATACTCCTTGAAGTCCACACATAATCTTATTTCTCCATATTTTTTCCTCACTAGTACTAAATTTGAAATCCACTTAGAGAATATTAAAGGCACTATGATCTTAGCATCAAAAAAAATTCTTTCTTTCTCAATTAGAGGTAATAAAATAGGATTTACTCTTCTCAATTTCTATTTAAATTTTTTTTTTTTATCTTCTTTAATAGAAATAATATGTTGAATAATACCTTTATCATAAAATTTTAAATATTGATATCCCCATGCAAAAACATTAGTGTATTCTTTAAAGAAATCGATGTATCTTTTCTTTTCTTTTGGAGGCAATGACTTTGAAAGTTTCACAATTTTGGGATCTTCTTCTGTACCTATGTTACAATATTCTACTTCAGACCTAGTTGGATATATTGTATCATTTTTAGCAACATTGTTAAAATCAAATAATTCCTCAAGTGGCACTATACCCCTTGATATTGTGTACTTTTTAAGCTGTAGTATTTCAGATTCTTCAAAATCCTCACTGGTTTCACTAAAGATGGTTTCATTTTCACTACCATCAGTATTGTTTCCTATATCAATGTTCAAATTCTCAAATTCATCCTTTTATTGCAAGAAATTGTTGAGTTGTTTGTCATTATCAAATACTTTCCAGTATTTAACATTATTAATGACTACAGATCAATGTTTTACATCAATCTATAGCTTATTGCTTGCTCTAAAAGGAATTTTCCATGTACTTGTTGAGGTAGCTAATGTATTAGTAAATACATTTTGATCTGTGGGAATTAAAGACAACTGATATTCTGGAAAACATTGTAAAAAGTATAAAAAAACATTTATGTATCTTCTCATTCTAGGATGTTTGGCTGAATATTCACCTTTGATCTATTTTATAATAATTTATGAGTCCCCATGAACTGAAATTCTTTTTGCTCCTAATATTTTCAGCTTTTGGAGTCCTAATAATAGAGCCTCATATTCAACGACATCCTTTTGCATTCAAATTTAAGTTTATAGGAATATCTATTTGATGTACTTGATTTCATGTCTGAAATCCGTATTCTAGCTCCAACCCCTTCTTTTTTGACTGCTCCATCGAAGTCCATGTTCCATAAGCCATCTTGTTGTTCATGTTTTTGAATTTCAATTTGTGGTTTCCCATTCTCTATTTCTTCTGATTTATTTTCCATAGTTTGACCTTCCCCTTCTAAACATATATTATTATGTAGGATGAAATAATCCATGTCTAAATGTATACAATAAATTGGATAGTTATTGGGTTTATCCTAACTACCCACCATGTATTTCATAATATTTTCTCTATACAATCTCCTAGGTTGACCAAAAATAGGAATAGTCACATTTTTCATATTCATCTGTAATGTTCCTTGCAAATTTTCTCCTTATTATCTTGATAAGAGCATGCCATATTTGGGAGGGATGTCTGCCACAACAATTTCCATTACCAAACTTTTTTCTGAAATCTGAGTAAGGGTTACACACAAATCCTTTATTAATCCAAGACATCTCACTCTATTTGAATCAAATCAATAAATTTCTTTCTAAGGTCTGGTTATATCTAATCCCATTTTTCCCATAATAACCTTTGGCATCAAGTTATGTGAAGCACCAGAATCCAAAATTTCATTATGCAGAATAAAATCATGAATGTTAAGTCTAACATAGAATGGAGGAACATTTCTATATTATGTATTTCCATCTACTTTAGGTCCAAATAGTAACTTAGGTTTATCATCAGTTACATTGACACTATTTGTTCCTTCTTCAATTTTTAACTCCTTTACAATTTTATTTCTATATACATCATTTTCCACTAATTTAAGCAATGAGATGGGAAGTTTAAATTTTGATAGTTCGTTCTCAATTCTGAAAGAAGATTGAGACTTTTATGTTTCTTTAACATGTGCATCTTGTTTCTGAGGAACTTATTTTGAAGTGTTCACCTTTGATTGAATTTTGGAAGGTGTATTTGTTGGGATCTTCTTAAGAGGATTTACTGCAACTCTTTTAGTTCTCAGATTGTATTTTTTGTGTACTTCCATAATGGCATTTCGATATCCATTTTGATAATCTGTTGATTCTGCAGGTATATCCTTTGGTTTTGATAATAATAAAATATCGTGTTCTTCCTTGGTTAAGAAAACAACATCTATCTCCCCTTCCCCAAAGATATTAATTTGATCTTCATTTGTTTCTTCTATAGTTCCTTGTTCTTCTTCAACAATTTTTTCCTAAAAAGGAGGTCTAATTTGGTGTTGATCAACTTGGTTTCTTGTTTCTCTTTGTTTGATTTGAGGTTGTTGTCTTCTAAAATTTGGATTCTTGATTTGAGGCCCTCCTTCAGGTTCTCTTGGTGGAGCCCTATCATTCACACTCATTCTTTCCATCATCCTTTCCATAGTTTTAATTAAACAATCCAATTTTGCATCTGATGATGAAGAAGAAGAAGGTTCTTCTTCGATGTTCACTCTTCTTTCAGTCCTTAACTTTTCCCTTTTTTGCAAACAAATTTACCCCTACATTGACAAAATTTCTTTGCATCTCTTCTACGATGATCAAATTCCTTTCTCTTAATAGATAATCCATATCATCATCAAACCTATATGGAAAATAGATCAAAACTAGCCTAGGTGGGGGTTTTATTGCTACTGGGATAGAATTGTAAATATTATGGAATCTATTTCAATAGTCTTGAACTGTTTCACCTCGGGCTCTTCTTAAGTTTTCATATACTGTAAGAATCTGGAGTAGATTCTTTTTTATTTCCCATCTAGAGAGAAAATTTTGATGAAATTGTTGCAAATGTGAAATACTACCAGATGGTAATCCCCTGAACCACTTTCTAACCTCCCCTACTAAAATTTGTGCAAAGAGTCTCATTTTCACATCATCATCATCAACTTCTTATAAGTTTGAGAAATCATTCTTCTTGTCTATATTTTGTTGTGTTGTGACAAAATCAATGCCATAAAATTGAGGTATACATCGTTCATAAGTATGGGGCATGGAATTCAATGGTTGTTGAAAGACCAAAGGAGCATATCAGGCTACCATAGTTAGAATATTAGGGTTGATGAAATTACAATATATATTTATGTTGGGGGTAGTAAGGGTGGTGGAGTTATAATTTGGTGAGTTGATGTAGGAGTAGTATGGATCACTCATGAAATAGAAAAAACAAAAAAATATGGAGTCAAAGGAGAGGTAAATAATAAGGTTGAAGAAGTAACAATAAAGGGTTGTTCTATGAATGATTCTTCATCAGTTTTATTTATTTTAGCTAACAAATATTCAATCCTTTCAAATTGATGTAAGGTGTCTATATTAGATTGAGAAATCATAGGTTTATATAGAGAGATATATGGTCTTAATTTAGTTTCATATACAACTATTTCAGGGACATATTTTTTATTTAGTTCAGAAAATACTACTCAAAAGGTAAATCAAACTAAATATCTTCAACTGTTACAAGAATTTCTGGGAGTGAATTGACCCTTGGAAAAGAATTATTATTGGCTTGACTTTCTGTGAAGCTCTTTTTCCTAATCAACTTCTCAGGATTAATTACAACTTTGGGAGGATTAAGATCTAGGCGAGATCTTCTGTAAATATTTTTGGGAGCCAGATCTTCAAAGAAAATATTCACAAGTGGATATATATGTACAGGGTTTGGTGGACACTTCAACCTAATAGCTTTCTATTTCACTGTCACCCACGGGAAATAGTTTTGAGACTTTGAAATCAATATTTACCAGGGAAATATTTTAGCCTTTTTAGATCGATCCCCAGTATGGTTTCCAGAACATAATCACTTTGTAATTTCTTAGGTTGAGGAATAAAATTAAAAATTTAACCACAAACCTACTTTTAAATTTGGGATGTAACCCTTCCAACTTTAGAGAGGGCTCTCTCTATATGATTTTCATTTTAATGTTTGGATTTTAGGCTAGGTATGATAGGAGGAAATGGATTTTTTAAGATTTTTTTTGAAAAATGGAAGAGAATACCATTGGGCAAGGATTCACAATATCTACATTAATCAATTGAAATAAACGGAGGAGGAGAAAACAAGGCGAGGTAGGAAAGCTCATGGATCTTTTAGAGTTGTTGTGGTGAGAGTAAGATGAACTATAATTAGGATGAATTAAATATATAGCATATGTAGATGAATTCTATACTTAATATCAGAGAGAAAACATTGAAATTGTATAGCAAGACAGAGCAGAGTATCAAAAATAAATTCAACCCTTCATCTTCTTGTAAACAATTTAAGAAGGAAAAAGTTCATGTGCGACTTGAATGGAAACCAAAATTAGAAAAAGGAGAACATCACTATTTTCTTAACACAAGAATCCTAAGATAAAACTTCCTATTTATTACTGAATTGATTACTTCAAAATGTACTTCTTACAATCACAGAAAATATTTTCTTCTTTCAGGTTCCAACCCTTTCTTAATCTTATTACAAAATATTTATATAATTCCTATTAAACTAACTTATGATTCCAAAAAGGAATTTCTTACAAAATCACATATGTTATAGATACATATATTTTAGAAATAGAACAAGAAAATAAGAAAGGTGGACAAAATCTATTGCGTTGTTGAAATTTTGGAGGAATTATGTTGCTGACTATAGCTATTTTTTTGCTCTTCTTGTTTGTTTGTTGCCAAAATTTTAGATCTTTTGTGGTGCTTACTTGATCACTTCCAGTAACTGGTCCCAACTTTCTTCACTTGGGATAGAATAATTTACCATATTCCTAAATCTTTCATCTACCTCAGTGTAGGTTTCAAAAGTTTTCTTGTTGAAAAAAAGGTAATGGATCTCATGTTGAATATGGAGATCGAATTACAGACCTTCCAGAAATTATTCTCCACTGATAACCCCTTTTTCCATTGCAAATTTGGAGGCATCTTCAGCAATGTTGCACAGTTGTTCTTGATAATTTTCTACTGGAATCAATTTTCCACTAGAATTACTGAGAGTTGGAAGTCCTTTTTTGTGTAACAAAGAATTTTTTTTTGTTAAATATCTTGACTTGTAGATCCAGTTATTGGCATTTGTTCTCTAACTACACGATCAAGTTCTTCTTCTTAAATTTCTTTTGACTTCCTTCACTGTCTTTTTCATGTCTTGAATGTTCAGCTCCTCAAGTTCAATTATGGTTTTAGAATTAATAATTCCTATGATTGTTTGTGCTTCCTTTGGCCTATGTTCAGTATCCATATTGACATTTTAAATTTTTTCTTTGACGATGTGTACCAATTCTTCTTGTTCAAAAAATATTTGAATGGATGGCCACAAGCCTGTAATATTGGTATTGATATTTTTCAAAATGTTGTGTTTGGCTTCTGCTAACTTATGAATTATAAATGATTGATATTAATACTTTTTAATTTGTTGAAGGAGTTTAAAACTATTTTGCACTTCTGCTAGATAAGTGTTGACTGCCTTGATTTTGTTTTCCTCCAACCTGGTGAGTGCTTATATCAACTTCTCTTTTTCTTTATTTTTTAATGATAATTCCCCTAAATATTTGGTTATATTTTATAAGGAATATGAATTTGTTGCTTCTGTTGATTTATCTATTGTTGATGTGCCTGTTGCTTACCATTGTTATTTTTCCTTTAGAAGTGCTTCTATATCTTGCTCCATTTTCTTGAATTGAGCATTCTACTCCATTATTATTGTGAATGGATTTTCTTTCTCCATCTATAAACTAGTGACTTCTTTAGCTTGAGAATGTTCTATAGATGGGATTTTGAGTTATATTATGAGTGCTTGAATAACTACATTCTTATTCTTTATTATCTCTTCATTTATCTTGACATCACTAGGATCATGTCCTAGCTTGATGACCAAATCCTCCAAAGACTTAATCCTAGTATCTTTGGCTATAGAAGACATCTTTTCAATATTTAACTGTGGGTGGAAAAAATTTAATGAAGTCTCCAATTTAGAAACATACATGGCTGAGATGGTTAATTATGAATAAAGCATCTCACCTGCTTGTTTGTGAAAATCGATCTGATCGATTGAATAAACATTGCTTGTGTCAATTGAAAATATTGAGGCCTTATAATCTTCAGCGGTCCTGGGGGCTGGCACTGCGGGATCCAAAAAGGCCATTCGAAATTTCTCTTTCTCTGAATCAAAATCAAACAGTAATTTGTGTTGTGTTGTGTTGTGGTATTTTGTTTCCAAAATTATGAATATGTTGAAGCTTTGAGAGCTTCATTCTTCAATTTGATTTCTATGTATGTTGCAAAGATACTTTTCTACCATGTAGGTACCTGAGATGAAGATGACATAGGTGACTATGTTATGTCTTCAACATTAGTGAAGGGAGTTAATGAACCTCTTAAGATCATTGTTTCTTGATCTTGAGTTCCTATTTCCTCTTATGATTCCTATGTAGTATTGTTTAATGTATCATATTGGATGTTGATGATGATTTTATCATTAGGGTTCATCTTCTCTCTCCTTTTAAAAACTCAAAAATCCTGACCTTGAATCGGTGGGAGACATGCTTTCTCTTATTCGCTTAGCATCTTTATATTTTGGAATTGAGGTCTGTAAAGAAATATGGCTGACAAGTTTCTCTTCAGCCTCCTTCAAGGTGTTCTAAATCCACTCTTCCTGGTTAGAATATTGCTCAATATCATCCCTCAGTGTATGTGTATATGGAGTGCTCTTTTATTCAACTCTTAACTTCAAAATTATTCCCATAGGATCATAGGACCATGTGAATCTCAGTTTGAATTTCATTTGTTTCAAAATATCCTCCACGTATTTAGTTGCTCCTCTAGTATTTACATTGTAGGGACGTACATGGGATTTCAATTTTGAATTGTTCCTTCTTCTTATTAGATACAAAATGAATTTCATCCATATTCAACATCTACTTGATGTATTATAGTGTGAAAATCCTGATTTGCACAAATATTGAAGTCTATAAGGAGGAAGATCTAAGCCATAAATTTTGTATATTTTTGGTACATGTGCTAGTCTCCAACCTTTTACTTCTTTGAAAGGTGCAATTTTTTCTTGATTTATGGCGAAATCCTTGGGATGACATCACTAGACACTAGACACAAAGATGTGTGAAGGAAATTATCTACAAAATATGTATATGAATATTTCTCTGAGTTATTTCTAACTAGATAAGTCCAATGGATTACTGATAATGGGTTACCCTTAACATCCATCTTCTGCAATGGTAATTTGAATATGTCTGCCTAATGAAACAGCATGAGATATACTAAAAAAAATTGGTGTTTTAAGACACCTTCAAATTTACACTTCATTGAATTGATCATGCATGATATTAGATAAGAACTTACTGTAATTAAAGAGGATTGAAGGTTTCTGTCCAACTGAAAACATTGACAAAAATCCTAAAACTACTTCATCGACCCACTGGTCTGTGTAGTATCCTAGTAAGTGAGTGACCATTGAAATCACTTGTTTTGACATCTATGGGAAGATGGAAACAGGGTATGGGTATTTGTTCTGGGAAATCTAGCATTATCTGGTAAGAAATACACAAAGATAGTAGCTTGTAGAGGAAAGGTAATCTTCATATAAATTTCCATCAATGCATCGGTAGAAAAAGGATGTAAGGAGGCCTAAGGAGTTAAATGCAAGGCTTGGAAAATTATTTCTAAGGAAATAGAGAACATGATTTCATTATTGTGGGAAATTACTTCCTTTTGGTTTGGGAGGTATCTAAAATGACACCAGGAAGAGAAATCATTGAAGGAATGAGTTTGGGGAAAGATAAAATGAGGAAGGAGGGACTCTAAGATGCTCAAATCATCACTATGGTCCAAGTATTTTTGCTTTGCCCAAGTGTGGAGCTCGTAGAGGTAAAATTCACATTGATTCTCTAGAACTTTGTATTGGGCATCGATCAGGGGATTTCTATCAAGGACAGGGACAAGTGTTATCATGGGATATTCCTCGGGCATTTTTCCTTTCCCCTTTCACCTTGACATTTTAACTATGGAGGAAAAATGAAAGATCGGGGTTACCAAATCTTGTTTGATCGAATTTTTCAAAGGAAGGTTGATAGATGGCACATAGTAACATTGGAATATCTTGAGCTTGAACTGCACAGGTAAAATAATGTCGAAAGGGAAATTGTTGTAGGTTTCTGAAGGGTTTTATAACGGAGTCGATTAGGATCATAACGAAATTATTACCATTTATGGAGCTCGTTGTTTAATTAGAAAACAAGCCAATGGTAGGAGAGATTTAATGCTTCAACATTCATTTGAATTTGACAGGTAATTTTAAAAGGTAACGTTCAAATGATGTGGATGGAAAGAGGTGATGTGGACGGTGGGAGGTGACATGGAGGTGTTTGACTTACAGGAGATATGATAGATGGGCATAACGAAAAGGCGTGGAGGTGACGATGGAAAAGAGAGCGGGATGGGGAGGGAGGGTAAGGGCAGTAAGCGGTAAATGGAAGGGACCCCCCAAAAATGCCTAGAAGGTGACCAAAGTCTAGTGGAGCGAGAGGATACTAGAGACCTGATTATCAAGCTCTACTAGAGGATGTCCGCTGTACGTGTGGGTTGATGTTGATCGGCGTATCTGAGTGCAGATGTCATGATATTGAGGACTAGTACATCTAGGGATGTATACGACTACCCTTTGAGTGGCGAGGGGTCATGTGGTGCATGGTGATTGTCGGACAGGCTCTGCGGGATATGTGGGTTGTTGGAGCCAATCCATTGGCTCAGGACCTTCCAGATAGTGATTAGATGTAGGAGCATATGGTGCCCCCAGTTTATATTTTTGTAACATGCTATGGACACTTCGGATGTATTAGAGTAGTGGACTCCAAAAAAATTATGATTTTGTCAATACATATTATGGATATGCATATTTTTTTATATGACGAGTATATGGAGTATATGGCTCGCCATTGTTTTTCTTATTGTCTTGTGTTAAATGCATGTGATAAGTGTCAATATAGAATATTATTTCAAATGATATCTATATAAATATTCTGGGCTCTAGGTACATGATTGAATGTAATGGTTTCAAACTCACATACTAAGAACTTCACTCGTAAATATCTTCTAAAAAGAACATGGTTATTCACACGATACACGCCATTCAATTGCATGACAAGCAGCAAAGAATCTGAATGAACATGAATATGAAGGCTTCGATGATCAAGGGCATTGACTAACAAACCTATCACTACATCATATTCGACATGGTTATCGGTGGCATGTCCAGTGCATACGCTGTTGGAGAGGACTAACGAATGTATGGGGGTAAAAGTGGCCCAAGATGCCAAGGCTAGATTCCGGGAGAAGCGACTTGCACCGTCATCATATCCAATATACGGTGTGGATGATGGATCCATTTGAAAGGTGCCACAAGACAAAAAATGAGATGATGATGAACAATGAAAGCTACCTAAATGCATGATAGAAATAAAACACGCATCTCTATGGAAGTTGCTATGAGTAAAATCACTTAAGGTAGAGTGCATTGCAAGGGTTAGGAAGGATTTGGCCTTCTAAATCCCCTAGAAGGCATGCCATCTTTCTGAAATATTTACTAATGATGTAAGGTCCTAGCCATAATGAGTCGAAATTCCCATGAAAAATGACATCATGATCTTCGTCATACACTAGAACAAGATCGCCTTCGTGAAAGGTATGAGGGTGGAATTTTCAGTCATATTGAGCTTTGGTGTGCTTCTTTATCACTTTGATGGTTTGTAAGGAAACATGATGGTGTTTGGAAGCACACTCAACCATGATAAGTGTTTTTTCTAAAGGTTGGGTGTCAGAGGGAAGTTCGACGGCTAGGTGAAGGGAGGGGATTTCACACTCGATCGGTAAGACTACCTCCGTGCCAAAAATAAGGTGGAAAGGAGTAAACCTGGTGGTGGTTTAAACAAAATTTCTATAGGCCCAAAAAGTAGGGAAGAGCATAAGGTTCCAGTTGGTTTTTTGTTTGTTCATCGTTCGTTGAAGCATAGTTTTAAAGATTTTATTAATAGCTTCAACTTGACCATTACCTTGGGGTAATAGGATGATGAATATTGATGCTCAAAGCCCAATAGAGAGGATAACTCATGCCACATCTCATCTTCGAAATGTCATCCATGTTCAGAGAACAATTGTTTTGGAAACCTGAATCGAGGGATAACATGGTTAAAGAAAAAGGGAGCTACGGTAGCTGACGTGTTATTGAACCTTGGCATCGCCTCAGCCCATTTGGTGAAATAGTTAAATGCCACATTGATATACTTGTGCTTACCAGTAGATGGAGGTTGACACTCCATAAAGTCAATGGCCCACTTACCGAAGGGACCAGTTGAGATGACATGATGGAGGGGAGTGGGTGGATCTTGTGCCTTTGGGGTAGATAGTTGGAAATTGGAACAATGTTTGACTACTTCAAGGCAATCAGTAAAGAGAGAAGGCAAAAAATAACCAGCATGCATGCATTTCTTGGCACTAGCCAAACCAGAAAGTTGGCCACCACAAGCACCGCTATGGCAAGCATTAAGGACTTTCTTAGCTTAAAAATGCGTGAGACAACGACGATGGAGAGAATCAACACTGCGATGATAGAGATCGTCAGCAATGAGAAGGTGGCGGGGGGCTTCGTGTCGTATACGTTGTCGAGCATCACAATCAATATGGGAAGCAAAATTTTCGGTTTGCAGATAGGTGAGGATGTCGCCATACCAAGGGTCATCTCAAGTGATGGAAAACAAGTGTTCATCAGATAAATCATCATTAACCGATGGATCTTGCGCACCAGTAGGAAATTCAAAAATGAGTTCAGTAAGGGCTAAACCTTTCTTACTCTTGGGTGTGACAAATTCAAGATCGAATTCCTGAAGGATAATGATCCAATGAGCACACTTCCCATTGATGATCCCTAGATTCAATAGGAAATCCATAGGGTTGGAATTATTCACGACCTTTCTGGAATGCATTTGGATATAATGACAGACATTTTGGACCGAGAACACGATGGCCAGTGCCAACTTTTATTCATGCGAGTAGGACACAAGGGAACTCCCAAGGTTCTTACTGACATAATAGATAACATGTTCATTTTTAGTGTCATCTTCCTGGATTAGGACCCCAGCGACCGAATGGGTGGAAGCTGAGATGTACAGGATGAAATCCCTCTCAAAGTTAGGAGGACCAATCAAGGGAGCAGAAGTGATAACACACTTCAGGGCATCAAAATACTGTTGAGCATAGTCATCCCAAACAAATGGAATGTTATATCTAAGGAGTCTTAGGAATCCATGATCTGTAGTGGCATAGTCAAGGACGAATCAATGAAGGAAGTTGGTTATGTCTTGAAGGCTTTGTAACTAGCGCAAGATACGAGGAATGGGATGCTCAAGAATGGCTTAAAATTTGAAGGTATCAAGCATTACACCATATTTGGACACAATGAAGCCCAAGAGACAGCAAGAGGGAACGCAAAAGACACACTTCAGTGGGTTGATATGGATATTATACTTGCGACATCGGAGAAAAATGATACACAGATCATGAATATATTGCACCTAATGCATAGAACAAGAAGTGATATCATTAAGGAAGGAAAGGATAATATGATCCAAATCATGGAAAAAGTATGACATGGCTTTCTGGAAGGTGGCTCCAGTATTCTTTAGGCCGAATGGCTTAACCCTATAATAAAAAGTTCCCCACAAACTAATGAACACATTTTTTAATTGATCAGCACAGTGGATAAGAATCTGGTTGTACCTAGAGAAACCATCCATAAAGGATAGAACCTCATGCCCCGCACACTCTCGATGATTTGTTCAATAAACGACGTGGGGAAGTTATCTTTGGGACAAGCTTTTTTTAGGTCCTAAAAGTCATTGCAGACATGAATGGTTCCTTGTTTCTTGAGGATGGGAACTGGGTTAGAAACCCAAGTGGTGTATTCAATGGGATGGATAAAACCAGCCTGCTTGAGCTTATTGATTTTGGCTTTGATAGCCTCTCGTATGAAAGGATTAATGGGTCTCAAATTTTGATGGATAGGATTGCCATCGGGCCATGTATCAATATGGTATTCGAAAATGGTGGGATCAAGTCTGGGCATCTCTGAATAGGACCAGGGGAAAACATCATGGAATTCCTTGAATAACTTAGTGTAAGCCTCAATTTATTTCAGGGTGCAATGTGCCCCCAAGGTAATGTTTTCTTCTACCCTTGGTTTATCGGAAATGTTAATTTTAATGGTAGGAGAGATGTTGACCATATTTCCTTCTTAGACAACATCTAGTGCAGGAATGGGATTTCTAAACCAATCAACCTCATCGGGGATGAATTATTTAGACTCCAAAGAATATTGGTCATGGGACTGCTGTGGAAGGAAGTACACATGGTGGTGCATATCATCCCAAGGAAAGTTAGGGGTGGTCATTGCTTCCATAATGTCTTCATAAGAATGGAATATGGGAGGACTAGTGGAAGAAAGACCACATGACGCAGCAGAGCTACCTGACACATCATCATGAGAGATATGGTTCACATATGCATCACTAAGGAGGGTAGACAAAGAGCTAGTAGATGAAACATCTACCGATGTTGAGCCGAGGGTGATCGCCGAAGGAGGTTTAGTCAAAATAGAAGGGGATGCCCCGGAGGGGTCTTCCACCATGGATCTCATGGATGATGACAGATAGAGGATAGTGGCTGAAGGTTTTTTCATCTCAAAATCAGGGGGAGGTATCACAATGGGTGCAAAAAAGTCCTCCAGTTCTGCTAAAGAATAACTCACAAGTAAGGGAGTACAGGATCCACTACGAGTGGCCTATATTTGGTGAACATCCTCAAGGGTGTCATGAAAGTCATAGAGACAAGTAAAATCATGAGAATAGTGGCCATAAAGATCACACAAAGCACAAGGGTTTTTTGTGCACAATTATTTGAGTTTCTTAGCTAAATCAAGTAAGGTAACATGGACCTCCGAGATATCATATTCGGGAAACATCTCATCGACCACATGTTTGAGATGAGGGAGATCAGGAAAATTATGGTTGGCATGCTGAAAAACATCACAAAAAGCACACAGACGTGACTGCTTTGGAGGCTTAGGAGGAGTACGAGTTGTTTAGGGGGACTTGTCCTTAGGTTCCTTATTTTTGGATTGGCACCCATCGCCATATGCTTTCGAAAGATGAGTAGATTCTTGTTGAGGTGGTTGAGGAACCGAAGCAAAGGGAAGGGTCATAGCGAATGGTTGGACTGGTGTCAAAGTAGTATAATATTTCTGCTGACCAGGTAGAGTGTTTTTTTGGGGATTAATGTACCAGATTGGGATCCCCATGGTCAAATTAGGAAGGCTCAACGTAGCCATAACAAGCATCGAAAAAACTACATAAGGGGGAGCTAGAAATAGTATTTGACTGGAAAGGTAATGGCACGGTGGAATGGATCCCAAATGGTTAAGGTTAGGGGGGACCGTTCCTGGTTGAAAATGGGTGGAAGAGACACCAGCAGAGGAATAAGGTCCTTGAGGAGAAGGTCCTAAGGCTTCGTCGAGTGACTACCAGTAGGCTGCGGAGACATTGGCTATTGGCTGGTCAAATCAGACTACTCGTGGCTAGCCCAAGATGATTGCATCATGAAAAAATTCGATGTGATGGGGTCAATGATAAGAGGGGGGTGACCAGGGAATGCACCAAGTAAGGTGTAATCTTTATAGACTCCTGGTGAAACACTGGTGAGAGGTGTGACTAATTTCTTATCGGCCACTGAAGATATGATAGACTCAGGGGAATTCTGAGACTTCGGTTCATAACATGTCAACTGATCGATGGTGATGATATTTCTATTGTGAGGAAAGCACATCTTATGGTGAACCGCAGATGCGACAATAGACGTTGCATAGGTATAAATACGACCCAAGAGGATATTTTAATCCAAGGGGTAATCAATGACTTCAATGTCAACATAAACAGTCTTTCCCACAATACTACCAAGACAATTGTTGTACATGCCAAGGGGTTGAGAAGGGTGACCATCCCAATCATGCAAAGTGATGGTGGATGGGGTTAATTTGGGTGATCTTATTTTATTCCAAACAAAGGTGGACATCACACAAGTGGATGTGCCCTCATCAATGATATATCGCGAGACATTGGCATTACGAATATTGACTGGTATTTGGAAGGCAACGAATGAAGGTAAAGGGGGATGTTCTGATCTGTCAACATCAAATTCAATCAGAAGATCATCTGAAGGATCCACAATGCCAAAACAAATAGCATATATTTTCGTTGAGATGGGCATGACTATAAGACTTCCAGTGTTGACATGGTAGTATGAGATTGCACCAAGTCATCTACTATGTTGTAGGTGTGGGCGGCTTTGTTAAAAGCAGAATTTTGGCGTAATGTCCCTTTGGGGATCTTATGAATGACCTCTGCCCAAGGCTAAGGGATCTGTAAGGGAGACTTGGGTGTCGAAATGGACTCTGTCGAAACTTGGGTTTGGTACTCAGTTGCAGATGTAGTAGGTGGCTTTTCATATTGGCGCGACTGGGTTTGAAGGTTGACATCAGCAGTATTGACCTCTTCATAATTCATCATGAGAATCTAATACTCAGGTTACCAGACTGTGAAGGTTAAGGGGTGGCCGAACCTTGAGGGGGTTGGGCAACCACATATCCTTGTTGAGGGAAAGGATTATTGAACACAACTAGTTGAGCTAGCGTAGTATTTGGAGGAACCGAAGCGGTGGTTTGTTGTCCTCTAGATACTTTTTATTCTTCCCACAATTTCTGCATCTGGATTAAAAGGGGAAAATCATGAGTATAATCTCCATGGACACCACAACAAGAGAAAGGCTTGTTTTTATGAAGAGGCTTGTTCTTCTTGGGTTGATCGCCCTGTTACTGGTTTGTAGTGTTAGGTTGGTTCCCTTAGGGTGTGTTTGGTTGATTACTTTGGCACCCTTCATGATCCAAGTGGCTCTAGAGACACACACAGGACAAATAGGGCATTAGGAGAATTTTTAGGTCTAAAATGGGCCTCCTAAGGAAAATGTATAATCAAAATTCACTTTATGAGAACCAATCACATTTTATGGGATGACATCATCCCTAGTGGTTGAGGTGGCATTGTTTGAGTTAAAGGTACTTACTTGTCACATTCTCAATGGTGGATAAAAACTCATGGTTAACCATGGTAGTGCTTTAAGTACTTTTAAAGTCAAAAAGTAAAGTACTGATAATAAATGTCATTTCACACTTTTTGAATAAAATATTATTATTGTCATTTCATATTTTTTGAAAGAAACAATGCATATCCCTACACAATATTCATGTCTTTACACACTTTTCAATAAATATTATATTTTCATTTTTTCATATATTTATTTTTAAATTATATATTCATCTCATTTTATTTAATATTACAAATTCAAATTAATTTTAAGTTAATATCTATAAGTACAAAGGACAAATGCATTAGTTGTTCAATGATAATGAATTTTTCTTGAAAATTTCATTCTTATTTATAGTCGCATCCATACAATTTTTTTATTAATTTTGTTTTGGTACAACTTTTGAATTTAATTTAACTATGGTTACATGGATTATGGTGCAAAAAGTAAATTGAAAATTTATAAATATTATTTTATTGGTTTAACTATTATTTTATTATTTCCTTAGGAGGCCCATTTTATACCTCAAAATTCCCCTAATGGCTTATGAAAGCTCAAAAATAAAAAAATAAAAAAATTGGATCTCTTTCAAACCAGGACCCCAGCAAAGATCTTGTCGTCCTGATCCCAACGGTGTGAACAATTCGTCAAACCGAGTTCGTATAAAAAAGTTAGAGTAGTTTGAAGTTTTGTTAGGGCAAGGGAAGTGGGGCCCACAACATGCCACATGGTGTCCTAGTAAGCACATGGGACCCACGTGGAAATCCCCTCAGATTTTGACACATGGCGCCCCTCCACTGGCCCCTTGCCCCTATAGAATATATATAACAAAATGATATTTAATTTCCCACATAAAAATAGAAAAAAATCATTAAAAAAATTAACTATATATTAATTATAATTATTAAGAAATCAAAATCAATTTAAATATGGTAAATTGTTATGTAACAAAAATCATATTAAATATGGTTAAATTCCATATTAAACAAAACCTCTATTTTTGTTTTTGGGAGTCGTTACAATATGGAGATATGAATTCCATATATTATATAGTTTGAAAAAAATATATTAAAATTAAATTGGGTTTTAAAACAATATTTGGAATCAATGGGATTTGAACTCAAAACCTACCGACAACAATTATCTTAATATGATTATGCCAAAAAATGTGCCAACCTCACACTTTTTCTTATTCATTCTCACACTTTATTATGAAATGACATTCAAGTTTTTCAAGGAAACCATGGAGAATGATGGAGAATACATAAGAGATGAGGGCACAGGGAGGCTAATGGAGCCATGATAAAAGAGAAGGCAGGTCGGATAGCAGATCGACACGCAATTCGAGGCAGGATGGTGCACGCAGTTTGAGGGAATCTTTTGATTCCAAGGAGGTAAAATTTTCCTGTGTCAGAATGTATTAAACTTTATATGCATTTTAACCAAAATTTCACAAGAAGCATGATGGTGTGCTCAGATTTTCCATTTGAGCAGCGATTTTGTAGAGTCCCTGTGGAGGAGACTCTTCAGGAATCTTGAGGGAATCTTTTAGATTCCTTGGAGGCCAAAATTCGCTGATTGAAAAATGAGGTCAACCTTATACTCATTCTTCTCAAAATTTTGCAAGGATCTCAATGGTGAGATTAAATTCTTGTTTTGAGTTGTATATTTCTAGATTCTTTGTGGAGCAACATCTTTGAGGAATATAGGGGGAATCTAAAAGATTTCCTAAGGCCCAGATTTTCACTTTGTTAGAATCTAGCAAATTGACAGTCGATCCTACACCTCTAGGCAACACGAGTTCAACGGTGTTGTCATATTTTCCATCTGAGCCTTATATTTTTTGACCATTTTTCAAAGTGGAGTTGCAGGTGTCAGCATTCAGTGTGTGAGTAGTCATTTTCAGGATATTCAACGCCATGAGATTGATGGTACAACTAGATCCCACAGTTTATCATCCTTGTCTTCAAGCTTACCGGGATGTGAGGTATATGTAGTGTGATCTTGTAGTCCTTTGTCTCTTTGCTATGAGATGTATTGTGTTGTATACTTCCTTGTTTGATGTTTGATGTGAGATCTTGTTTTGTTCTTGATGTGAGATATAATTTCTATCATGGATTTGTTTTACATATGTTTGATATCCCTTTGATGCCTTGTTGGCGTGATAATCATTGTCACCATGTATGTTTGATTGAGATCCATTTGTTTCCATGTTTGGCAGGATACTCATAGTCATCATCCATGTGAAATTGTCATGCTGATAGGAGTCCTTTTTGTGAATGAGAGTTCCTAAAGCGGAACATCTCGAGTCGAGGTCTAACCACTATTGTGTGAGGGAATATTCCTTGTATGACAGAGAAAATACCACATGTACATCATCACTCTTTCCAGCACTTAATGTAGCGGCCTACACCATCTTGACACCAAGGCCCGGAGACGTAGTCCCTCCTGGACGAAATTCGTTATCAATATCTGATGTTGCTAATGCTTGTTATGTTCCTCTTATTTACAACATTCAGACACGTTCATTTAAGTTTATTAATTATTTTATGCAATTCTAACACATCATTCAAAGTAAAAGGTCTTGGTTAAGGGTATCATAAATTTAACTGGATCACTTCTTTACCCTATGATGGTTGGTTCTAGCTTCATTTCCTCTTTTTCTTTGAATTAGGAGGATTAGCCACACTTTGTTGCACATACACCTGACCTTGAGGGGGAGGTGGCTATTGTGGGAGAGGTTGAGAAGAAATGGGAGGCTGGGGTGTTGATGCCGTGGGCTAGAGCATCGGGCTGTAGATAAGGATAGAAAGGAAGTTGAGCATTATTTGGGTATACAGGTTGAGGAATAGCTGGCCCTGGCATCGGTTGATGCAGTTGGGAAAATGTGTAAGGCATGCTTTGTCCTGGATACATGCTTCTAGGTGGGGGATAAGTGTTGGATGAGCTGGTTCCTCCTTAAGGAAAACCATAACCCATGGAAGGATGAGCATATGGATGTGAAAGAGATCCAATGATAATTTCGACGATGTGAGATGCGACTGGTTCGTTGGCACCACTAGGTCTAGGAAGATCTAGTAAAATGGTATAAACATAACTAGATTGGGTGTAGATCAAGTCATATTTCAATGCAACTTGGATAGCTTATTCCTCAGTCTTAGGAAAGTGAGATGCGGCTGTTGTGTAGATTAATCTGTCTTGCGGACAAGACCGATCTCTCTAGTACTAAAAGTAACTAGCAACAAACAGCCAATTATACTAATCTCTCTCTAAGCATACAAGATTCATAAAAATTCTATATAGGTGTAAGGCCTACCTTATGTCCAGCGCTTGCTTGATCTCGTTGAAGTCTTTCCCGTGAACTTGAAAGAACGTTCCTCGTGAATCTGCAGTCACAAACAAGCAAAAAGATTACATAGCACCTATATAGACATTATTATAAATCATACTTATCATAATGATCAAGGAATTTATGAAATAAACCATGAATAGACAGTTTAATGAGAGAAATGAGTATATTTGTATTAACTTCAAATAAAATAAAACCTTTACAACCTGTGCCTTGATGTCGTGCAGGTCCTCTTGGGGTCCGAAGAAGAAATCTCTTTTACTTTGACAAGCATTACACTCTTTGAACCAAGACGGATAGAGGTGAGTGATTTAACCTCACAGAAAGTCTTAGTTAACTAAGTCTGAATCTCAACAGCATTTAACTTCAAATATCTTAAAGCTTGAACTCCATTTGAGGCTACCCAAGGCCTCTTTTTATAGTGGAAAAGAGGAGGTTTTCTGTTTCAAATATGAAGGGATAGAATCTGCCTTCAAAGGGATTAGCTCCTTACATCAAGGGGTTAGCTCCATCAAGTGAGGGATGCATGAACCTTCTTAAAGCGTATCCATTCCCGAAAATTCCCATCTAGAATCTTCTAGAATTCATCTTAAATCAACTTTTTATCTTTACTTTCTCACCTTTTTGAGTTTTACAGAGGTCCGCACCCATAACACAAAGAATGTGCGGTATGGTTCCGCAGGCAAGCTGAACTTTAGGTGCGGGACCGCAGGCAATGAATAGAGAAAGTGCGATACCAATGTTTAGGGGATTTTTAGGAACTTTTCTCTGATTTTGAAAGCTTGACATGAGGAACTGATATGTTAGACTTGTAAAAGGAGGAAGTATGAGTAATAATGAGCTCATACTCATAGCAAAATGTCAGGATAACAATTTTTAGTGTAACAAATTGCCCCCTAAAGTGCAAAGTCTGGAATAGATGAAGCTGAAGTCTGTCATATATGAAGAGTGCAGTACTTTATCATTTCAAAGATCATCCTGTGGACACCCCAGTCGGAACCTGTAAAAAAATTCAATGCAAAATATATACATATATATGTCATCACTGAGGTAGGCATTCCCATACTCAGATTAAAACTAACTAGAAAATAACTCAAATCGTTTTGATACAGGAATGATTTTAATATTACATCAATAGCGTAGACACAACATGGGCGCAACCATCTGTAATGAATAGTCTACTGTATAATAATAAAATTCCTCGCAGCCTGGATGGTGGAAACTAGATCCAGGGTCTTGATTTCCACATCTCGAACTAGTACGATTCTATCGATGTGAATAAATGTGTTGAAGTCGAACATGGTAGAAACCACTTGATTACCAGTCATTGATGTAAACTGTTAACAAGTGTGAGAGAAACCACCAGTAATGTCAATGGCTCTCAAAGTACCCAGTACAATCCATGAAATGTGAGTGAATGAGCTAAATTCGAACATGTCACGGAATCATTCGATCGAAGGTAAATGATGTAACCTGTCGTCGAAGGCGAGAAACCTGCCATTGAGGCATGCAGATTTCAAGGTACTGACAATTTCTGGATCAAATTCCTAGATAATGTGCTGATGTCGATAGAAAGTGATCTGTCGTGGGCAAGCCCACAACACGAAATTATAGATCAAGTTTTGAAAATATATTGGCAAGGACTGACTCAGGGATGGTAAAAAATGGATGAAAGATATTTTGCAGATGAATGGTTTATTTGAACTGTTCTCTTGAACACATAACGACACTGCAGATGGCTTGGTAACAATTGACCCAAACCTAATACCCAGAAACCAGCTGAAGACAAGTGGTTTGAATAACTGTTAGGTAAATGATTTCCCAACCCAGGTGAACGAAAGTGTCGTGTTCAAGAGTGGTTGACTGGATTTTTGAAAAATTTAAAATATAACAAACATGCCCATTTTTCTCTCTTTTCCCCCCACCATTTCTAGCAAGTACCTCTTTATTTTTGACAAGCTTGAGGAGGATAACATTTGCTTGATTATAAGCTCATCCTTCGGATGAGTCCAACTTAGTTTGATATTCGAACCCTAAGAAGGAGTGGTTTGTTCCTGTTGAAAATTAAACAGGTCCTTTACTGTTAAGTTTTAACGAGTCCAGTATAGGAGAAACTCGATGTTTTTCAATTTTAGGGAGTCAGAAGAAAAAATTAAGAAAACTCCATGGGTGTACTTTTCCGTAAATTTAGTCTCTCGAGCCCGAAAAAGGATAAAATAATGCGGGAGAGAACTCTATTGATCGTAATTAGTCAACGTATACCTTTTTCGTAAATAGTCCATTTCGGTCCGTAAAAGGGGTAAACTTATACTGAAGGGACGACTGTTCATTTACTTTAACGAGTTCGAATAGTCAAGTGCTCGGCAATCTTTTCATGTTTAGAGAGTCTGAAAAGGGCTTAAAAGAGAACTCCATGGTTTCGCTTTTTCTGTAAGTTTGAATGAGTTCGAAAAAGGGATAAAAATGTACTCATATGGCCGACTTTCAATTTAATTTACGAGCAGGAAAAGATGGAAAGAACTCGGAATTTTTATATGTTTTACGAGAATGAAAAATAGCAAAATGATCTCGGGATTTTCATGAGTTTAACGAGTCTTGAAAATAACCAAAATTGACTCCAATGTTTCGCTTTTTCATAAATTTTTTGAAAGAGTTCGAAAAAGTGATAAAATTATGCTCTTTGTTGAAAAACGATCAATTCTCCTGAAAAATCCAGTTTCTGCACAAAAACTTGAAACATTACACATACCTGTTTAAGATAAGTAAAAATTCTTTCAAAAATACCCTTTTTAAAGTGAAAAATAAATAAATTAAAAATTCATCCATTCGAAAAAACTTATAAAAAGGACTTTTTCAATTTCATTTTTACCGTTTAGTTCCAGAGTGAAAAGTAAAAAGCTTTTGGGTAAGAAAGTTCCTGTGAAGATTCTGGAAAATCCGTCCGTTGGAATCGAGAATCGTCAGTCCCAGGTAATCCACAACCTTTCAATCTTGTTTTTCATCCATTTCAAATTGGTTTTTAGGCTTTAGTTTGCATTTTTTAGGCAAAAAATGGTTTAAAAGTTTGCCTGCGGGGTCCGCAGGTGGGACACACATTACCTGCGGACCCTGAATTTTTTCTATAAGGAAAAAGTCGTGGGTTCCGCACCTGGCACACATTACGCGTGCGGATCTACGCACTGTGTACAAAGCGTAGGTGCGGTACCCGCGCGGTTGATTTTAAAACATTGATTTCCCATTTGTTTGCCAAAAACTTTCAAATAAGACTATTCTAACTTGCCTTTTTATGTATTGTAGGATTGACAAGATGCTGATATGGCGAGAATGTGAGCACGAGGAAGTGGATGAAGCCGTAATACTTCATTTTCCCACACAACAGGCATTAAAAGCATGTGGCTTATACAAATTTTGGGCCATCTTAGGCATGAGGGCACAAGTAGAACTCTTGACATGGTTGGTGAACATATGGAATGTGCAGGACTAGTGCTTCTGCATTGGTGGCCACTGGCTCAAAATTGAGCTGGAGGATATATATTTCTTGACTGGTTTGTCCAAGAGGGGCGAACAAGTTTCTTTGTTTGGGACTAGGCCAGGTGGCCAGTCTGTTGCTAGTCTCCAACTAGAATTCTGCAATGACTAGGCAAATCCTCGGGACAAATGGATTGACATAAAACACATCATCCGTCCTGAATTGAAAGTTATTGCTTTTACTGTTACCAAACGGTGTGGGAGTGCTGCGCTTCATGTAGCTACTGGTTCCCAAATGCGTATTGCCGTGGACTGTTTTCGCGGCACCATCTTTAACTGGTGTGAAGCTGTGTTGGCTAGTGTAAAAGGCCAACTAACCAGAGCAAAAAATGGGAAACTGAATAACTTCGGATATGGATCCATTTTTGTTTCTTTTGCTCTAGAGAGGATCCCCATGTTAGCTCCACAGATTATTGCTGTTGATGTCGGTCGAGTTCGAGAACCGAGGATGGTTCGTTGGTCCGCATTGATGGCTCGTCATGCTATCGAGGGTACTGAGATTGTCCGATTTCCTCCTTCATATTTTTGTTGGTTGGATCGCCAAATTTTTGTGATAGAGGATTTTCCATACGCCGGGATAGATTTCCGCGGCAACCGAGAGATGGTTCTCCCAGCAGGGAAACAGTGGGATGAGTCAGGTACAATCATTTTTCAACGTTTGCTAAATTCTAATTGTTTTTTTTTTTATCGTCTTTGAAAACTAATAACCAAAAGTTTTTTGAAAACAGATGTGGGTCCACAAAGACCAGCCCATCTCCAACCTTACGAGATAAGACAACCAGTTGCGGCCATACCAGCCCCAGCAGGCCAATCAGTGGAGATTTTGACTGATTTAGAGCATCATCTAGAGCGTTTGACTCTAGATATTCCAGAGACGAGCATAGATGACATTCCTCTCAGGTTGCAGAGATATGTGATTGGAGTTCCAGGACCTTTTAGGAGGTTCCTATGCAGGGTAGCCCGAGTAGTGGTTTCTTATCGTGATCATCATCAGTTATGGGATGATCATGTAGACTCATATTTTTGACTTTGTATTATCATTTTTGCTGATCATAAGGTGCTTCCAACCTATGATCGAAGACGATGTATATTTTTTGAAAACACTCCTATACTATGATATATCACTATTTGCCGGCTATCTGTGTACATATATGAATGCGTTTGATTTACTTTTTTGATTATTACAAATGTCTATTTATCATACTAGAAGCAATTGAATCTGCTAATGTATTTAAATGTCTTGGAATATGCTGATATTCAATGTAATCAAATTCATGTTCCAAAAGACAAACTCTCAAAAATAACTGTAATAACACTGGATTTCTAATGGTATAAAATCTGTTAAGTTGTAATACAACAAGTTCAGAATCCAACCTAACAATCAAACTCTGAATTCCAAATGATATGGATTCAGACAATAACTCAATTACTGCACTATACTCGGCAATGTTATTCGTTGTTTGACCAAGGCTTACCCCATACATGGATACTAACTCGTCAGAGGGTGAATAGATAACCCAAGCTGTGGAAGAAATGTTCCGTGTACTATGACAAGCACCATTAGCAAAACCAATGTAGGTTTGAAGAGACGTCGACATCTGCAATATCAAGATTAAAACTCAGATAAGCAGGGATAGTGATAAAAACACTCTCTAAACTAGGCACACTTTTCTAATCTAAAACACACCAGTAGTAAAGAAATCTAAACTAACAAAATATCCACACCACATTTAAGCATAATATCGCTTTAGATAGAGCCCATTTCTGGGTTTATCCAAAGGGACACCGTCAAAATATATCAACTCATAGGCCCCTTTTGCTAACTTTCGTTTAACAATGTAAGGACCATGCCACATAGGCACGAATTTCCCAGCTCCTAGTTTGTCGTTAGCTTGATCATAAAGTAAAACTAGGTCTCCTTCTGAAAAATTTCGAGGGGTCACACTTCTATCATACTGAGCTTTTATCCTTTTAACATGAGCCTCGTTTGCTATTGCAGCATTTCGTCGATTCTCATCTAATTGGGCTAAGTACAAGAAACGTTTCTCCTCTTCAGACGTAGCTGGAAGTAAATCTACGGCTAATTTTAGTGACGGTATTTCACTTTCAATCGGCAACACAGCTTCCAAACTGTAAACCAGTTGAAAAGGAGTGAAACCCGTTGATGTTTTGACTGAGGTTCGATATGCCCAAAGCACTGAAAATAACATGGAATGCCAATTCGTCTTGTGAATACCAATGATTCGTTTGATCATGGTGACTAAAAATTTGTTAATGGCTTCAACCAGACCATTGGCTTGCGGATAATATGGAGTGGAACTATCGTGGCGCAAGCCAAGTTGGTCTGTCAGTTCAGTCATCATGACATTCCGAAAATGACATCCATGATCTGTAATAATAGCTTGAGGAACACCGAACCTAGCAATTATGTGATTAAATACAAAAGTTGCAGCAGTCTTGCCGTCAGCTGAAAATGTAGGCATCGCCTCGGCCCATTTTGTAAAATAATCTACTGACAAGATAATATAGGCATGCCCCCCGGCCGAGTGAGGGTTACATGTAATAAAATCGATACCCCATTTTGCGAAAGGACCAACAGCAATTATAGGGTGAAGAGGAGCGGGTGGCGTGCGCATTTTTCGATCACAAATTTGACAGTTGTGGCATTTCCGAACTGCATAAATACAATCTTTGAACAACGTTGGCCAGAAATACCTTGCACACAATATATTTTGGGCTGTGGCATACCCAGACATATGACTGCCACATGCTCCAGAATGGCAGTCATTTAAGATCTTTTCAGCTTCTTCATGAGTTAGACAACGTCGGAAAACAGAATCCGCTCCACGACGATAAAGTGTATCACCAATGATATTATACTGTTGGGATTGGAAGCGTATTTTCCGTCGCTGAGTTTGTGAGATGTCAGGCCGAAAATATTGGGTTTGGAGATAAACAATAATATCTCCATACCAAGGATCAAGTGTACTGATGAGAAACAAAGATTCGTCCGCAATGGACTCTTCTGCCACTGTTTCAGTATCAGTAGAGGGGAAATCGCACATCAGTTCCGCAAATACCAAAGATTTCTTTGCCTTGGATTTTTCAAATTCCAAGTCAGATTCTTGCAGGATAACTATCCATTTGGAATATTTGCCCCCTAGCAATTGTTTGGTCAAAATATACATCATAGGGTTGCAATTAGAAATTACCGTGGTTTTACGTAACAAGATGTAATGTCTAAAACGTTGGACAGCTTGAACAGCTGCGAAGGCCAACTTCTCCACATGTGTGTATTTAATTTCAGTCGGATGCAGATTCTGACTAAGATAATAAATCACATGTTCATTGTGAGATTCATCTTCCTGAACTAGTACCATCCCAATGGTGGAATGTGAAGCAGCGAGGTACAAAATGTAATCTTGGTTGTAGTTGGGAGGATGCAGTAACGGTGCATGGGTCAACGCGTGTTTAAGTGCATCAAAATATTGATCAGCGATCTCGTCCCAAAAGAATGGAATGTTTTGTTTCAACAACCGGGTAAAACCCTTTGTAAGCTCAGCATAGTCAGGAATAAACCTACGTAAAAAGTTTTCTTTCCCCTGCAGACTTTGGAGTTGGCGTAAAGTCGAAGGAGGAGGCAATTTAACAATGGCTTCGACCTTCGATGGATCGATGCGAATGCCTGCTTTCGAGACAACAAATCCTAGTAATCGACCTGATTCTACGCAGAAAACACATTTATACGGATTCAGCCTTATCCGATAATGCCTACATCTCATAAAAATTGCTCGTAAATGAGTGAGATGGTCGGCCCTACGTAATGAGTGAGCAGGTAAATCATCGAGATATGGCTGGAAAATGTGCTTAATGTCATGAAATGCATAAGACATAGCCCGTTGAAAAGTTGCTCCAACGTTTTTTAATCCAAAAGGTAGTTTACAATAAGCAAACGTTCCCCATGGACAAATAAAAGCTGTTTTTGGTTGATCAGCAGGGAGTATGTTTATTTGATTGTAGCCGAAAAATCCATCCATGAAGGAAAACAATTCACTGCCAGCGCAATCATCGATTATTTGATCGATATAGGGAGTTGGATAATTATCTTTTGGACACGCTCGATTAATATCTCTATAATCGATACATACTCTTATCGTTCCTTGTTTTTTAGTCACAGGAACAATATTCGATACCCAATCCGTTAAGGGAATTGGATAAATGAATCCTGCGCGAAGTAATTTTTCAACTTCTGCTTTTATAGCAGCAACTTTTCTAGGATGAATTTGACGTAATCGTTGACGAACAGGTTTAGCATCCGGTTAAGTCTTAATCTCATGAACAATGATCGATGGATCAATTCCTGGCATTTCTTCATAATACCAGGCAAACACGTCACGGAATTCTTGAAATAGGGCTTTATAAGCTTTAATTTCATCTTCAGTACAACAAGCACCTATATGAATGTTTTCAATTATTACTGGTTTTACTGAAATGTCAATGGGAACTGTTCGAGATATATTTTCCAAATTTAACTCAGAATCAGGATTTTGCAAAGGATTCTACAGTTCTTTAACATATTCAGCAGTAAAAATTGAAGCGAAATCATTTTCAAAATGATCTAGCTCAGGTAAAAATGAAGATCGATGATGTAGATCTTCCCATGGTAAATCATCAACAGACAAATACTCACGAATTTGCTCATCTGTATGAACAAGTTCAGGGAATGTCGTTGTAACTGAACTGGATATAGAAAGTGATTCCTCATGGATCCCATTCATTGGATCAGTTTCGGTTGAAGAGGGGTTAGAAAGTGACTGTACAGCCTGATACGCAATTTAAAATGGACTCAAAGGCATCATGCCATCAAATGAATCAATCTCGGATTCGGAAGGTACGATCCAAGGATCATCAAACATAACAGTGTTTGACGAAATCATGTGAATATTTGTAGTAGAAGGCGATACGTTAGGAGGAGGGAAGGAAAAATTTCCTAGTAAACCAGAATCTTTAATCAAACCCACTCCAACATCCTTATAAGGGATAGCCATTTTACCAACATGCTGGATTGTTTCTGTAGAGGCTGGGTCGGACGAGAAATAAGTTAACTGATCTATTGTCATGATCTTTCCTTGATATGGAAATTTTATGAGTCAAAAGACCGAAAAAACAACAGCAGTCATAGCATAGGACCAACTACGACCCAGAAGAAGGTTGTAATCTAGAGGGGCATCAACCACTTCCACATCTAGATTAACGATTTTACCTTCGACCCCTATGGGTAAATCCTACAAAATACCAAAAGGTTGAAAACCTCGACCATCAAAAGCCTTTAGAATTGTCGGAGATTGGTTAAGTATAGGAGAACCAAGCGATTTCCAACACTGAATCGACATAATACACGTTGAAGCTCGCTCATCAATCACAGTCCGAAAGATTGGTCTGTTTTTGACTAACACTGGAATTTGGAAAGCCATTTGATGAGGTAGGCGAGGTGTAATATTTTCTAAATTGAAGATTATAAGGTTAGAATCCTGAAGATTGATAGCTCCTATGGAAAACAATAATAATTTACGCTGTGCTGGACACGATTGCAGCACTTCCAAAGCCGACATTGCTGAAGGAGAAATAGCTAAGTCTTCAACAATGTTGTAATTCTGAGCAGCTCTCGCATGTGGATTGAAATCTAATTTACGAAGAACACCTTTAGTAGGCGGTTTGATTATTAAGTCTGGATTTTGTTTCTCGATCTGTAGCGGACCAGAAACAGGAGGAGGTGTAGTTGATGTGTTTGTATTAGAAGATTCTGCTTCTTTACCATCAACAGGATTCTTAGAACCGTAATCTTGCGATCGCGTTGCAACCCTTACATGAGACATCATCATAATAGGCTCTTCTAAAGTAGTCAAGGAAGAACCAATCATCTTACTATCTTGAATGGGAAAAGGATCCTTCAAGACAGCAGGTTGTTGTGATCCTTTAATGAATTTCGTAACTTCAGCTCGATATGGAAATTCTTTCGTGAAATGATCTTGTTCACAAATGAAACAAGGATAGCGAGGTTTACGTTTTTCGTCATTGGATTCATCTTTATCAGTTTTCTCTTTCGAATTCTTTTTGTTTTTATTCTTCCCTTTCTTTTTACCACCGGATTTCGTTTTGGTCGTAGATGTCTCTACGACGTGAATATTGGCAGAAACTTCGGGGGAAGATTCTCCTTTTGGGGAATCTGGTAAAGTTATAATAGGATAAGAATTCTTTGAAGATGTCTTCTTTCTTTTAGAGTTGACTGTACCAATCATACCGTCAGCGGCATGAGACCCTGAAGGAGCTGTAGCTATTTGACCTTGCTTTGGAAGATCAAGAATTTTCTCATGTAAAGTACCTGACTGTGTATATACGAGGTCAAGGTACTGAGCTTGGGAAATTACTTGCTCTTAAGTAACAACACCAGCCTTAGCTACATCTTCAGTGATCTTGGGTAAGAATGATTTAAAAAACCATTCTGCCAAAATTTGATCCAGAATATAAACTTTCACCAAACGTCTCCTACGTCGCCATTCATGAATATGATCAGAAATATACGTGGACGTAGATTGTTTTAGCGAAGTTAACAATTCCGTGCCATTGTCGTATCTGACAGGAAACTGAAAATGAGTCAAGAAAGCAGTTGCTAACTGACTAAAGTTATGAAACGAGCCTCATGGAAACTCAATGTACCATTTGGCTGCAAAACCTATGAGAGTTCTTTGGAAAAGACGTAAACGAATCGAATCATCAATAATTGAATTAGATGCACACCAAAGGTGATAAGTCATAACATGATTCGATGGATCCTCTCCTGACTTACCTTCGAATTTTGGTATATCACTGGGCAACTTATGAGGCATTGGCGGCCAATTTTGGTAATAAAAAATGGGATCATTCGTAAGGTGCGTCAAATCAGGTAAGTCCAAAGTTGCGATAAACGGTAATCGAAGGTTAGGGTCACAAAAAATTTGAGAAGCCAAAGCAGATCCAGGAGGTGGATACCCAAGATAACTAGGAATCGGATTAGCATTAGGTATTGTGTAACCTCCCGGAAAACCAGGATGAACTGGACCATACTGAGGTTGTTGATAAGTATAACCAGGATACGGTTGATACTGATAGTTTGGATTCTGTATATAGGGATCGAATTGCGGCTGTCCCTGGTACGGTTGATACGTAAATTGAGGTTGACTTGTAACAACTGTACTTGTACCAGCTTGTTCTGCAGGCATCTGAACTGTAGTCTGAATGGAAGGTCCTGACTGAGGTACAGAGAATTGTAGGATTTGCATGGATACAGGGATAGAAGAAGTCAGTGCTACAGATACTCCAAAAACAGGTGTGACAGGTTGAACAGATGTTGCAGCAGTTACAACAGTTTGAGGCGAAGTCTGGGGTGCACTAGGCCCAGACTGTTGAACTGAACTAGGTGCAGGAGTTTGAATAGCTGGCTGAAGAGGTTGCTAGGTTGGACTAGAAACTAAAGGCTGTCTAGGTTGATAAGGCAACTGCACATTAGGCTGCAAAGGCTTTTGATATTGGGACAGATCCCACACCACAGTTCCGGGGTATTGTCCCATAGAAGGTTGAACGTAAGGACCAAAACCTGGTTGAACGTAGGGTTGATTAGTAAGTGGTAAATTTATGGCTCCTTGAATAGATGGTTGACCAGAAGGCTGTTGGAAACCTTGAATTGGGTACTGACCTTGAGGTTGATAACCCTGAGGCACGTACTGAAGTTAGGGTTGATAAGGACCCTGAGGAGCATATTGTGCTTGGGGTTGACCTTGAGAAATGTACTGTCCTTGAGGTTGATAACTCTGAGGTATGTACTGTCCTTGGGGTTGTCCTCCAAAATAATATGATTTCACAGTTTGTCCTGGGAAAAATCTACCTTGCGGTTGTGCCCCGGGTGGTAACTGACTACATTGAGGTTGCCCCCCAGGCGGTAACTGACTACCCTGAGGTTGTCCCCCAGGCAGTAACGGATTTCCCTGAGGCTGCCCCCCAGAAGGAAACTGACTGCCTTGAGTTTGAGGATTTGGAATATTACCAGACATCATAAAAATTTGATCTGCGTTCGACGTTTCAATTCTAAGTCCATCAAGACCAGATGGTAACATGTTTTCGATGGGTTGAGGAGTTGCAACCGAGAAAGTACCAGACAAAGACTGATATCGTGAAGGAACGGAAGGACCACCATGTAAAAATGATTCCGGCATTTGAGAAAACATGGATGACTCTCGGGCCATAAAAGATGATGGATAATAACCTCTGGGTTTAGGATGAAATGGAATTCGAGGTGGATAAAAAGTAAGACCTAGATTCTCTAAAAAGTTCGTTAAAGAGAGATACCAAGGATTAGTTCGAATGGGGCTGTAGAAAATAGATTCACGCTCCCTAAGATTTAACGATTGAGGGGAGTCAGGAAGAGATATGTCTTCATCTGGATTAGTAAGTTCTTCAATAGAAATAAGTCCAGAGGGAAGATTGTCTGTAATGATATTTCTTACCCTAGGTGAACCTGGATCGCTAGAAGTTGGTGTAATAAATCCTGAGGATGTTTCCAAAACAGAAGATTCAGTTTCAGGTTTAGAGATTTCAGGTTCGTCAGATAATTCACCAGAAGGAGAAATACTTTCAGTAACTTCAGAAAATGAAATCGGTTCTTGAATGTATTATGTTGTAGGTATTTGATGATCAAGATGTATAACTATAGATGAACTTCCAAATTCTGTTGATCTAATTCTACTACTACTGGATGCTACCAGAGCACGAAGCCCTTCAAGTTGACTTGGTGAATATTCAGGGGGTTTCCCTTGTATTCTCCAGGATTGTCTCGGCAATTCCGCCACGATTAAAAATTATCTAATCACACGCAAACAAAGAAAAATTTCAATAAAAACACCTAAAGTCTCTAAGAAACAAACAATTGAATCATTCGCTTAAAAATATAAGAGTTCAAACCACACACAAACAATAACTTTCCGTACTAAAAACACTAGTTGGTGATGAAATTCGACTTAGTAGAGTTTTAACACGAAAAGGGCGGTTGGAACAGTTACCCCGACAACCTGCTTAATGGAACAGACTGGTGCAAGTTTCTCCACTATACCATCTCGAGTGAAGATAACCCTCTGGAGAGTCCAAGTGAGTCTAGCCGACGTCTGTTCCAGGTACAGTGGGATCTTCCCTCCACCGTCATCTTAGGAAAGAATCCTAAAGATTATGGCCACTAAGGTTACCAACTAAAACAAATATACCTGGGGGAACAATCTACGATCAGACACACACGCAAAGGCAGAGTAACAAAGCTCAATCCCCTTGAAGGCTCCTTGAAATAATCCAAGGTTTACCGACAAGTGACCCTTGGCTCCTCGACAATGGTCTATCCGAGGTTTACTGTTGTTAATACGTGTATGTATTCTATCGTTCCCAATGAGGAAGGATTGATTACCCCACCGGTTCAGATATGATCTCGTGCTTGACTCCTTTAGGAGGAGCTTCCCAGAGCATAGATGCAACAATTGGAATTTCTTCCTACCACAAGATTTGTCTACTTGTTTGTTTTAGCTATCTTGGCGAGTTAATTACTCCCTACTCCAAGATACTAGCCTAAGCTATGTTGGTGATAAGAGCCCTAGAAATAAAAGATTACTAAATGAATTTTAATTAAGCGTTACTTTTATGAGCTGTTTCTTAAGTCAATGGGTGTGGAAATGAAACTTTGGATGATGTGAAGATTCGATTTCCAAAAAACACTAAAATGCACCTAGAATGATAATCAATTCTTTTTCTTTCAATGAACTTCTATCTAAGAAAGAGTTGGAGAATGCAATTCTTTTAATAAACAATTCCTTCTTTAAACATGAAGAATGATTGAAAGAAAATATTTTGTATTTTCAATGATGATATATATCAGGCTCATAACAAAATCCTTTTTCTTTTGAAACTTGAAGCTACAAGACAATTTTCCTCCGAAAGAAAGCTATAAAAATTAAAAACTACTCAAAACTACAAAATCTAATCTTGAGAACTATGATTTTAAACAATCTAAATTGAGTAAAAGCTTTAAGATTTTTTGAAGAATGTTTTCCTTAGTTGTTCAGAAAAATAAGAGTCTATTTGTTTAGAATAACAAACAGATCAAAAACACTCAAAATATGTTTTTTTTATAAATGAAATTCAAAACTTTCAACCAAGTTTTTTCGAAGATTCGCAAAGAACCAAAAAGCTCAATTTCTCAATAAAAGACGTTTTCACAATCAGGTTGCATTCAAAAAGACAAAAAGAGATCAATGTAATCTTAGATACTTCAAACTGTCAAAGCTTCGAATCGCTACAAAGACCAAGTGAAAAACAATCCAAAATGCAAAATTTTCTAGAAAATCATCAAAACATCAATACTGTTGGAGTTCATTTACAAAAAATTCTTGACAGAAACAATAATCAATCTGGGCAGAAACCAAAGAGCTAAAAAATAAACTAGAGAAAGAAATCTAGAGGTTTTCTAAAATTTTTACAGGGTCTGCAGGCAACTAGTATTAACAGGTGCGGTCCCGCACTGTATTCTTAACAGAAAGTGCGAACCTGCCCGCACTGTCAAAATAAGCTAGAGTGCGGTCCTAGGAAAAATTATAGAAAAACTTAAAATATTTCTAAATTTTCAAAAACAGGGAAAATCTAAATTACCCAGACAGATATGTATCAATCAAAAACCAGGAAAAAATGTTTCCTCAAATAAAAAATAAAAGAGAACCAAAAACAACAAGTTCTTCCCCAGTGGAGTCACCATTTTGTTGTGTAGATTAATCCGTCTTGCGGACAAGACCGATCTCTCTAGTACTAAAAGTAACTAGCAACAAACAGCCAATTATACTAATCTCTCTCTAAGCATACAAGATTCATAAAAATTCTATATAGGTGTAAGGCCTACCTTATGTCCAGCGCTTGCTTGATCTCGTTGAAGTCTTTCCCATGCACTTGAAAGAACGTTCCTCGTGAATCTACAATAAAAAAAAAGCAAAAAGATTACATAGCACCTGTATAGACATTATTATAAATCATACTCATCATAATGATCAAGGAATTTATGAAATAAACCATGAATAGACATTTTAATGAGAGAAATGAGTATATTTGTATTAACTTCAAATAAAATAAAACCTTTACAACCTGTGCCTTGATGTCGTGCAGGTCCTCTTGGGGTCTAAAGAAGGAATCTCTTTTACTTTGACAAGCATCACACTCTTTGAACCAAGACGGATAGAGGTGAGTGATTTAACCTCACAGAAAGTCTTAGTTAACTAAGTCTGAATCTCAACAGCATTTAACTTCAAATATCTTAAAGCTTGAACTCCCTTTGAGGCTACCCAAGGCCTCTTTTATAGTGGAAAAGAGGAGGTTTTCTATTTCAAATATGAAGGGATAGAATCCTCCTTCAAAGGGATTAGCTCCTTACATCAAGAGGTTAGCTCCATCAAGTGAGGGATGCATGAACCTTCTCAAAGCGTATCCATTCCCGAAAATTCCCATCTAGAATCTTCTAGAATTCATCTTAAATCAACTTTTTATCTTTACTTTCTCGCCTTTTTGAGTTTTACAGAGGTCTGCACCCATAACACAAAGAAGGTGTGGTATGGTTCTGCAGGCAAGCTGAACTTTAGGTGCGGGACCACAGGCAATGAATAGAGAAAGTGCGATACCAATGTTTAGGGGATTTTTAGGAACTTTTCTCTGATTTTGAAAGCTTGACATGAGGAACTGATATGTTAGACTTGTAAAAGGAGGAAGTATGAGTAATAATGAGCTCATAATAATAGCAAAATGTTAGGATAACAGTTTTTAGTGTAACAGCGGCATCTTTACCAATAGAAGGAAAAAGTGTTCTAAGAAACCAATCCATATAGGTAGGGTTGTCAAATGTAGGAGCTCGACACAAGCACCTACTTCTATGCCATCCTTGGACATGGTCAGAAAGGCGGGTGGCAGAATTTTGACGGAATGGGGTCAACAACTTGGTACCGGTATCATAGTGAAGAGGTAGCTAGAAGTAGCATAGAAATGCTTTAGTAAGAGTCGAAAAAGTGGAATGAGAGGCAGCAACCTAGTCAACATGCCACTTCACAACTTCTCAGGTTAGCGTACGTTGGAATAACCGAAGGTGGATGGAGTCATCGGTAATAGAATTAGACAAACATGACATGTGAAAGGAGCAGACGTGATTAGTAGGGTCCTCTTCCGTGTTTCTTTCAAACTTAGGAATGTGGGAAGGAAGCTTAGTTAGCATGGCAGACCAACCTCGATTGTGGAGTATAGGGACGTTAATTAACTGGCTAAAATCATGAAGGCTTAATCCTGCCATAATAGGTATCAAAGGATTAGTTGGAATCGTTTTGGTAGTGCCTCCTCTTGTAGCAGCTACAGCATTAGGGTCAGGGCCACCGCCAACTTGAGGACCAGCACCTTCATTGGTGCCTAACATGGTGACGAAAATAGGTGGAGGGAAACTGGGTTTGGAATCAGAGGAAGAACCCGATGAACTAGAATCAGAGTCAGTATGGGGACTCGGAGGAAGAATAACTTGGATTCTACATGGTGGAGTAAGTCTTCCTAACGGAAATTGAGGGTGAATGCCTTGGAGTCTCTTAGATAAATGCCTTGGGGGCGCAATGATGGAAACTCACAGATGACACAAGAAGGGTGAAGAGTGATAAACAAAGGCTCAATGAGGCAAATAAATTAATTATGATGTTTATGTCTTGGCTTGGCAGTTTAAACCAAGTGCTCTTCACTTTAGGTGTGTGTGTGTGCAAGCCATGTCTTAATTTTAATTAAGCCCGTATGGTTGTATAAAGAAAAAGAAAAAAATGCTGGATAATTGTAAATAAAATTGAAATGACAATAAAATAAATAGTTATAGATGCATAAATTCAAAACCAAAAGAAGGCTTCCCAAACAACTAGTCGAAAAGGCGGTTGAAATTGACTCAAAACACACAATATGGCCAAAATATCTAAGTTTTAAGGGACAAGTATCTAATGACTCAGATCTGTTGGAATAGGTGCAAAAAATGGCAAGAAACTGGAGGGGAAAAATACTGAAAAATGGGAGGTGACATGTAAACCCTAGGGGAAATTAGGGAACCCTAAGGTAGAGACCAAAAAAAATTCAAGAAGGGGTTTTGGATGCAATAATAACTGATCAAAAGGGGCCTAAAAGTAAGATAGATCAGACCCTAAACAATGGCTAAAAGCGCTGCAAAATTTTAGACTACCTACTCAGCTAAACCCCTCGTAGAAAGTTGGAGGTGTACTGAAACCCTAAGGGTCTTGGTTATACTTCAAGGAGAAAAAATTAGCATATCTAGGCCTAATATGTGCTAAGATAGAGGTCAGAAAACCCTGAATAGTGTCTACGGAAAACCCTGACTATCACAGAAAAAACTCAGAAAAAAGTTGCAGCTCGTAGATATTAACTTGTAAACTGTGGAAATCACAATTTTTGGGCCAACAACTGTGAGTTCATGCAAAAATCATAGGTTTTGGGTCAAAAAGTGCGAGCTCCAGATCTGGGATGTTTGGATGGTAGGTTATGGAAAAATTTGTCGTCTTTGGCGCGACTGATACCTGTTACCTATGGAAAACACACAGAAGTTATAATTTTTACTGTTTTAGGGCATAAAATTTAAAAACAACATCGAGAGACTAAAAATAGCTGAAGAAAAAACTTAGTGACTGAAGCAACTGGTCACGCAAAAATATGAATTACAATAGTGGAGTCGTCATTTGTTAGTTTAATTTCTTGACTCTGTTAGCCCCTTATAAATTCCTTGACAAGCAAGCAAGGGGCTAGATTGTTCAAATGAGTCTTCAAGGAATGCATTTCCCTTGAAAACACATCATCCTTGAAGCCTTCCTAGTTTCCCTGCCTTTGACTGTTTCACCCTTTCTGTACTGATGTCCATGAGCCTTGAGGAATGATAAATTTTGCTAAAAAGGGCCTTATTTCGCCCCTTGTATCCATGTAGAATCCCCCCACTTTATCTTTTCCCCTTTTCCCAAGGTCCCCTTTGTTTCCCTAAAAATTCCTCCTTACCCTCCTAGATCTTCCCAAAATCCCCATGAAATCCCACCTTTGCCTTTTTTTTATCTCCCTATCCACCTCTTCACCTTGCTCTCCTTATTGTTCCATTCCACCCAATCATTTTAGGATCCAATGCTTTATATGACTAGCCCAAATGAAGGTTTGCATGTTGATAGCAAGTAAGCCCTCTCCTGACTCCATTGCCCAATGGTCTTGATGTTCTCTGATTCGCCTCTCCTCTGCCTAAAATCTCTCTTGTTCATCCTTGTTCTACATTGAACCCTTCCTTCCTGATTCCCAACAACCAAACTTCAAATTAAAAAAACAAACCCTGTGCCTATAACTAGCCTAACACCTTAAACCTTGAGCTTCAAAGTCATATACCTTTGACATATCATAGAGAGATCCCTCTCTGGACCCAAGAGGGCTAGATCTTGAGGTCTGAAAGTGGTTTGATGTTGTCTCATCTTTTGGTATTTCCAACCTTGCCAAAATATGGGAACCCCAACATAATGGTGACTTCGTTGGGGAAATTTCTGAAATACTCTCCATCCCACTACATTATAAGAACTTCATAAACCTACAATCTCTGGTTAGGTTCGTAGTTAAACACTCCTATTATCACATCAACCTCTAGACCATTTGTTGTGTTTTCTAATACTCTTGGACAGAGTCTGGAAAGGGCCAGGTACCCTCTGGATCTCACACTCTTTTAGAGGTGACATATCTGGTAAATTCCCTCCCAATCAATCTCTGGTTATATTTTGCTGTGTTTGGGAGATATCCTTGAAAGGGGACATCTCATAAGCACTGTGGTGGATAGTGTACCCTCCAAAAACATCTTAAACCTTCCACCTAGCGACTCCATATTTCCTAAACATTTTAAAGACTCCATTGGTGATTAGTAGGCATGCTGATTATCTTGGTTCACATTAGACTCCATTGGGAGACCAGACTCCATAGCAACATCAACCACAGTAGAAATAAAAAGTAGGGTTAGGCTGCTTGGTAAAAAAAAACAACATTCTGGCTTCTAGAACCATTCATACAAGAGCTTACCCTAACCCAGTCCCACCTGAAATAGTTGACAACCTTGAGAGCATCCTTATGGGAGCTCCTACACCTAAAAGACCAACTATTTCCAGTCACATCTATAGAGCTAAATCTACACCAGAAGATCTTACAACTCTATCACATTACCACCTTGACCTAGACCCACCTAATAGATTACCAAGAACTAGGTCATTCAGTGATCTAGATCAGCTAGGCCTTGAGCTTCCCGGTTCACCATCTCATAGTGGTCAACACATTAAGGACGGAGGAAACCCTCTATCTACACCTCCTGACATTCACTTCATCAAAAACTTGGGGCTCTCCCACCCTAAATATGCTCAAAAAACCTCTGCTGGTCCTACTGTCCCTGTCATCCATATACTAGCTGCCCAAGTTAACCCTTTACCTCATCAGAATATCACCATGGAAACCTGGTATGCACCTTTGGTGTTACCTCAGCCTCTAGTGCCCTTACCAAATGATTATCAATTGAAGATCCCACATTTCACTGCCAAAGAGTCCATCACATCCAAGCAACATGTAGATAAGATGGAAGATTCTTTTGAATACATGGAAATAGATGATAATAAAGTCAAAATGAGAATTTTTGCCCAGAGCTTAGGGGGTGATGTGAAAAAATGGTTTAAGGGTCTACCTCCAGGTAGCATCAATGATCTTCCAGATTTATATCAGACCTTCATAAACAAATGGGAAGCTAGGGCCAACCCTCGCCAGCTCCTAGCAGAATACATGACCCTTAAAAGAAACATGGGAGAGAGTGTTCATGATTACACGACGAGATTTAACAGCATTTACAATGCTCTCCCTCCACATATGAAACCTCCACAAGCCATGGATCTAGCAAAATACCTCGAAGGCTTTGATGCTGACATGGCTTATGAGCTTAGGGACAAAGAGTACAACACATTGGAGGAAATGCAGAAAGGAGCAGTGAAGATAGAGGCAAATTTGATTGAGAAAAGAGCAAGACTGAGGTTTGAGAAGAGGGTAACATACAGATATGATAATGTAGCTTCCACATCTGACCCAAATTATGACAGATTGTCCAAAAATGTAGAAAAGCTACAACAAATCATGGAAAAAATTGTTCTCATAGTTAGTAACCAAAATAGAAACCAAAACCAGAACCAGAACTTTAGAAGGAACAGTAACACTCCCAACAGACAGAGAGAATCATATCAGCAAGTTATTCCCCCTTTTCAAGAAAAATTTCTTGATGAAGATGAAGGGATCATATAAGAATATGTGGGAAATACAATAAACATGTTTGAAATAGAAAACTCAATCCATAACTGTTCCACAGAAGAAGATCAACTTTCTCCCTCATGTTGGGATGAAGAATGGTTTGAATCTGAGGATTACCGGTTAGGTTTTGAAAATGCTATGATGTAGGTTAGAGAACAATATGAGCTCAAAAGCAAGAAGAGTCAAGAAAATTCCAAAACTAAGGATTCTGAGGTTACCATCAAAAAGAGGCCTGAGAAAACTTCCAAAGTGACTACTGAAGGTAAAAAATCAGCAGCTGAAAGTTCTGGGAAGAACAAAGAAAAAGACAACCAAAAGAGTGATAAACAAAGTCAGAAAATTAATAGCACTAGCACTATAGTTAGTGTTCCTGATAAAAAAATCCCAAAATCTGTATGTAGTGAGAATGAGCCCATTGATTCAGCCACCAAGGTAGTGGCTAGCAAAACAGAGTTGAGCTTTCCTAAGAGTTAGTCCACTTTCAACTTGGAAAGTGAGATTGCAAAGATTAAGATCTCTGTACCACTCTCTGAGTTGGCCACTCAGGATGTATATAAAGGCCAGATTTTGAAAGCTTTGAACCTAAATGAGAGTGGTGACACTGTAAATCTAAATGATGATCAGCCTGCCCTCCTGTTTGGACCTAAGATAGAGGGGAAGTTTCAGGAAGGGATAGTTCCACCTTTCTATATCAGTCTCAATATTCATGACACGATCCTGCATAATGCAATGCATGATTCTGGAGCATCTCACAACCTAATTCCTAAGGTAGTCATGGAGAGGTTAGGCCTAGAGATAACCCGTCCCTACAAAGATTTATACTCTTTCGACTCTAGCAGAGTAAAATGCCTAGGCCTGATCAAAGACTTATGTGTGAGCTTAACTCAAATCCTAGCTAAATGTATGATCATGGATGTTGTGGTGGTAGATGTACCACCCAAGTATGGCATGTTGTTATCGAGATCTTGGGGAGCCAAGCTGCAGGGTACAATGCAAATGGATGGCTCATATGCCACAATTCCTATCTTTGGCTAGCCTAGAAAACTGTATAGGGAGGCATAGATGAAATTCCTAGTCAGTAGCCCCGAAAAACCAGAAAATTCACCTGTTTATTCTGTACACATAGACCTTGTATCCTTCATCTTTTGTAATGATGAATCCTTAGAAGGGTTAGAGTCCCAAAACAGAGATACAAACGAAGAGGCATAGGCTATTGACTTAACATAATGGCTGCTCTGGATTTGGAGGAAAACAACAATGAAATCTGTAGACTGTGCGGTGGAGACCTAGCTCTGAGTGAACAAGACACATAGTGTAACTTAGCTATCTGACCGACTCTCTGAACCCCATACATTTCACGAAGAAAAAATTGGCTCACAGCCTAGTACAGACTCTATAAAGCAACACAATGGAAAACCCAACCATAGGGAAGGAGATGATAACGAAACCGAGAAATAACCCCTATGGGAGATGAGCTTCGACGGGTCCTGTACTAAAAAAGCTGCAAGGGCGGGGGTATGGTTACACAATACGAAAAAACTTATGCAGAGAGCCACGCTTGTAGTCTGCATTTTAAATGCACAAATAATGTTACTGAATACGAGGCTCTAATCCTGGGTCTAAATCTGTTGAAGAAAAAAGGAGCCCGTAGGATAGCTGTGAAGGGAGACTCAGAGTTGGTCATAAAAAAGGTGAACGATGAATACACAGCCAAGCACCCTAGGCTGAGGGCGTGTAGGAACGACGTTGAAGATATACTGAAAACATTTGTTGAATACAAATTAGTGTTCGTCCCTAGGAGTCAAAACATTATCGCAAATGAATTGGCTTGCCTGGCTAGTTCCTACCCTAAGACTCCAAATGACCAGCAAATCATCATATAGACCAAATTCAGACCTGCAATGCCAGATAACGAAAATTATTGGCAGGTCTTCAAGGGGGATAAACAAATTGAAGATTTCCTGACAGGCAGGAACGAGTTTGAGTTTTCGAATTCAGACTCTGTGTCTAGTGATAGTTTCCTGAGTGAGGAACCCGCAGATGAGAAGGAACCACCTTTAAACATAGAAATAAATGCTTTGAATGAGGAAACTGGAAATACAAATGCAAATTGTGAAAAATCAGAAAACGAGGAAGTTGAGGTGCTGTGGGCCAGATATAAGAACATACCTCGTGGTCTGGCTCTGCTAGAAGAACTGTTTGACTTTGACGATGTAGCTAAAAAGCCCACCATAGAGCACGCAAACTCGAACGTAGAAGAATGCAATATAGGCACAATAGATAAGCCAAAAATGATCAACTTGGCAAAGTCCTTACCCACGGAAATGAAAAAGAGATACATAGACCTTTTAAAGGAATTTTTTGATGTGTTTTCGTGGATTTATGAGGATTTAAAGGCTTATGAAACCAACATTATACAACACAAAATACCTTTAAAAGAAAATCAAGTACCCTTTAGGCAGAAAATTCGTAGAATAAATCTAAAACAGTTGCCTGCAGTGGAAAAGGAGATTAAAAAGATGTATGAGGCAGGCATAATAGTTCCTGTAAGGTTTTCTGATTGGGTCTTGAATCTAGTGGTTGTGAGAAAGAAGACTAGGGAAATCAGACTGTGTATAGACTTCATAAATCTCAATAGAGCCTCACTCAAAGATAACTACCCTCTGCCAAAAATGGAGCACATTCTATAGTAGGTAGTGGGCTCAAAAAGGATTTCTCTTTTGGATGGTTTTTCAGGATACAACCAAGTTTTAGTACTCCCAGCGGATCAACTCAAAACAAATTTTACCACTCCCTGGGGTACCTTTATGTATGTAAAAATGCCTTTCGGACTGATGAACGCTGGAGCCACCTTCCAAAGAGAAATGGATATAGCTTTTTCAGATGAGATAGGACACTTCATTGTTATTTATTTGGATGACATAATAGTCTACTCTAAAATTGAAGAAGAACATCTTAAAAATCTGAGGAAAGTGTTTGAAAAATGTAGAAGGTTTGGTCTGTCCCTGAATCCTAAAAGGGCTGTTTTTGGGCTGCAAGAAGGAAAGCTTCTTGGCCACATTATATCTGAAAAGGGGATTAGGATAGACCCACAGAGAGTTGTGGGGATACTACAAATCACACACCCGAGGAACATCAAAGAGTTACAGTCTTTCATTGGGAAAATAAACTTCCTTAGGAGATTTATTCCCAACCTAGCTGAACACCTTAGGAATATGACTAACATGCTGAAGAAAGGTGAAGGAGTTGAATGGACTGTGGGAGCCAAACAATCCTTTGAAAGAGTAAAACTTGCACTCACCCAAGCTCCTATTGTGATCAACCCTGATTTCTCAAAAGAATTCCCGATCTTTTCATTTTCATCTGAGCATACAGTGGCTACATTTTTACTACAGAAAAACACAAAGGGGCTAGAACAGCCAATTTCCTTTTTCAGCAAAGCACTAAGAGATGCACCCTTGAGATACAACATAAATGGAAAAACATGCCTATGCCTTAGTCAAGGCCTTAAAGGATTTTAGGGTGTACATTTTGCATTCTCACACCATAGCTTATGTGCCTAACATTATAGTGATGGATATTCTATCCCAAGACCCATATGGGAAGAGGGGCAAATGGATTGTTGTGATTTTAGAGTATGATCTTGAGATAAAACCCACCAAGCTGATCAAAGGTCAAGGCTTAGCCAAATTAATGGCTGAATCAAATCTGTAGGCCCTTGAAATTAACATGGTAGCTGCCTTAGATGAGCAGGAAGGATTGCCTGATCCCACTGTTGAAGAGAAATTTCAGAATTCCCCTTGGTACTCTGAAATCCTTTATGTGCTCACCAACCTTAATGCTCCACCTGAACTATCAAAAACCAAGGCCAAATTCATAAAACTTAAAGCCAAAAACTACTGCATTTTGAATGAAAATTTGTACTGGAAAAATCCAAATGGCCTATTTCTTAAATGTTTGCCCGAAATAGAGGCATAAAATATTAAATAAGAATTCCATGCAGGAGAGTGTGGAGGCCAGCTGAACTAGAAGGCCACTGTAAACAAAATTCTCAGGGCTGGCTACTATTGGCCCACACTCTTCAATGACATCCATAAGATGGTAATTTCCTGCCACAAGTGTCAGATTTTTGAAGGCAAGAGAAAACTCCTTCCCCTCCCTTTACAACCCATCACTGTTGAAGGGCCTTTCATGTAATGGGGCCTAGATTTTATTGGAGAAATCCACCCTGCTTCTTTTGTACAACACAAATGGATCTTAACAGCCACATAATACTTCACTACTAGGAATGCCACAGATTCAGTCATCATTAGATTCCTAGAAGGTCATATCCTCTCTCGGTTTGGTTGTCCAAGGAAAATAATCACCGATAATGCTATTGTATTTGGATCCAAAAAAAAGATTGATTTTTGTCACAGGTATCGAATAGCGCTTGGTCATTCAACTGCCTATTACCCACAAGGTAATGGCCTAGCTGAATCATCAAACAAGAGCCTCGTGGCCATCATCAAAAAGCTATTAGAAGAGAACAAAAAGTCATGGCATAACAAATTGGTGCATGCCTTGTGGGCTGACAGGTTGACAAAAAAGAAATCCATTGGAATGTCACCATTTCAGCTTGTTTATGGTGCTGAAGCAGTATTTCCTACCAACCTTGGGGTACCAGTAATCAAGTTGGTTCAGGAGATTCAAACAAAAGAAGACAGTATGGTGAGAAGAATAAACCAAACAATTCATCTCGAGCAAACAAGAGAAGAGGTTTATAACAGAGCTGTCAAAGTTTAGGAAAACATAAAGAGGTTGTTTGACAAAAGAACCAAAGCTGCTGATTTCAAAATTGGGGATAAATTTCTGAAGTGGGACTCAAGGAGAGAGGATAAATGAAAGCACGAAAAATTTTACACCTTGTGGCAAGGTCCATACATCATTCAAGCTACTGTTGGTCCAAATTCTTTCTTCCTATAGGAATTAGATGGTACAGAGCTGTTTGGGGGTCCTGTCAATGGCAGGATGCTCAAACACTACTTCTGCTCATTTAATATTTCCAGTTTCCATTTCCATTGTACATACCATTGCAGTTTTTTATTTTTCAAGAAAAGAGAAAATGTTCCAAAAAACAGAGAGAAAAAAGAGGTTCAGACATGCTCAAAACATGAACCTCTGAGGTATAAAATATTGGCTCTAATATGCTCAAAACTTGAGCCAAAGAAAGCAAAGCAGTTGGTCCTAACATGCTCAAAATCTGGACCAGCAAAGAAGAAAGAAAATCAGCTCTAACATGCACAAAATCAGAGCTGAAATGAAGAAAAGAAGTGACTCTAACATGCTCAAAGCTTGAGTCACAAAAAGAAAGAAGGATACTCCAAGATTTTAGATTTCAAGCCTTCATAGTTTTGTTTTCAGTTTTCAGCAATTTTCTGTCCATGTGCAACTGTCTTTATGCCTTGGATCAACATCATACTAGATTGTCTAATCCTAGTGTGGTTGTTTTTAAATTTCTGCTGTAGAATATAGAGAAGAAATCTGCTGGATAGTTTAATCTCAGCAGATAGTAGATTAGGTAGAGAAACATATGAGGCCAACAGTCTAATCTAGTCTCACAGAGTAATAAGGGTATATTTAGAATAGTTTTATTTTCTATTATAAAATAAATGATGTAGAGGGTCTGCTAGTTCAAGTGCACCCCAGAAGAAAAAAAGCTAGGATTGTAGGATGGGTAGGTAGATTGTTTGAAAATGTTTCTGTTGATCTATCATATTTGTGGCAGCTGTAATCAAATAAGAAAGATGGCTTAAGCAACAGGCATCTGGCCTACACCAAAGATCAATTTCTGAATTCTTGACTCCTTCAAGAAGAAGCCATCCCCATGTGGAGCCACTGTTAGCCCCTTATAAATTCCTTGACAAGAAAGCAAGGGGCTAGATTGTTCAAATGAGTCTTCAAGGAATGCATTTCCCTTGAAAACACATAATCCTTGAAGCCTTCCTAGTTTCCTTGCCTTTGACTGTTTCACCCTTGTTGTACTGATGTCCATGAGCCTTGCTGAATGATAAATTTTGCTAAAAAGGGCCTTATTTCACCCCTTGTATCCATGCAGAATTCCCCCACTTTATCTTTTCCCCTTTTCCTAAGGTCCCCTTTGTTTCCCTAAAAATTCCCCCTTACCCTCCTATATCTTCCCAAAATACCCATGAAATCCCACCTTTGCCTTTTGTTTATCTCCCTCTCCACCTCTTCACCTTGCTCTCCTTCTTGTTCCATTCCACCCAATCATTTTAGGATCCAATGCTTTAGATGACTAGCCCAATTGAAGGTTTTCATGTCGATAGCAAGTAAGCCCTCTCCTGACTCCATTGCCCAATGGTCATGATGTTCTCTAATTCACCTCTCCTCTACCTAAAATCTCTCTTGTTCATCCTTGTTCTACATTCAACCCTTCCTTCCTGATTCCAAACAACCAAACTTCAAATTAAACAAACAAACCCTGTGCCTATAACTAGCCTAACACCTTAAACCTTGAGCTTCAAAGTCATATACCTTTGACATATCATAGAGAGATCCCTCTCTGGACCCAGGAGGGCTAGATCCTGAGGTCTGAAAGTGGTTTGATGTTGTATCATCTTTTGGTATTTCCAACCTTGCCAAAACGGGGGAACCCCAACAGACTCAAGTGTACGAAAAGAGCTCACTTTAGTTGTGTGTGACAAACATCCCTAACAAGAAATATGTTTGCTTAACTTCCTTATATCGACAATAGATAGTCGAAACTAATTCTTCCAAAACTCAAATCTATTCAGTAAAAGCAGTTAAACAGTAAAAAGAAATAATAGTTTCTCCATGCATCCAACAGACAAGACAAGATATAAATAATTTTATATGCATTATAACACCTCGGAAGGGAACAATAATCAGTCCCCCTTAATGGGATGGGTTCTTGGTTGTCCTCAATGCTTCAGATCTAGAAGTTTCTATCTCTCAATGGTGTAGAAAAACTGAAATATGTTGAACTCTATGGGAGCTCAAGAAGCAAATAAAATAGTAGCAGCAATGAGAATGATCAAAATTCAACAATGAAAGTGATCAAAATGTATAATGAATGGAAAACCCTCCTATTTATAACAAAATATTGATTTATCCTCAGTAATGGCGAATAACATAATATTATTAACCAAGTTCTAGATCTAACTGCTTGGAATAATTTATTATATTTTGTTGGAGGGAAAGGGGATTTAAATTGGTTAAATACCTTTATTTAGAAATAATAAACAAATAAATGATTAATCTATCATTTCAAGAATGAAGTTAAGGAATAATTTAACAAATAATGATTTGTTTAAATATTTCTAGGTGATTTAATCAAATTTAGCAAGGAATATTAACTAAATAATGATTTAATTAATTATTCCTAGAGAAAAATAACAAAAATAATGATTTATCTAATTATTTCTCATAATTGGGTTAAATTTGACCAAGGAATATTATTTAAAAAATGGTTTAATTAATTAATCCTAGAGGAAAATCAAATAAATAAGGATTTATTTAATTATTCCTCATGGGGTTTCCTCTTTGAACCAGAAATAACTTAATAAAATATGGTTTATTAAATTATTTATTATAGTGAAAGCAATTTTACTATGGTAAAATTGGTCTTACATGGTGTACTTCGATCCATCTAATTGTAGATGGTTAGATGACCAAAAATTAGTGTAACAGTTGGGTGGATATTTTTCCCCAACACATTGATTCTTGTTAGTGGGATCACAACAACTTAGTATTCAAAAGTTATAAATGAGTTGTGTTCATCAAGTCCTAGGTATGATTCCTCTTTCTCAGATATCATATGGATTATGTAATTATTAACATTATTTTTTTCATGTTGTTAATTAATGAATTTTGTAAATAATTTTATATTTAATTATGTTTAAATTTCAAGCCATTACATATGATATCAAGGAACAAATAACTGACACTAACAACAACCACATCACCAAATATGTCATTATTTTTACATTATTTTAAATCTAAACATTTAACTTCCCTCAACCAAACAAAAATATTAGCCTCAACCCCCAATAATTCCTCTCAAATTATCCACGAAGCCCTAAAAATAAAAAATCACCATGATAACTTCAATGGAGAATATGTTTGTAGACTTATCTAGTCTTAGCATCCCCTGATTCATCACCTTGACCATTAATCATTATGTCTTTGATCCTTTCTACCTTTGATCATTATCTAGTATACTTAACATTTTTTTTCTTCTCACCTTTTTTGTTTATTTCCATTATTTATTATTCCTTTATATAATTCTCAGTTCATTGAGTTCCCCCGCCCACTTATTTATTTATTTAATTTCAATCTGTATCCTAAAATTATCTATTTATACTTTCTTCTTTAAGCAAAATATTTAACACCTTCATAATATAAATAGTTAATATAAAAACTTTTCTTCCCTCTCACCTCCCCCCCACTGTTTCCTTTTATTTCATGGTGCCTTCCATTTATTCACTCTATTCCTTGTTTTATGGCAAGATTTTATTTAGAATTTTATTTTGATTGTTTATTAATATTTTTTACTATTATAACCCTCTCTCATTATTATTTTATATATTTTTCACCATTCAAAACCCTTTCCAATCTTTGAAACATCCCTGCCCCCCACTCCTTCCCTCTAATGGTTAAACGTGTGGCCAACCTTTTCTTTGGGTTTAAATTCCTCTCTTCCCTGACTCATTTAATTAATTTATGTTTCATTGTTCCTAACAATGGGTGGAGTGCCCACTCAAAAAAATGGACATTTTAAATTAATGCACATAATTTTCTCTAGAAAACTATGAACAAAAAATTCACATTAAGTTGTTATTTTCATACATAGGATTAGTATTAGACATCAATTTTCATTTCATTATCATAATTTTTATTTTTTTAGTGTTTAATGCCTTACCCCATAGAGAAAAATCCTTGAGAGTTCTTAGGTGCATGTTAAGATCAAAGGGACACAACAACATAAGAACAATATTATCATTATAAAGAAGAAGTATGATGACTAATTTAGCTAAAGTAGTGCTAGGAAAACCTACTTCTATTAAAAATGCCTCTGACTTGTTATGTAAATTCCAAAATGAGTAGGGGACATCAGATGATTTTTTAAACTCTGATATTACAATTAATTTATTTTGGTTGGCCTTTAGTTTTCCTAAAATTTACACCTCCCTATAAAATAAATTTAATACCCTTACCTCCTTCATTTTAAGACTCTTCTTTCTCTATTTTTTCCCTTAATTTTGATTCAATCACCATAATAAAGTATGAAGGTTGTCTCTAGTAGAAATAGTAGGCCATAAAAGACGTTGATTCTATTATAACTATTATGTAACATATTCTCCAAGTCATATGTGAAAAGAAAGAAAGAAAAAAAGAAAGATATATATATATATATATATATATATATATATATATATATATATATATATATATATATATATATATATATATATATATATATATATAACCACTTTGTCCCTAAACTAATATATAACTACCAAAGAGATAGTGGAGTTACTATTTAAGGACACCAATACTCTAACACCAGTATATATCAAACCTAAAATCCTTTAGGAAGAACCTCTAATATCCCTATATGAAATATTGGGTATTTCAACCCCATAAACCTTGAAACTAATGGACTACTTCAAGCACTAAAAATTCATAGCCCTAGTAAAAAATGGTTGTACTGACAATTTCATTCACACGAGAGTGGAAAAGGAAATCCATTCCTTTGACCGCTTGGTGTAAAAATTCCTTTTCATTATTTCCAATGGAGGTATGATGAAAAGTGGGGGGGATTTCAAAATCCAAATTGTCATATTATTACATAGCTTTTCATATGTAAAGCTAGCATAAAGAGTTTTTTGGGCACTTTATTTCTCTCGAGAATATGGTTGTCCACATGAAATTTTATGGTAACTCTTGACTTTAGATGGAGAAACTCATCACCGTGGAATAATTTTGTACTTTTCAGAGGGTTTTTCTCTCATGCACATTTATCCCTCCCCCTTCATGATTTTTTATTCAGTTTTATGTACTCAAGGCATTATTTCATAGTTTATCAATCCTCGTAGCCATCCATTTTTGTCACTCTTGCTGACATTGAACTCATTGTTTCACTAGGCTACTCACTCCCCTAATTTCTACCATTATCTTTCAATTCTCCTCAAGTCTCTTACTTTCCTTTGATACCCCCCCCCCCCCCCCCCCCCCCCCCCCGATCCCTCTGGCTTGTTGTTGACCTTAGTTATCCATTTGGGTTGCATACATGGCTTTTTCTTGTTCACTTGGCACTTTCAACTATGAAATTATTTTTTTTTCCTAACATTCATCCTCCTTTCCTTGGCCTTTTCTCATCACTTATGCATCGATCATGCCATGGAGGTGAGCCTAAGTCTACATGGGAACAACATGTTACTAGGAATGAGCTAGTCGAGGATATACGTGTACTCATCATAGAGTCGAGGAAAGAATTACTTATTTTTGAGAGCTTACCCTCGGCTCCATTTAGGAAGAGCCAACTTATGCTGAGAAGGAAGGGACCTCCTAGAGGCACCATCTCTCAAATACTAATGTACTAGTTGAACTAGGTGATTGGGTACCAGATAGAAACATATGTGTGGGCGCTTGAATTAGTACATGCACATAGTGGACCTTTATTTGCATATGAAATTCCTCTTAGGCCGGGTTATCTTGGATCAACATGAGCATAAATAATACCTCCTTCTCTCCATGCATCATTTACATTAGCACATGAAGAACTTGGATCAGTGACTAGAGTGCATTGAGAATTATCTTGGCATCCCTCACCATATTGGTAGCAACAAGGAACCCATCTAGGTCAGATCTACCAATTTGGACCGTTCTACTTAATCTCTTATCATGTCTTTGGTTTCTAAATTTCATGTTTAATTAGTTTTCTTTAATTGCCATAAAGGCCTTTATCTTAGTTTATGTATGGAAAAGTTTGAACTTCTATATAACTTTATGTTTTTTGCCTTTCTAAGGAGACTGAATTTTTGGATATGGTAGGGTTTTCCTAGTGACCAACCATTTTAAAAATTTCATTATTTTCATGTAATTTATTATTTTGAAGGGAATGAAAAATTTGACTCCACCCAAAAAAAAGGTAAAAGGGTAAAAATACTAAGAATAAATTTATGGAAAAGTCAAATTAATAAAAAGTAAAAGAATAAAATAAGTAAGAGTAAATTATGAAAAAATCTAAGTTCATAAAACTTAAGAAAAAAAAATAGAAATTGCATGATGACACATGGATTATGTGCATGACAAATATTCTTCCATTTTTTAAACAAGTTGTTATGTTTATTGGAGGAGAAGGGGGACATGAGTCATTATTTTCACAAGAGAATTCTGGGATAGGGAGACTCATGGGCAGACGTAGTTGATTGAAAGCTCTGTGATGGATAGTCATAGAAAGTCATAATGTAGCTCACCTATGGTTGGGTGTAGAGTTATCCCCAATAGGTTGGTTCTAGTCAATGGGATCACAACAAATAAATTTTCACAAGTTGTAAGTAAGTTGTGTTCTTCAACTCCCAGGTATGATTCCTCTCACTCAAATATTGTGTGTATTATGTAATTATTAACATTATTTTTTGCATGTTGTTGATTAATGGTCTCAAATTTTTGTAAATAATTTTGTATTTGATTATGTTTTAATTTTGTGCCATTACATATGGTATTAAGGAAAAAATAACTAACACTAACAATAACCGCAACACCAAAAATACCATTTGTTTTACATTTTTTTAATTCTAAACACTTATCTTCATTCAATCGAACAAAAATATTATCCTCAAACCCCACATTACACCTCCCACATTATCCACTAGGCCCTCATAATAAAAAAGCACCATGATAAATTCAATAGAGAATATGGCTATAGACTTAGATAGTCTTAGCAACCCCTAATTCATCACCTTTACCATTAATGATGTTATTGATAATTTCTAACTCGTTCTCTTTTTCTCTTATCCTTATCTATTATCCTTAATGTTATTTTTCTTCTCATCTTATTTATTTTTTTCCATAATTTATTAGTCCTTTTATCTAATCCCCAGTTCATTGAAATTCCCCACCCCACTTGTTTATTTATTTATTAATTTCATTCCCTATACTCATTTCTTCTTTAAAAAAAATATTAACACCTTCATCATCTATATAGTTAATATAAAAAATTTTCTTCCCTCTAAACCCCATCCTTTCCTTTTCTCTCTTGTTGTCTTCCATTTATTCACTCTATTCCTTCCTTATTCTATAAAAATATTTTTATTTATAATTATTTATAATTATTTATTAATATCTTATACTATTATGACCCTCACTCACTATTAAATTTTATATTTTTCACATTAAAAACGCTTACCAATATTTGAAACACAGCCCCCCAACCCTCCAACACCCCCTCCCCTCCCTTGGTTTGTTCCCTTCAATGGTTAACATCATGGTCACCCTTCTCTTTGGATTTAAATTCCTCTCTTCCATAACTCATTTCATTCATTTAGGTTTCATTTCCAATGCTAATGGGTGGAGTTTCCACTCAAAACATTGGACATTTCAAATTAATTCACACAATTCACTTTAGAAAACTATTAATAATAAATTCATATAAGTTGTTATTTCCATACACAAGATTATTAGTAGACATCCTTTTTAATTTCATATCATAATGCTAGTTTTTACTAACTTACCCCATGATAGACAAAAATCCTTGAGAATTCTTATGTGCATGTTAAGATCAAAGGGACACAAGAACATAAGAACAATATTATCAATGTAAAGAAGAAGGATGAAGACTATTCTATCTAAATTAGTGTCAGAAAAACCAACTTCTATTGAAAATGCGTAACTCATTACAAAAATGCCAAAAACAAATCAGGTCATCATATGATTTTTTAACTCTTATCTGTGAAAGAAATTTAATACCCTTATATCATTCACTTTAAGACTCCTTCTCTTTCTCTATTTTTCCCTCATTTTTTATTCTATCACCATAATAAAAAATGAAGGTTCTATCTATTAGAAATATCACACCACCAAAAAAGCAAATTCTACTACAACTATAATGAAACTTTTATCTAAGTCATAAGTGAAAAGAATGAAAATTGTTCCAAATATATATAACCACTTTGTCCCTAAAATAAGACATAACTACCAAAGAGATGTTATATTTACTATTTAAGGGCACCAAGAATTTGACTCAACTAGATATCAAACCTCAAATACTTCTAGAAGAACCCCTAATATCCCTATATGCATCATTGGGTATTTCAAATCCACAATCCTTGAAACTTATGGTCTACTTCAAGCACTAAAAATCCATTGTCCTAGTCAACAATGGTAGTAATCACAATTTCATTTACAAGAGAGTGGAAAAGGAAATCCATTCCTTTTTCCACATAGTGATCAAATTCCAGCTTATGATTTCCAATAAAGATATGATGAAAAGTGGGGGGGGACTTAAAATTTTCAAAATCCAAATGGGAACTATCAACTCAACACCCATCTATTTTCCATTTATATGAGATATTGTGATATAGAACTAGGGAAAAATTTATTATTCATGTTAGGACCAACCACCTATATTTCAAGGAGCTATATGTTATTTTCACTAAAGAGTGTTAGGTACACATCCTTTGATGGATTTAGGAAATCCCTCCTAATATAGTCATCTCTCATCATATGGAAAATTTATTAAGGAAGAGACACTACAATTATTTCCCAATTTAATGTCATATAGTTTATGGAAATTCAAATATAAGAAATTGACCCAGACTTGCAGTGAGCTCTAAACAAATATAATTAGGTCTTTGGGACACTAAATTATTTATCCATTTCTCATAGAGAGTGTAACAATGGTATTTTTGTATTTCCAAGAAGACAACCACAAAATGTATGTCCCTATCAACAACCTTTAGCACAAAAGAATGAAATAGACAATAGCATTCAAGAACTATTCAACACAAGGGTCATATTTCACAACACATGCCCTTAATTAACACTAGTCATAATGTTAAAAACAGAAGGCACTTAGTCTATGTTTCTTGATTTTAGGTCGCTCAACGAATTGATGATCAAGTACAAATTTCCTATCCTAGTTATCAATGATCTCCTATATGAAATTCATGAAGCCAAGTATTTTAGTAAGCTTGATATGCATTACGGCTACCACTAAATTGGGGTGAATGAGATAGATATGTTAGGCTTATTATGGCCTTCTAGACACAATAATTTCATTAGTGATGCCTTTTGGTCTTTGTAATGCACCATCCACTTTATAGAGCCTTGTGAACAAGATTTTCAAACCATTCCAATGAAATTTTGTTCCATTCTTCTTTAATGATATCTTCATCTATAGTAAAGCATCAGAATCACACATATAGAATGTCATTAAGTCCTTGCAACTCTTAATAAACAACTAATTATTCCTCAAGTATCCAAATGTGCTTTCAAGTCTTCTAATATTGAATATTTGGGTCACATTGTAAGGATGGAGGATAATTTGATCCTAAGAAAGTGACAGTGATTCAAGGTTAGCCTTGACACAAAATATTGAAGAGCTTACATAAATTTTTAGGACTTATTAGCTACTACAAGGAATTTGTGAAAAATTATGGAAATTTTGTAATTTCCCTCACTTCACTCCTTTAGTGTATTTTTCTCTAATAATGTAGAAAATAAACCTTCACATATTTAAAGTATGTCATGTGCATTACTCTACTGCTAACAAAGCTTGAGTTTAATAATTAAAATATCTTAAAAATTCTTGATGCAAGACAAATGCCTCTCAAACATTCACCAATAAATAGTTGTGTGACCATTAGAAAAAAAGAAATGATAAATGCACTTATTGTAATAGAAACATGTCACCCATATTTCATTAAAAAAAAAAAATCCATATCAGGATTTACCATCATAACCTAAAGCACTTCCTTGAACAATGATTTTCTTCACCATAACAATATATATTAAGTGAAAGTATGATATGTGAAGAGTACAAGTTACTTTAATATCACCTCACGTTATAACAAAAGAAGAGGATATTAGTACACGACAATAATAATAAGTTTACATCACAACTTCCTTGCGTGATGTTAATAGTTGTGGCTACTTAATCAAATAATAAACTATGTTTTAAATACTTAATTATAAAATATTATTAAATTTTCTATTATATAAATATTAATGAAAATTATTATTATTTAATATAAAGTTATTAATAAAAAATAATATTTATTATCTAAAAATATATATTATTAATTAATGTAAAGATATGTGATTATTATTGAAAGATATTTTACAAATTTATAATGTAAAATTGTTATAATTTTATGTATTGTAAATCTATATTTTTTATTATAAAAATTAAATAAATATAAATATAAATTTATTAATTTATTTTATTAAAATTATTTATTTTATTATTATTTAATATAAATTTATTAATAAAAAATAATATTTATTATCCTAAAAATATATATTACTAATTAATGTAAAGTTGATGAATGTCACATCATTAAGATTGATTAATCTGAAAGGCATTCATCTATATTATGGATCACAAAAGTCTTAGATTTAATATAATATAAAGTTGTTATAATTTTATGTATTGTAATTTTGATTTTTTTTATTATAAAAATTAAATAAAATATTTTTTTTTTTAATAAATATAAATGAAAATTGTGTTAATTTATCTTATTAAAATTATTTTATTTTTATAATTATAATATTTCTTTTAATTTTTTATAAATATTAATTTACTTTTCTTAATATTTTACAATTTGTCTTATTCAATATTGACAAAAATTTAGTTTTTATAAATATTAATTTAATTTTCTTAATATTTTTCAATTTGTCTTATTCAATATTGACTAAAATTAATTAAATTTAAATTAATTAAATTTGATTAGGAGCTATTTCTTTTGGGGAGACATACATATCTATATTTTAGTATTTGTCTACCCAATGTTGTCAAAAACTAATTATTTTTTTTTTTTCTTTTTAAGTTTTGATATGAATACATCTAATAGCAAGCTATATTTTAATGTTTTTAAATTTAAATTATTTAATATTACACATATTTATTTATTTTATGATATTTTTATTTTCATTTTTTATTTTTAAATTTTTTTAATTTTTTATGGATTAATGTATTGGAGATTAATATTAATTATATCTAGAGAAAATGTATTCGTGTCTAGGTGAGTTGGTTATCTGTTATGTAAACATGACTCCCTACCACTTGATCTACACTCACTTGACTTATGAATATAGACACACACACACACACACTACTGAAAAAATTGTAATTTAATTCAACTTGAAACAAGGAAAATTTGCATTTTGTATATGTTAAAGATTTTGATCATATAATCATTTTGGGTTATGAGAAATAATAAAGAAAAAACTTTAAAAATTACATAAATTATTCAGAAGTTAATTTTGATAGAAATCCCCTAACTTCTCTTGTTTTCCTTTCTTTTTAGAACCTTTCGCCAACACATGGGGTTGGCATCAAATGGTAGCACTACCAATTCATTTCCATCTATATGCACAATAATTTTTTGTCTGAATTTGAGCCCTCATATATATGAGTTCTCTCGATACCCCCAATGCCCTTTTCAATTTGTATTTCTTCTTACTGCTTCTCAAATGCTTGGATCACTATTAATTTTGTACCACTCTAAGGGTGGGTTTTGGTTTAAGACTAAGCCACAACTCCCCCTTCTATTTGATTTCCTTATTGGACCTATGCATCTGCATTTGGGTGATTCTCCATGGTCTCTTTTTCTTCTCCTTATTATTCTGAAAGGTGAGGGTCAGATATATGTCATCCCTTTGGCTTATGGACCTACCTCTTTTTCCTTTTTAGGCTCTTTTTTTCTTGTGGACATGTGCTTTGTAGGTGTCTTATTTGAAAACAAATTCAACATCTAAATGTCATGTTCTCATAGTCCAAAACATGAGTCCACCGAAAATTTTTATGTTTCAATAAGATACAGTCATGTAGATCTTTGCTAAGATCTATCACCACATAGATTTTGGAAAATGTAAAGATGTATTTTTATATTCTTTCAAGTTCCATCTTTTCAAAATTTCCCACGGTATTTCTAATATCTTCTAGGACCTTATTTTGTCAGAAAGGAAGAGGAATATTGGGTAGTCTCTCCATAATGGCATTCTTGAGACCACCACATTTGTAGCATCAAAATATAGTAATCATGGAGTGATAAAGAGTCTAGTTCTACCCAAGAACCTAGATCATTTATTTAAAATGAAATTTGATTCTTTCAGTGTATCAAATTGAACAATGAAGAAACATTTGGAACAAAAATAGATATCATAGTTGGGATTTCGAAGTGGAGAAAACCCACTATTGTAAAATGTAAGATATAGGCCATAAACCATTGAATATTCATATGATAGCCCTAGATTGAAGAAAAAAAATAGAAAATTTTCCTTTAGAATATTAACTTCCATGTTTGGTGTTAATTATATTTGATCAACAATGTAGGGTCCTAGGTTGTTTTGGATCTGATATGATGGGTTGTGGTCCTTACCTTACATTTCTTCCTTAAATAAGACTTCATTAGGATTTATGGAGCTTTGAGTTCCACCGTGTAACCTCAAATTTAAAATCATGGTGGAGTTGTGTTCAATGGCATAGTTCGTCATCTAGAGGGATTCATGAAGCAATTTCCCTTCGAATAACAAACTTTGGGATATTGTATTTATACCATGTTTGTTCTAGACACTCATATTCAAATTTTCCACTAGAGCCAAACCCTTGATTTAGAAAATGGAGGTCTTCATGTTTACATTTTTTAATAAAATGTGGTATAGCTCATTTTCTATTTTTTCTTTCCCTCCGCCCAAATCATAGAGGAAGAAACGATAGAGATTACCTTGGAAATATTGATTCCTCATATACACAAGTCATTCAAGTCCTCATACCCCAAATCAACCTCTTGGAATTGTTCTTTCAATAGATTCTTATCCCAAGAGGAAGCGCTATCATGGGATCCCTACACACGGAAAGAGGTATGTTCAGTGAGCATCCTTGTTTCTCTCACCTGACTCTACGACTCCAACGAGCCACATCGTTGTCTAAAAGGACTTATGGGTATTCCCACTGCATCTTCACCTTCAATTATTAGTCGTTTCCAGAGCATACCATGAGCCCCTTGTGAACATGTTGAGCTTGGTTTTTTCCCTCTGAATGGGGCTAACCTTAAGAAACTTCCAGAGGGTCAGATCCACTCATTCCCTCTTCATCTGTAGCCACATCACACAAGAAATGTTGTTGTTTCACCACATTCAAGATCCAAAACCCTCCATATCCATTTCCATTGTTAAGACTAAACTCAATCCCCTCAAGCCTTGGTTCCCCTTCTAAAACCAGATCAATCTTGTGTAGGAAAACACTTTGCTTGACCATGTATAGAGAAAAAACCATAGCACCCTGCTCCATCCTTACACAATCCAAAAGATACTCTCCCCCAAATATATATGTGTGTGTGTGTGTGTGCATGGAAATTAATGTAATTTTGATATTGTAATTTGTTAAAATAAAAAAATAAAAAAATTATTGATAAAAAATATTTACAAAAATTAAAATATTTCTTTTATGATTATTTTTTAATCGATTTATGAGGGTTTTAATTTTAAATCTAATGGTTTTCCACAATACTTTATAACAAGATAATCGTCAGTTGATTTATCCATATGGATTATTATTATTATCATTAATGTAATTTTAATTTTGTGAAATATTAAATTAATTTAATATAAATTAAAATGAGAGTTACCATACTTTCAAAACTAAGTTTTTGGAATTTAATATATATTGTCTTTAATGTGAAAACTACATATTAAAATTATAACCCTCTATGGAGAAGGTTGTCTCTATGAGACCATAATGTTCTAAAATTGGCGCATAAAAATGGCCAGAAGAGTTTTTGATCTAGCCTTCTTGAAGCAGCATTGAGATGCATTAATTTTCCCATTTGTATTCAATTTCCTTCTTGAGAATGCAGACTTAACTTCAATCAGATCTTATCGAAGATGAGTTTTGCAATTCTTCGAGCTAAAATTCACCACACTAGGTCCATCTTATTCTTTTTATCTTATAACCTGAACCTAAATTACATTTAAACTTGCATCCATTAATAATCATGATTCATGGAATATTCTTTACAAACGTCCTTTTTCTTCTTCTTCTAGCTGATCAGGAGTTCATAAATTTTTATCAAAATTCAAAGTTACAGGATTGTGTTGAAACCAAGATGGTTGCGTAGATATCGTCTTCTTGATTTTGATGCCATGAATGGTTCGAAAACTTGATGTTGTATGAGGAAGATATTTCTATCTGATCTAAATTCCAAATAGGTGAAATTGTGACAGTTTGACCAGGTTTGACTGGGATGCACAGTCAGCAAAAAAAGAGAATATTCCTTTCTCAAGACCAATCGTTGGTTGACAAGTGTCATTGTACTATTTGGGGTAAGGGTTGAAGATTTAATCAGAGGCTACCACGTGGCCAACCCTAAGGCCACCACATGGCCCTGAAACTACATATTACAATTTTGTTGGAGGCCGCAACGCTTGACTGCCAGACCTCCCATTAGGCACACGCACACCTTACCATCTGAGCTACATAATGTTTCTTGACTGTATTACATGTTGAGTTGTATTTATGTTGTAGTTCAAAAGCATTTGGGGGTTGGGAAGATCCAGCGGTCCTAACCTGCCAGCGGTCTCCCAGTACATGTCACATGGAAACTGTAATACAAACCAAACCACGCAGTTAGCACTAACTAATGGTCCATCACACCACAGTTCAATCGTGAAACTAAAGTTCTGCCATGAGTTCCGCCTAACTGTCTTCTAACTAACAATGTTGGGGGTGCACATGTGGCCACCACCTAAACCATAACATTTAATATGTAGTCAGTTCTGATGGAAAAGATAGAGCCACACCTAAATTGGCTGGTAGCCCAGTTTTAACTCCAGTTAACTTGAGTTCTCCACTTTTAGTGGAGTTTTCGTAGGAGATATTGGGCAAAAGTGTAGGAGGACCAATTTTCTACCATTCTGAGTGAATGAAGAGTCATTTTTGGAGTATTTTAGAGCCATTGGTGGTAAGAAAATAGTCATTGGAGCATTGTAACTACATTTAATAGCAAAATTTTGAGCATAATGAAATATGGACAAGACATTGGGAGTTGGACCAGCAGATGTAGCCAAGGAGGGGTCAACTGCTTCATCATGCCTCCTGTGTAAATTTAATGTGGTGACTTATTTATCTGTTTTACATTGATGTTCAGTGTTATTTAAGATTTTTATACTTCTAATTAACTAAAAATAATCTATAATTCATGGTCAAACTCCTTAATCCTTATGCAAACTAATGAACCAATTATGCACATGTTTTTAAAACTGAAAGACACTTAGCACAACAAAACTAATACAGTCATTTCAGATTAGGTTGGTATCAGGGCTAGAGTTTTTTCTTTGGTGTTGTTTAGTACAAAGAATTTTTTAACTTTTTGCGAGTTTTAGATGCTTACAAGTCTCAAGCTCAAAAGAGGAGAAGGAAAATTGGTGGAAGCAGAAGGGTATCAAAGGGAGCCAAAGTAAAGGAGAGCAATATTTCCACAATCTCCACCACCTAGTTAACCTCCTAAAGAAGAAAAATATCCATTAAGCATGCCTCGTGAGGAAGGAGAAATCCATGAAGAAGTTGACCCTAGGGAGGAAGAAAGAGTGTTCAGAAATAATTTTTTTACATGACTGAGATGGTTAGAATTATTTATCAATAAAGGAATGAGAGACTGGTAGGAGAAGGATCTAAACTTCAAAAGGAAGGAAAAGGATATTCAAGAGGTCAACATGATGAATACAAGTCCAAGAAGGGAAATGGAGGCAATGGAGAGCCACCATCTTCACCCTCATCATCATCTTCTACTTCTTCTTTAGTACATCAACCACACAAGTCCAAGAGAACTGGTAAATATCCTTTTTTAAAACTTGATGTTAAGTTCGAATTGCCAATGTTTAATGGTGAAGTAAATATAGATAAGCTAGATAATTGGATTAGCCAATTGGAGCTCTATTTGAGAATAGAGAACCTTCAAGATGATGATACTAAAATTCAATTAGCTTCTTTGAGAACGGAAGATGCAACTCTTGTTTGGTGGGAGGCCAAGAAAAAGGAGGAAATCAAGAAACATGGTAATATTATTCTATCATGGTTAGATTTTATTGTTGTTATTAAACAACAATTTTATCCAGTATCTCATATGTACAAAGCCATCATGAACTGGAAGAAATTTAGGCAGTTAAAGCGAAAAAATGTGCAAGAATATACCCAAGAATTTAGGAGAAGATTTCTCTTATTAGGGGTGGATTTGCAAAGCCAAGACACTTTACTAAAATATGTAGGAGGCTTACATAGCTACCTAAAACATACTATTCTCATGTTTAACCTCACCAGTCTAGATGAAGTTTGTGTTTAGGCCACACATCTCGAAGCTAGAGGGAAGCACATTTCTGAAGAGGGTAGGAAGAAACCTTTTAAGGGTAAAGCCAAGGAAAATACCTCAAAAGGTAAAAACAAAAATAATGCATCTATTAAGAAAGAGGGAGAAAAAAATTGTTCAAAAGAAGGTCGTGATGAAACTCATTGTTGGAAATTACATCCTAAATTAAGGCCAAAGAAACCCAATAACAAAGGGAAATAGAAAATTGTTGCTACATCTCAACAAGATTTAGGATCTGATTCAGGTGATGAAACTAAAATCACATCCATGGGATTGAAGAACATGAAGCAAAAATAAATTGAAACTAAACCCAATACTAGTACATTAAACTGTCACATAAACACTCCAAATGAAGAAGAAAGAATACAATTGTTTCATGTGAGGGTCATATCCAAGCATACCAAGATTGACACACTGTTTGACAGTGGGTCACAAGCAAACTTAATCTTTTAAGATTTGGTCAAGAAAATTAACCTTGAGACCATACCACATCCAAAACCATATCCATTGGGTTGGATTTGTAAGGATGCAAATCTAGATCTTTCAAAGAAATGTATATTGAGGTTTGCAATCATTGCAAGCTTTGTTGACACAGTTGAATAAGATGTGGTTCCGCTTAACATAACTGGTATTGTATTAGGGAGTCCTTACTTGTATGATAGGAAAGAGATCTTCTATCACCATGAGAACAAGTATCATTTATTCAAAGATGGCAAGGATTTCATTGTTAGAGCACACCGTAAGAAGTTAAAAATTGCTTTGATAAATGTTGGAAAGGTAAAGAGGTTGGTAAATTCAAGTAAGAATTTTGTGCTTCTTATGATTAAGCCTAAAGATGATATTAATCATGAATATTTTGAGGGATGTGATCCTAAGTTGAAATCAGAATTATATTATGCGGTTAATGGACATCATGAGATGTTTTAGGAGCCAATGGGATTGCCTCTAAAAAGGGAAATTAAACATGAGATTCAGTTGCACCAATATTGTCCTATTCCAAACATTGGTATGTATCGCATGTCGATAATGGAGAATGCTGAAATAAAGAGGAAAATCAAAGAAATGTTGGATAAAGGAATCATAAGGCCAAGCACCTCTCCATGCAGTTCACCCATTGTCTTGATACCAAAGAAAGATGGGACTTGGCGCATGTGTGTAGATTTTCGAGCTTTGAACAAGATTATGGTAAAAAATCATTACCCACTCCCAAGAATAGATGATTTTATTGATCAGCTGAAAGAAGAAAATTTTTTAACTAAGTTAGATTTACGAAGTGGATATCATCAAGTAAGAATTGCAGAAAGTGATATATGGAAAACTGCATTCAAAACCAAACAAGGACTCTTTGAGTGGCTAGTTATGCCTTTTGGTTTATGTAATGCACCAGAAAATTTCATTGGAGTTATGGATAATGTTTTGCGACCATTCCTTGATGAATTTTTTATTTTTTTACTTAGATGACATTTTGATTTTCAACAAAACAAGAGAAGATCATGTCTTGCATGTAAATAGAGTGCTTGATATTTTGAAGAAAGAGAAATTGTTTCTTAAGATGTCAAAATGTGAGCTTGGAAAGAATTATTTGATCTATTTGGGACATATTGTATGAGGAGGAGAATTGAGGTTTGATCCTTCTAAAGTGGAGGCCATTATGAATTGGCCCACACCCAAAACAGTTACTGAGGTAAGAAGTTTCTTAGGTGCAACTCAATATTGGAGGAAGTTTATTGCTTACTTTTCTTCCATCGCAGCTCCTATGAATGTAGTGACAAGTATGAAGAAAGGATTCCAATGGGGAGGCAAAGAGAAGTAAGATTTCAAAGCTTTAAAAGACAAGATCAGTTCAAATCTAATCCCTGCATTTCCAAATTTGAGATAGCCATTCGAGATACAAACTGATGCTAGTGATTATGCCATGGGCGCAGTACTTTTGCAGCATGGTAAGCCTATCACCTTTCATTCAGAAAATTTTAATGGTGCCGTGACTAATTATCCTAAATATTACAAAGAACTATATGCGTTGGTACAAAGTGTCAATAAGTGGAAACACTACTTGATGGGTAAGGAGACTATTGTACACATCGATCACCAACCATTACAGTACTTGCAGTCACAAACAAAATTGCAGGAATCAAGAAATTTTAGGTGGATGGGATTTCTTCAGCAATTTCACTTAGTTATAAGGTACAAAAAAGACATATTCAATAAATTTGCAGATATGCTATCGAGACCAATCATTAGTGCTTATACTTTACTCAAAAATGATTCTATTGTACATGAGAGTTACATAGATCAATATGCACATAACATTGATTTTCAAGATGCGTATGCTAGTTTGAGTGAAGGAAATCAAGTTGAAAAAAAATATTATCACATGCGTAAAAATTTGTTGTTTCATTTGGGAAAGCTATGTATTTCACAAGGAGAGAGGCTAAGTGTCATGAGAGAACCTCATTCTTCTCTTATTGCAGGAAAAATTTGGGTAAGAAAAATAGTGGCGCATCTACAGAGGTATTTTTGTTGGCCTCGCATGATAGATAGTGTGTCATGTTTTATAAGAGGTTGTTCTATGTGTGCAACCAGTAAGCCTAGTAATAGGAATCTTGGAATGTACACGCCATACCGGTACCATCAAGGCCATGGGAGAGCATCTCCATGGAATTTATTGGAGGTCTACCTATGTCAAGAAAGCAACTTGATTATATTTTTGTAGTTGTGGATAGATTCAGTAAAATGTGTATACTTATGCCATGGAAGAAAACCATTATTGTTGAAAAAACTGCTAAATTTATTTTCAAAATGTTTGGGTTCATTTTGGATTGCCCACTTCTATTGTTAGTGTCAGGGATTCCAGGTTCATTGGGAATATTTGGTCAAATATATGGAGAATATGGACACAAAATTGAAAAAGAGTATCACCTTTCATCCACAAAAAGATGGAAAAACCGAAGTGGTGAACAGAACAGTTGTGCATCTATTGACAATATATTGCAGCAAACATCCTAAGTTGTGGGATGAGCAACTGCATTACATTTAGCACGCTTACAACCGGGAAAATAACTCTTCAACACAAACCTCACCTTTTGAAGTATGCTTTGAGTGATCAGGTGATCAAGTCCTTAATGGAAAAATGCTCAAAAAATTAGTTGCTCAGAATTGGTCCAAAAAAGAACGACATGAAAGAGCTCGGAAAAAAAATCCTGTAGATGTGAATGGCATTGAAAACCGATGCTGTATAAGAAAGTTATTCAGCTTTGAAGTTTGCCAATTTTAGTAAAAAAATGGCTAGTTTGACTTTATAAAAATATTTATTAAAAAGAGAATATTCCACAGAATATTCTATGGAATATTCCATAGAATATTCTCTGGAATATTCTGATGGTGGCCAATCAGAGGGCGCCACGTGGCTAGCCCAGAGGCTGCCACGTGGCCCCAAGGGTCAAACGGAATTGTTTTACAAAAAATTATGGGTGCAGGCAGGAATCGACCCTAGGTCAGGGCGGAGGCAACCAAGCAGCCCAACCGTCAAGCCACACGAACTTCTTATTAACAATGCGAGCGAAGTTTAATTTGAAGTTTGAATTTGTTTCAAATGGGGCTGCAAAGGGGCCAGCCCTTACGGGCCAGCTCCTCTACATACGACTACAAAGCTTGGAACCGGGAGCTAAATGGAATGACGCATAACAGTTTGGGTCATGGTCCCGTGGACTGGCGAGAGGAGCATAGTTGATTTTTAATACGGTTATGTATTATGGTTCAACCTTATCACATTCGCTTTAAATTCAAAGTCTCAACCACACTCTTCGACGGGCGCAGTCACGTGGCCCTATCTATAAGCACCCATGACTTGGCAGTGTTATGGTGGATTTTGACTATTTTGATGGCCACCCCATTTTTGGCGGGTTAAACTCCAGTTCTCCACTTTTGGTGGAGCTTTCCTAGCCCTAACTGGACAAAGTCTATTTCAGTCATAACTTTGGCTAGGGAAGTCCTTTTGGAGTGAATTTGTTTTTGTTCTGGGGGTATTGAAGCATTCTGAAGCTGTTGGAACAGGTTGCAGAGCCATCAGGGCACTCTGTCAGTAATTTTATCAGCGGATTTGCTTGTGGAGCCACTAGGGCTTGGTGAAAGATCAATTGTATTGGGCTATGTTCATCTATTTTAGGTGAATGAATAGTCAATTTTACTGTTTCAAGCACTCTGTTTTTTAATTTGAAGCTATTTTAGCCTTTTGAGGCTTTCTTCATGGTGTAATACTCATTTTGAGCATTAATGAAAGAGGGAAAAGCCTATTTGGAGGCTTTTGGACCCAGCAGAGGTAGCCTAAGAGAGGGGTGAACTGCTTAAACAAATGCTTACTGTTATGCTGTGTATTCTTGCTGCTTATTTCCAGATTTTACTACATTAATCAGTAATTTTTAATAAGTCCACTTTTCACAATGAGACTTATATAGTGATCAAAACACTTTTGTTCCATTTCAAACCACTTTACTTCCATTGCAGCATACCTTAACTTGCTTATTCACACATAAAAATTGGTTAATGAATACTTTGCAAACAGAAACAAATAATTTCATTGCCAGATCATTTTAGTGTTTACTTCATATTTATTTAGGCAGATCCAGTAAGAGGGCCAGAAGCTTCTGGTTTCATCCTTTCTAGTAAAGGTGAAATAACCAGTAAAAGCCCCTACTGTCTATCTCTATATAAGAAATATTTTGTTCACACATTTCAGATCATTGAGTATTTGCCAAAATCACCATTAGAATTCATCTTTGGGAAGGATGTTTCAATTGATGGCCATAGTGATATTGATAAGGCTCAAAATTTCATTGAGAAATTCAGATGATACATCAACAAGGTCAAGAACAACTTGAGAAAAGTCAAATAAAATACAAAGAGAGGCATGATAAACATCGGGTTGATCACAAGTTTCAAGAGGGAGATGAGGTATGGTTGCACATTAGCAAAGAAAGGATGCAAGGGGAAGGTAAAATTCTCAAAACCATTCGCTATGGTCCTTTCAAGATCATAAAAAAAGTTGGTAACAATGCATTCCAACTTGACTTTCCTTCTTACATGAAAATGTATTTAGTTGTTAATGTTGAAAACTTACACTTGTATGAGCCACCTTTGATTTATGATCAAGTATGTTCAGCTACCTTCTATTGAATATTTCTCTCCATAATTTCTAGTTGAGCTCAAAGAAGATACAATTCCTTACAGGCGAATAAGAGCATCAAAGACGGGAAGTGTTGACTACCTTCAAGTTGGGCTCAAAGGCATTAAACCAAGAAAGGAAAAATGGATGGGAGTTGTACCCTCATCTACTGAACATGTAATCAAGTCTTTTGGGGTCCAAAAGCTTCCCAATGGGGAGGAATGATTAGGAGTTCATAAATTTTTCTCAAAATTAAAAGTTACAGGATTGGGTTGAAACCAATATGGTTGCGTAGATCTCTTCTTCCTAATTCTGGCACTGTGAACGGTTCAAAAAACCGATGTCGTATGACGAAGATATTGTGTTATGATCGAAATGCCAAACATGTGAAATTGTGATAGTTTGACCAAGTTTGACTGGGATGCACAGTGAGAAAAGTGGATTCACAGTCAGCAAAAAAATAGAATATTCCTTGAAATATTCCTTTCTCAGGACCAATCGCTGGTTGAAAAGTGTCATTGTACAATTTTGGGTATGGGTTGAAGAGTCAATTAGAGGTTGCCATGTGGCCAGCCCTGAGGCCGCCACGTGGCCCTGAAACTGCATATTCAAGTTTTTTTGGAGGCCTCAGGGCTTGACCCCCAGACCTCCCATCAGGCATGCACACACCTTACCATCCAAGGAATGCAATGTTTCTTAACCATATTGTATATCGGGTTATATTTATGTTGTAGTGCAAAAGCATTTGGGGGTTGGGAACTGTTGGCGGTCCCAACCCACTGACGGTCCCAACCTGCCAGCGGTCCCCCAGTACATGTCACATGGCAATCGTAATACAACCCAAAATACGTATTCAGAGCTAACTAACGGTCCATCAAACCATAGTTCAACCATTAACTAAAGTTCTGGCATGAGTTCCACCTAACTGTCTTGTAACTGATAGTTTTGGGGGTGCGCATGTGGCCACTGCCCAAAACGTAACATTTAATATGTAGTCAATTCTAGCAAAAAAGATAGATGTGTGCCTAAATTGGCAAGTAGCCCAATTTTAACTCTAGTTAACTGGATTCCTCCACTTTTAGTGGAGTTTTCCTAGGAGATATTGGGCAAAAGTGTAGGAGGCCCAATTTTCGACCATTCTGAGTGAATGAAGAGTCATTTTTTACTAATTGGAGCATTCTGGAGCCATTGGTACAGAGAAAATAGCCATTAGAGCACTATAACTACATGTAATAGAAACATTTTAAGCATAATGAATGATGGACAAGCCATTGGGAGCTGGACCAGTAGATGTAGCCCAGTGTAGGTTTTAACCCTGAACATAAATGATCTACACACGTATCTTATGACAGAAAATAAACAATATCGAGAACATAAAATAGATAAACACAGAGATTTTCCCCTGGATCCCAAATCCAGACCACTAGCTTGATTTTTCATTATATTCCGTTTAGTGTTACAACACATATATATACATGTCGAAGCATACATAAACCCCAATCCATTAACCCTGGATTAGAACATAACCATAGTTCCCTTGACCGGATCTACAAAATACCAGGGGCCTAAAACCATCGTACCCCAAAACCACGTGCAAACGCATGCACAAAACATGGGTGGGTCTGCCTATGAGTGGGTCCACACACCAAATTTTTTTTCACCGGGGCACTGCCCCAGACCCCAACAGTGGGGGATGCCTCCCCCCTTGTGACCCCCCTGCTGCGCCTAGCACAACGTACAGTGCGTGGGGCTAGTCATGGAAAGAATATAACACATACCCAACATTCTCCCACTTGTTGCTTTCTTTCCACAGGGGGCCAGAGGAGAGCTGAGTCATTGGGCCAATTCTTCAACACCCATTGTTTCTCTACACCAAGAGAACTTCTGAGTGCTCACAGACTTCGTCAATGCATCTGCAACATTCTCCAAAGTGTCCACCTTTACCAGCAACACCCTTTTAGCCTCAACCATATCTCTAACAAAGTGATATTGAACATCAATGTGCTTTGTCTTTGAATGGTAAGAAGGGTTCTTAGCCAAGAAAATTGCACTTTGGCTATCACAGTCTATCCTTATAGCTTGCTGTACCAACCCCATACTTGAACACAATCTCTGCAACCAAACTGATTCCTTTCTTGCATGAGTGGCTGCTATGTATTCTGCCTCTGTAGTTGAAAGAGCTACTACAGACTGTCTTTTACTCATCCAACTGATTGCGCCTCCAAATAGGTTAAACACATACCCACTTGTAGATCTTCTTTGGTCTAGATCTCTAGCCCAGTCTGCATCAACAAAACCACGAATGTCCAACATTATTTCCAATCCTGGTCTTCCCTGGTAGCACAAGCCATAATCACTAGTGCCACATAAATATCTGAAAACCCGCCTCACTGTTGTCCAATGCTCCTTCCCTAGGTTTGACATAAACCTGCTCAATACTCCCACTACATGTGCAATGTCTGGTCTAGCACAAACCATTTCATACATTAGACTACCCACTGCACTTGCATATGGAACATGGGACATATCCTCCTCTTCTTATTGTGTCTTGGGACACTATTCAGTAGACAGCTTTACACCTACAGGAATAGGAACATTCACCGGTTTACTATCATGCATATTGAACCTCTACAATATAGTCTCAACATACTTCCTCTGGTTTAACTAGAGCTTCCTCTTTGCCCAATCTCTCTTAATTTCCATGCCCAAAATATAGTTTACAGCACCAAGATCCTTCATGTCAAATTTGGAGAACAATTGGGTCTTCAAATATTGGATAATTTCTGTCATTTCCAATCAACAACATATCATCCACATACAAGACCAAATAAATAACACGGTCACCAATTAATTTAAAATAAACACAATGATCCTCCTTGGTTTTGGTGAAGCCAAGTCCCCGTATATAGGTATCAAATTTCTGATACCACATCCTTGGTGATTGTTTTAACCCATACAGAGACTTCTTCAACTTGCATACCAGTTCTTTCTTACCCTTCACCATAAAGCCTTCAGGTTGCTTCATGTAGATCTCCTCTTCTAGATCCCTGTGAAGAAATGTTGTCTTCACATCCATCTGTTCTATCTCAAAATCAAATGCAGCAGCAACAGATAAAAGTAATCTAATAGAAGTAACTTTGGCAAGAGGAGAAAAAATATCACCAAAATCAATTCCCGGCACCTGGGAATAACCTTTTGCTACCAACCGAGCTTTGTATTTCTCCACCTTGCCTTCTACATTCATCTTCTTTTTAAACACCCATTTTCTCCCGATGGGCTTCCTTCCAGCCGGCAACTCCACGAGATCCCATGCCTCATTTTTGTGCAAGGATGCCATTTTATCAACCATGGCCTCCTTCTAGAGTTTTCCATCCTCTGAATCTACTGCCTCCCTGACAGTTCTGGGTTCATCATCAGTTATAGTTAAGGCAAAACCTGAACAGAAAGCAGATGGACTATACCTTTTTGGTTGCCTTCTTTCCCGAACTGATCTTCTCAAAGTTGGAGTTTGTGGCTCTTCATCTTCTGAGTCTTCTTCTGTTGTAGAGTCTGATTCATCCTCCTTTAGCTCAAACTCTATCTTCTCAGGTTCCTTTGGTAGGAATTCATGTTTAACAACATCTTTCACTTCTCTAAACACCACATCTTGACTGTACACAACCTTCCTTGTTTCTGGGTTCCAAAGCTTGTAACCCTTTAAACCATCCTTATACCCAATAAAGATGCACCTTTCAGATTTATTATCCAACTTGGTCCTTTTCTCCTTCGGAACATGTACATATGCATCACATCCAAATACCCTTAGATGTGAAAGAGAGGGTTTCTTACCAGTCCATACCTCATGTGGGGTCTTATCCTCCAACGCCGATGAAGGTGATCTGTTAACTAAGTAACATGCAGTCTCCACTGCCTCTGCCCAGAATTCTTGTCCTAACCCGGTACCACTGAGCATGCTTCTTGCCTTTTCCATCAGTGTTCTATTCATTCTTTCTGCAACTCCATTTTGCCGAGGTGTGTATGGAGTAGTCTTCTGCCGTGCTATACCACACTTCTTACAGAACTCTTCAAATTCCTTCTTGCAGAACTCCCCACCATTATCTGTCCTCAATGCCTTTATCTTCTTCTCCGTCTGGTTTTCCACCAGAGCCTTAAATTCTTTAAATTTGTCAAAGACTTCAGATTTCTTCCTCAAGAAATATATCCATGTATTCCTTGAGAAGTCATCTATGAATGAAACATAGTACACAGACTTTCCCAGTGATGGAACTGACACAGGCCCAAACACATCACCGTGCACAAGTTCTAATATCTTGTTTGCCCTCTTAGCACCAGAAGGAAAACTCACCCGATTCTGCTTCCCATATACACAATGTTCACAGAAATCGAAATCCAGAGAACAATTAGACATACCTTCTACCATACCATTTCTGTGCAGTATTTGAAGGCCCTTCTCTCCAATATGTCCAAGCCTTTGATGCCATAACATGGTCTTTTCTCCAGAGACAGCTAGGCTTTCCGCTCCACTTTCAGGAACCACATAACTATTACACCCATCAATAATAGTGCTACCTTGTAGCTTGTACAGAGTTCCAGTCCGAACTCCCCACATTAATACCAGTGCTCCCCGAACCATCTTGCAGGCATCTTTCTCAAACACTATTTTTACACCTGCATCATCCATCTTGCTTATAGAAATCAGATTTCTGGCCAATGCAGGAATATGAAGAACACTAGGAAGTGTTCTAATACTTCCACCTTGCAGCTTCAGCTTGACCTTTCCACGTCTGATGATTTTGGCATTCCTATCATCCCCTAGGAAGACATCACCATCATATTTCTCATACTCGCAGAACCACTCCCTATGGGGAGTGAAGGGAAAGGATGCGCTTGAGTCAATCAACCATGACTCATGATCTACATGAGTATTTGAAGAAGAAGCCAAATACACATCCCCACCTTCATCTGAGGTGGTTTTTTCCTCTGCAGAAGGAGCATCATCATATCCCTTTCCTTTCTCAGGAGCTTTAGATCTGCACTCCTTTTTGTACTTCCATTCCTTTCCGCATTTCCATGATACCTTTACAAAATTTCCAGGAGATTTAGATCTCCCTCTAGATTTGGATCTCCCACTCGAAACCTTATTCTTATTTCTGTTTTGGGACCTTCCTCGTACAGATAAGGCATCTCCATTATGGCCCTCCATATTTCTCCGTCTCATTTCCTCCGACAGCAAGGCTGAGACAATGTCATCAAAATTCAAGGTAGTTGTATTGCTACCTATTGCAATAACCAGACTATCCCACGAGTCTGGTAGAGAACACAACAAACTGATGCACTTATCTTCATCCGAGATTTTAATATCAACAGATGACAGCTGACTTACCACAGTATTGAAGGCGTTCAGATGCTCTGTCACCGAGTCTCCATCCTTCATCCTCAGGTTATACAGCTTTTTCCGCAGGAACAACTTATTCACTAGAGACTTATATTGGTACAAAGTCCCAAGTTTTTCCCACAAATTCTTCGCCGTAGCTTCCCCAGATACATTCAACAATACTGAATCTGACACACACAACCGTATTGTGCTCCTAGCCTTCCGATCCAGTTTCTTCCAGTCTTCATCTGACATTGCCGTTGGTTTAGTACCTGGATCTACCGCGATCCACTGATCTTTATCCACCAGCAGATCCTCCATCTTGAGCTTCCACAACTCAAAACTCTGACCATTAAATTTCTCGATCTCTATCTTTCCGCCGCTCGCCATCTTCTTTCACCGCAAGAATTGATCCCGCAGATCTCCCACTGAACAGGGTCTACCATAGGCCCGAGCAAAAAACCCTCAACAACAAAGGCATCCCCTTGAAGCCGAAACAGCTCTGATACCAAATGTAGGTTTTAACCCTGAACAGAAATTATCTACACACGAATCTTATAACATAAAATAAACAATTGCGAGAGCATAAAACATAAAACAGATAAACACAGAGATTTTCCCCTGGATCCCAAATCGGGACGACCAGCTTGATTTTTCATTATATTCCGTTTAGTGTTACAACACATATATATACATGTCGGAGCATACATAAACCCCAATCCATTAACCTTGATTAGAACATAACCGTAGTTCCCTTGACTGGATCTACAAAATACCAGGGGCCGAAAACCATCGTACCCCAAAACCATGTGCAAACTCATGCACAAAACATGGGTGGGTCCGCCTATGACTGGGTCCGCACACAAAAACAATTTTCGCTGGGGCGCTACCTCCCCCCTTGTGAACCCCCTATTGTGCCCGGCGCAAAATATAGCGCGTGGGGCTAGTCGTGGAAATAATATAACACATACCCAACACCCAGGAGGGGTGAACTGCTTCATCATGCTTGCTGTGTAAATTTCATGTGGTGACTTATTTCTCTATTTTACACTGTTGTTCAGTGTTATTTAAGCTTGTTTTATGCTTCTAATTCACTAAAAATCATCTAGAATTCAAGGTCAAACTCCTGTTGATATTGCAACAAGATGACGAGCTTAGTGGAAAGGAGTCGCCTTCACTAAGTGGGCCCGCAGGATATTTTTGGCGCAAAGTCTATTTTTAGACATATGGATCATGTTCTATGAGTTGCAGGATGCTATTTATGGATGGTTGGTCAAGTCGGAAAAAATAGATGGACTTCTATTTTTAGACATATTGGGTGGAATCTATTTTTAGATTACCAGTCTAAAAATAGATATGTCAAATATTATTAGCTCTTAATAATATTTGGACTAGAAACATTATCTTATTCTCTTGGAGCACTTCAGTTAAGTGCATAGATGTGGCACAGGATCTGACAGAAGGAATTACACTATTCCTAGGGGTTAAGTGGAGCTATTGCATGGAGACTTCAGTTAGAACTCATGTGAGAGAGTTTGGTGGAGTTGATTGAGGAGTTAATGGAGTTGTGTTCAGTTTAACTAATCTAAAGATAGTTGAACTAGTTGTATTTAGTATAACTGATTAATACAATAGTGAAGAGTGGTGTGAATTAATTATTAATTAACTCACTGATTATAAACTCATTAATCAACTAAATAATACATTAGTTAACTTCAGTGCATGGACAATTTCAATGGAGACCAGTGCAGAGATAGGTGAAAGAGCAGGTTAACTATCAGTTGTGACTATACTGTTGCATATTTGAAACTACTAGTGATTGGAGGAGCCAATGAGAATTGCGCAGTACAATCCAGGTGGTTCGAAGTTATTTATGAGCCATTCTTCAACATTGATTATGCAATAGAGGCTGGCTATCAGGTGGCAGAGATTGGAGCATGTGTTTTGCTAGATCTAGCTTGATTAGTGTGTAGAAATTGGAGGTTGTGCTGAGAGCTTGTGAGGAGCTTTGTACAATGATTGTTACATGATCTCTATGACATATAATATACAAATAGTTGGGGGTTTTCAGATTTAAGCTTTCCCATGAAATATTGTGTTCATATGTGTGAATGTTTATGGTTTTAATGTGCGCATGCAATTGATTTTATTTCCGTATGTAATGATCAATGGTAGAAGAGATTCTGTATTTTGCATGAAGCTAAAATAGTGTGTGATCAAGAGAATATCGATGAATAATATATCAGTTATTCAAATTTATACATGGTATCAGAGCAATATTGTTCATTGGAGAAATTGCAAAACATTGAAGCAGTTGAGTTTTGTGCTGGTGGAATTTGAATTTGCAGTAGTGTTTTCTTGGTGTCGAAGTTGAGATGTATTTTAACGGATTATGATTGGAGTATGCCCTTGAGGGAAACTCGAATTATATTTCCTGGAAGGATAGGATGGAGGTGGTGCTGGATGATAATGGGTTGAAGGAGTTCATAGATACAGAAATTCTAAAACCTACTTCTAGCGATGCTGCCATACTTGACGCATGGAAAAAGAAGACATCAAAGTGTCAACGAATTCTATTGGAAGGTGTGAAGGATCACATAGTGTCCAACCTTCATGGTAATGCTTCTCCATTCTTGATGTGGAAAGCTTTAACAGATTTATTCCAAAGCAAGAGCGATTAGAGGAAGTTGGTGCTCAAGGATAAACTCAGAAACATAAAAATGGAGAAAGGCGACAGTATGCCCAAGTACCTCACGAAGTTCATCCAATGCAGGGATGAGCTGGGAAGTGTGGGGGCTACTGTTGATGGCGAGGACTTGGTGAGCTTGGCTCTCCTTGGGCTTTCGAAGAGTTGGAATTCCTATCAGGACTCTGTCAATGGTCAAGAGAAATTGCCAGGATGGGAGCGACTTTGGTCAGATCTTGTGCAAGATGAGATAAGGCGAAGTACTAGGGATGGATCTTCATCAAAGAACTCTGATGAAGATAATTGCACTTTGGCTGCCAAAGAAAATAAGGGGAAGAACAATAAATATTCTCAATCCGGTGCGAAAGACAAGAAGCAGGATATGTCCAAGGTGAAGTGCTTTCACTGTCACCAACATGGACATTACACCACTAGGTGTCCACAGAAGAAAAAAATAAGCAGGCTACTGGATCTATAGCTGGAGAGGCCTTAGCCTTGCATTTTGAGCTAGATTTTTCATTGATCGCATGCTTGGTCTCAAGTGTGATGGTTTCAGTGTGGTTTCTTGATAGTGGTGCATCTTTTCACATGATAGGAGATTGAGATTTGTTTACTGATTTGGATGAGAAAGATCTTGGAGTGCACATCGAAATGGGCGATGATGGTAGATACAGTGCGACCGGTATCAGTACCATTTCCTTTGAGAGGGATTCTAGTAAACCCTTCGTATTGAAGGAAGTGATGCATGTTCCAGGATTGAAGAAGAATCTTATCTCTGTGGTGATGTTAGAAGACAAGGGATATGATGTTGTCTTTAGCGAGGGAAAGGCTTTCCTGCACAGTAAGGCAACTGGTGAGACTCAGAGGATAGGGGTTCGAGTTAATAACCTTTATCAATTGCAGGTAGATGGCTGCGCAGCAATGGCAGGCAAGGTAGAAGGAGTGGTGAGCCGAGATGATGGCGAGTTGTGGCATCAGAGATTGGGCCACCTTCACCATGGAGCTTTGAAGATACTGCAGCAGATTTCTACTGGGCTTCCTATGGGTACTCTTGCATAGTCAGATCAGTCCAAGAGATGTACCTTAGGAAAATTTGTGAAAGCCACCTTTCACGAGAAGGATAGTCGCGCCACGACGATCCTTGAGAGAATTCACACAGACATGTGTGAAAATTTCTCAGTAGCTTCAACAGCAAAGCACAGGTATTATGTGATATTTATTGATGATTTTTCTTGGAAGTGCTGAATCTTCTTCATGCAGAAGAAGAATGAGACATACTCAAAGTTCTGTGAGTTCAAGGCATTAGTTGAGAAATAATCGGGGAAGCAGGTGAAGGCTCTTAGGAGCGACAATGGTGGTGAATTCATCTTTGGCGAATTCAATGACTTTTGCAGTGCAGAAGGAATTCGAAGAGAGCTAATAGAACCTCATAACCCACAACAGAATGGGGTTGCTGAGCAGAAGAACAGAACGATCGTGGGTGCTGCACGGGCGATGTTGCATGATTAGGGCCTTCCCATACACTTGTGGGATGAGGCATGAAATACTGCAGTATATGTGAAAAACTGTTGTCCTCATAGGATACTTGGCATGAGTACACCCGAGGAGGCGTTTTCTAGTAAGAAGCCTGATATTTCCCATTTGAGTATTTTTGTTTCACTTGTTTACATTCATGTGACGAAGGATGCCAGGAAGAAGCTAGAGCCGACCGCAAAGGTTGGAATATTTGTGGGGTACACTGATACGCCCCACAACTATCGTGTGTATTTGCCAGACAGTCGCAACACTGTGGTGCGATGGGATATCAAATTCCATGAGGAGAAAGCCATGAAGTGTTCGCTTGAGAGGGAGCCACACTTGCATGTAGATGAGGAGCTATTAGTTCCTAAGGATGAGCCTCAAGATGTGGATCAGCCACAAGAGGAGGTTCATGGAGTGGAAGAGACCACTCAGGCAACACCAACCATCAGAGGGTGGAAGCGCACTACAGAAGCTGAGCGACTAGCTCAAGATGTAGAGAGGATTGTAAGAGCACCTACATCATAGCGCAGATAGAGACAGTCACTTGATCGGTACACTGGATACATGGCTCTCATGAGTCAATGTATCGTGACAGAGCCATCCTCTTTCAAGGAAGCTGTGGAGGATCCCGCATGGGTAGATGCCATGGTGGAAGAGTATAATTCGATTGTAAGAAATGTGCCGCTGGGGGGTGTCCCCAAGGCCGGAAGAGAAAATTAGTGAGTACTTTTGGGTTGAGATGGGTTTACAAAGCGAAGCAAGTAGCTGATGGGAGTGTGGAGAAGTATAAGGAAATATTTTTTTCTTGAGGCTTTTCACAGATTGAGGGGATCGATTATGAGGAAACCTTTGCACCTGTCGCAAGGTATTCTTCCATACGGATGATTCTTTCTCTCTCAGCGCAGATGGGGTGGCACATTCATCAGATGGATGTGAAGACTGCGTTCCTCAACAGGGTGCTTGAGGAGGAGGTGTACATAGATCAGCCCGAAGGTTTTGAGGTCTTCAACAGCGAGTCGCATGTGTGCAGGCTCAAGAGAGCGCTGTATGGGTTGAAACAAGCACCTCGTGCTTGGTACACATGGATAGACAGTTATTTCATCGGACTTTGATTCTCCAAGAGTGATGCGGATTCGAACCTATAATAGATTGTGGTGGAGGGTAAGTTACTGATCATTGTACTTTATGTAGATGATTTGATTTTGACGGGTGATGAACTGTTGACACACTCATGCAAGGCTGATATTGCAAAGGAGTTTGAGATGAAGGACTTGGGCCTCCTTCATTATTTCCTGGGATTGGAAATTTGGCAACGCAGTGGTGAACTATTTGTTTCTCAAGGTAAGTATGCCCGGGAGATACTGGAGAAGTTCAAAATACATGGTTGTAAGCCTGTTGATACTCCTCTTCCTGGTGGTTGGAGGAAGGAGGATGCTACTTCGGCGGAGGTAGTGGATGCCACTGTTTATCGACAGTTGGTGGGGTCGCTTATGTATTTGGTCAATGCATGACCCGACATATGCTATGCAGTTAACCAGCTTTCACAAGCTATGGTGAAGCCTAGCAAGCTCTTTTGGAAGGTGGGGAAGCATGTATTGAGATATCTTAGAGGCACATCAGGATATGGATCATGGTACAGATAGGAGGATGAGTTGAGGTGGCATGGCTTCACGGATCGGTATCATCATATCAGAGATTATGTGTAGCAGAAGATCATGTTACTTTCATATATTCCCATGAAGGATCATGATGATGATATCTTGATGAAGGCGCTCACCAGGAGAAAATTAGAATACCATAGGGGTAGGATAGGGGTTGCAGATAATCCTTATCTTGTTGAGAGGGAGTGTTGAGATTGCAACAAGATGATGAGCTTAGTGGAAGGAAGTCGCCTTCACTAAGTGGGTCGCAGGCTATTTTTGGCGCAAAGTCTATTTTTAGACATATGGATCATGTTCTATGAGTTGCAGGATGCTATTTGTGGATGGTTGGTCAAGTTGGAAAAAATAGATGGAATTCTATTTTTAGACATATTGGGCGGAATCTATTTTTAGATTTCCAGTCTAAAAATAGATATGTCGAATATTATTAGCTCTTAATAATATTTGGACTATAAACATTATCTTATTCTCTTGGAGCACTTCAGTTAAGTGCACAGATGTGGCATAGGAGTTGACAGAAGGAATTACGCTATTCCTAGGGGTTAAGTGGAGCTATTGCATGGATACTTCAGTTAGAACTCATGTGACAGAGTTTGGTGGAGTTGATTGAGGAGTTAATGGAGTTGTGTTCAGTTTAACTAATCTAAACATAGTTGAGCTAGTTGTATTTAGTCTAACTGATTAATACACTAGTGAAGAGTGGTGTGAATTCATTATTAATTAATTCACTAATTATAAACTCATTAATCAACTAAAGAATACATCAGTTAACTTCAGTGCATGGATAGTTTCAGTGGAGACCAGTGCAGAGATAGGTGAAAGAGCAGGTTAACTATCAGTTGTGACTATACAGTTGCATATTTGCAACTACTAGTGATTGGAGAAGCCCATGAGGATTGCGCAGTACAAGCCAGGTGGTTTATGTTATTTAATGAGCCATCCTACATCATTTATTATGCAATAGATGTTGGCTATCAGGTGGAAGAAATTGGAGCATGTGTTTTTCTAGATCTAGCTTGATTAGTGTGTAGCAATTGGAGGTTTTGCTGAGAGCTTGTGAGGAGCTTTGTACAATGATTGTTACATGATCTCTATGACATATAATATATAGATAGTTGGGGGTTTTCAGCTTTAAGCTTTCCCATGAAATATTGTGTTCATATGTGTGAATGTTTATGGTTTTAATTTGCGCATGCAATTGATTTTATTTCCGCATGTAATGATCAATGGTAGAATAGATTCTGTATTGTGCATGAAGCTAAAATAGTGTGTGATCAAGAGAATCACGGTGAATAAAATATCAGTTATTCAAATTTCTACAACTCCTTAATCCTTACGCAAACTAATGAACCAATTATGCACGTGTTTTTAAAACTGAAAGACACTTATCGCAACAAAACTAATACAGTCATTTCAGATCACTAACACTCTTGAATTATCCAATAAAAGGAAAATTAATAAATTTCACACTATGTGGTGTAAACAGTTCTACTAAATATATCTCTTGATAGTCCTTTGGTCTCTCAATCGAGTCTTTCCCACCCTTATTCGCATTCTCATTCCCTTCAAGGCACCTCTCTCTCTTCTAGTTCTCCTTTTATTGAATCCATCCACATTTTTTCCTCTTTAATGTTTTCACATTCTACTTCACCTGAACCAAACCTCCCTCCATATCTCCTTCGCAAACCATGAAAAAATCCCTCTCTCATGTTGTCGCCTTGAACATCTCGGCCCCTTCATCCTTGGTTTTCTTATCTCTCCAGTTCTATAACCTTACTTCTTCGACCTAGAGTTCTTATTTTTACATTGGTTTGTCGACCTCACCATTGAACAATGTGACTCCCTGTTCCAACTCCTTATCTATATACGTTCATGTTTTCAAAATTGATGTTCAAACACACTAAATTGATTCCCTTCTAATTTTTCTACTTTGTGTGTTGGATCCTTCTCCAAATCATTACCCCCTGCATTATTCTTGCGTTGCAGCAAAATTCGTGTGTTATGTATTCCCCTTATATTACAGCTTTGTGTGTCATCCCCTCGTATTAATCCAGTGTTTTAGTAGTAATCATGCACTACGCCTTCCCCTCTCCCTGGTATCACTACCTCCCCTCTCCTCGATTTCCTCACTCACCTCACCCCATCCCCCCTTGAATTTAATAATGAGAAATTCCCCGTATTCCTCCCTTCATCTAATTTATCTAATCCCATAATTCCTTTCCCCTTTACAACCATCGGTATTATTCTCTTTATTCAATTCTTAACCCTAATTATATTTTTTATTCTGAACCCCTTATCACAAATTATTCTAATAAATATCCCCTCAAATAATTAATAAATCGCAATCTATTTCTTTTATTATTATTTCCCCCTTCCTCTTAATCCTCTCCTCCTCCACCTTCCAATCCTAATTCACTTTTAATCTCTCATTCTAATCCTAATTTAAATTTAATCGCTTATCCCTCTCCTAACTTTTTAACTTCCATCACCCCTCCTCCTCATCCTTCTCTTAATACCAAAGTGATTAACTTATCCTCGGTTGATCTTGATGACCCTTCGCTACGCATTTTAGAAAAAATGTTTCAACTTTACTCCTTTTCCCCAAACATTCCCCTTGAATACATAATTTGCTCCATTGCATCCATATCCCATCGCATTCCCTCCTATGAAGCGAAAGAGCTCTGACAAGAGTGTGGTCACATTCTCTCGAACTCTAAGCTCCCTAAACCTAACCTTTCTAAAGACAAATTTATGTCCCTTTGTTAGCTTAATTCCAATCCTGATATTATTATCTTGAAAGCTAACAAAGGCAATGACTTTTTCGTTATGAACTCCTTTTATTAGCATAGTAAGATGCTTGATATCCTTTCCTCTTCTTCATACAATACCTTACATAAGAATCCCATCAAATATGTGACCAAAAATGTCACTAAAGCCATAAAATCCTCATCCATAGTCCCTTCAATCCAAAAGATTCTCATTCCCCTTAACACCATGACCCCCTGAATCTATGGTCCTAAAATTCACAAAAAATATATTCCCCTTAGACCTATAGTTAGCATTATTCGTGGTTCCACACACACCCTTTCCTGATTCCTTGCCAAGAAGCTTTGTCCCTTCTCTATCCAAACTTATTCCTTCATTAAATACTCCTCTAAATTCATTGAGAAAACTAAATAGCTCATTCTAGATGAAAATGACATCTTAGTTAGATTTGATGGTGATTCCCTCTTTACTAAATACCTGTCCCAAAAACCATTGACCTTATTTCCAAGTTTTTCGACTCTCAGAAACCCTCAATCTTATCAATATATGCATTACCACCAACTTATTTACTTTCAATGGAATTTTTTAGAGCAAATTAAGGGCACAACTATGGGCTCCTCGCTCTCCCTCATTGTTGCCAAATTTTTCATGGATCACTTTGATACCTTAACCTTTGACAGCTACCACTTAAAAGTGCTTTGTCGAAGATACCTTTGTTATTTGGTCTCATGGTATACCTGAAATCCAATCCTTCCTCACCTATCTAAATCAAATTTCTCCCCACATCCAATTCACAATGGAAATTGAAGGTAACTATTCCCTCCCCTTTCTTGACATTCGTGTTTCCCACCTCCCCTGTGGATCTCTTACCCACCAAGTATATCAAAAGAAAACCCATACTGACAGGAACCTCTATGCCACCTCTCACCATCATCAATCACAAAACTTGGTTGTTCTTAAAACCCTTGTTACTCACGCCATTCATATTTCTTCCTCGCAATCATTTCCCATTGAAAAAAACCCCATCTTACCAAAGCCCTCAAAACTAATGGTTACACCTCCTCCAAATTTAAAAAGAATTTCCATTCTACTCTACATGCTCACCCTAAAAATTCAACCATCAATTCTCCTTTAGCTAAACTCACCCTTCCCTATATTCAAGTAATTACTAGTCACATTTCTGAAGTCCTTTCAAAAAGGAACATGAAAAGCTTATTCAAAGCCCAAACCTCTCTTATCCAGTTCTTTTGATCTCCCAAAGACAGGAGTGACCCTATGTTGGACCTCGGAGTCTATGAGATCCCTTGTTCCTTTGGGATGTCTTACATTGGACAAATTGTGAGATCCTTCAAAGCTCGCCTTAAAGAACACTTCCCTGACACCTTCCATAATCGAACCTCTAAATATGCCATCGCTAAAAAATCCCTCAAGACCTATCATTTAATTTAGTTTGACAATACCAAAATCTTGGTCTCCACCCCATTCCACATAAAGTGTGTCATTAGAGAGGCTTTAGAAATCAAAAAACACCCTAAAAAATTTAATAAAAAAAATGATTATAAATTGAGTCAATCTTGAAAGCCTATTATCCATTTCTAGTTTTCAAAAATATAACTCTATATCAATAAACCCCCTCTTTAATTTCTTTCACCTAACCCTGTTATTCGTATCCCCTTGTTTTTATCCCCTTATTTCCTCCCTTTTTTTCCCTTTTTCCTAGTCTAATTCAACCTTTTCCTTATATATTAATTTTTTTCAATCTAAATCCACAATTTTCTATTCTAATAATTTAATTTATTAATTATAATATCTCCAAAATATTTTATTTAACCCCATCTCTATCCTAGATTTCAATTCTTTACCATTTATTTTTTATCAACATAGTTATTTACCCATTTTTTTATTAATAATAATCTCAATCTTTTTTATAAAGCTAATTTTACCTATATTAAATATAACATTAAAATATTATTAACTTTTTGTTTCATTGACCAATTATTTTAAAAATATATTATTATTATTATTTTTAATTATTCAAATTTGGCCTCTTATTAATAATAATAATTATTTGATTGTTTTCATATTTATGTTCGTTCGCATTTCCTTTTCACCAACCCCGCGGCGAATTTTGGTTATTTCAGTCAACCTTTTAGTTTTAATTTAATTTATTTTAATCCTAATTAATTTAATATAAGTATTTAACTTCAATTTAATCTTAATTTAATTACATAATTTTAATCTAATTAATTGATATTTAAATTTTTTTTATTCTTATAAATAATCTACTTTATTTTGATTTCACTTATTGCTTTTGTTTTCAAATAACTTTCACAAATTTTCCATTCATTCTTATAAGTTTTTCCTATTCTAAGAAATTTTAATAATCTTCCTAACTTTACCTTTGGCTAATATTAATATTAAAAATTATTAGTTAATTATTTTAATATTGAATCAATTATTTTACTTCTAGTTTAATCCTAATTAGATAATTTATTTCTTTTTATTCTTATATCTTACATTTTTATTCTTTTACTTTTATTTGAATTATTTATTCTTATTTGTCTTATTTCTCGGTAATTATTAATAAATTATATATTTTTAATTCTTAATAATATTCACAAAAGTCATTTATATTTTCTAATGGTCAAATTCGTTATCTATCTATTTATGGTATAAAATTCTTCGTATCAATTATATAGCTTTATGTCCCTAAAGATGGGAAAAGTGTTCACCCGAAACGTCAGACGCTTCAATGATACTACACAGTATTCCAGAAGAAACTCTCAATATCAACTTTTTATATACTTAAATCTAAATAGTATAATTTATCTATTTAAATTAATGTAAATAAATTTTTCACTCACCTGCTAATAACTATGGTTTTCTACCCTGGATCGGCATATCTCATTGTACATTAAGCCCTATTAGATCAGGTCAAACAATCACTGTTGCCATGATTAAAGGCCACAAATGGCAGTCATGCAATGGCGTTTCTCTCCAGGTGATGGATGCCCGAGTTAAGTCTAGTTGTTAGGATCATTCCTCCTACATTTACTTCAGGATCGACCTTACAAGTGCCCTACTATGCTAGTTAATGCACACTCCATAGTCTTGTGGTTCTCCCCTTCATCCCTTATTGCAGAGAACAAAGGAAGGTAGACACAAACATTCCAGTGCTCTTCTTTCCATTATTTACAGAGGCCCTCACTCTGGGTTCATTTTTTCGGGTCTTTTGTCATGGTCCGAGAAAGAGGTAGAGTGAAAAGTGGAGGTAGAGACCATGGGATTCCTCCCAAGAATCCCTGGAATGATGAACATATTGAACTATTTGACCATGGTATCGCTAAACACATTCACTATAAGGTTGCCTCAATGGACATCGAAGAAATAAGAAGATTAGGTGATGAACATTGAGCGTTCTAGAAATTTACCGCTTGCCACCTTTGGACCATGGATGTAGTTATACAAAATTTTGAATGATGGATGGCTAAGTCAAGTGTTTAACTCAACCAAACATGTATCTAGATTTTAAACTTATCAAGGTCCATTGGCATCAAATTCCCTCCTACTCCTCTTTCCTCCACGTCCTCCAGTTCCTTGGATAACTATGAGAAAAAAAAATCTTTCCACTAGTTGAGCTCCCCTCCTCCCACTAATCCCCCAACTAGAGAGATGAATAAAAAAAGTCCAGTAATTCAAGGCTCCCCATCATAAAAGCTCAAAGTAACAATGGGAAATTTGAAGAAGATTCCCACTAGTGTTTCCTAAACTGTCACGAGAGCGCCCTTCCAGTAGGATTCAACCTCCTATGGTAACCTAATTGTTGATGAAAGTAAAAGTGAAGTTTCTCTAAGCAAGGTAGGTGAGGAAGGTAGCAAAAAAGGGAATCCAACTCCATCCATCTCCAAGGGAAAGTAGGCAGTTTGTTTTGTAGAACAAATTCTTTCCAATATTTAGCTCTATCAAAGATTATTACTTTCTTATTGCTCAGTTTCTCTAGTCTATCCAATTCCAGCAATGTTTATTCTTAGTTTTTTCATTCTAGGGCCTACACATTGTATTTTAACTAGTTGGGAAGCTATCTAGTTTCCCAACATTGGGTTGATTGCTCTAGCTTTAGGATTCTCAAGTTTTTTGTATTGTTATGTTATAATCAGACTCTAAATTCTAAGGAAGACCATCTAGTTTCCCTCTCATGGGTAGATGACCGCCACTACACACCTCTTCTCACATTTTGGGGCCACCCTTTGAAATCTCCAAACTTGCATGACTGTAAGCTATGTACATTTTTTATAATATAAAATTCCTACTTGCTTACAAAAAAAAAATTAACTTCGGTTTCTTGTGTGGCACAGTGAGGCTGATCCATTTTATTTATCAGAGATGATGTAATCTATTTTATGAGGGAATATAATTGACAAAAAAAATCAATCCTACGGTTCATGTTATCATGCTTAGTAATGATGCTTTAATTTATTGATGATAATGGATAGGAATAAGACTGTAAATATATAATCCCAACTTAATAGGTAGAGGAAATTTCGAAGAGCTAAAGAAGGAGGAAGGAAAATGGAGGGAAAACCAACCAATGTAAGGATCTGAAGCTACATGGCAGCTTCTAGAGGGTGGATCTCTACCCCCTCCTACCATAACATTCTGATAGACCAGGGGAAAGATGTTCAAGGGGTACTGGAAAATACTCTAACAAGATAGGCGGGATTTGTACAAGTACCAATAAGGAAACAAAAAAATATACGAAGTGAAATAGCACAAATATCAATGCAGGAAAAGGAGGAGCCATAGAGGAAGACCTGAGGCCTACACAGTTAGCCCAAAATGAGGGATGTAGACCCAAGTCAAATAAGTCTCAAAGGGTGGTACTAACGGATCCACAAACCCAAGCTAACATGGACTACATGAAGATGTATGCATTAATATTCAAATTTATGGGGATAAATTGGATTAATTACATCTGGAAGCCCAAAGGGGAGGTTGACCCTCACTTAGGGTCCAAAGGCTTCTTCACGGTTGTATTTTCTAACCTTGAAGATAGGGATAGGATCTTTGAAGGAGGGCCCTATTTTTTATCACCGGTGGGGCTCTATATTCGACCTTGGAAGGAGCATTTTACCCCATAAAAATAAATTTGTACCTCAGTTTGAGTGTGGATCAGGTTATATTTAATAACCCTAGTTCATTTCCTCTCGAAAACCCTTAAACCCATAGGGAAATCACTGGGGATTTTTCTTAAACTCTCAGAGGTAACCCAACATGGAAAATAAATAATGTATGCTAGGATATGTGTAGAAATGGATATTTCAGGAGCTCTCCCATAGGAATCCATGCTTGAATTTCAGGATGAGAGTTGGAATCAGAGTACCAACTACGAGAATATCTCATCCATATTTTTGGTGTTTTCATGAACACGGGAACCTCTTTAAAGAATTAACTGTCAATGTCAAGACAAAGCAGCCAAAATCTCACCTAACAAGAGACTCAGAAGGTTTCACAAAATTAGGAACTAGGGAGAAAATAGGGAAGAAAAAAATAGAGAACTAGAGGGGGGAATAAGGAATTTAGGAATCACTATGAAGTTCTGGTAGAGGAATCACGTCAGTAGGAAATAGAGAATCATATAGAATAGGAGGGTCAAGAAACGAAACCAGCAAAGAGCAGTCTCCCATCAAATGAATAAATCTTGAAGACCCCTCTCAACCCCTTATAAAAGAAGGAGATAAAAGCCCATCTTAGTAGCAAGATGAAGATCTAGACAAGACACCAAGTGAAGCAAGGACTGAAGATCCATATCTGAACAAAATAGTGGAGCGTGAGGGACTAGATATACCCCAATTATTATAACAGTCAAAAGAAAAAGGGCTGTAAATGATTCCCATAGACCAAATTGATCGGGTTCAATACATTTTTCTGACCAGAAATTATCTGAAATTGATTTTTTGTTAATGATGTGCTAATATCAGTTTCATATTTAACATGAAAGTTCTTTTGTTTTCTTCTTATACAAGGGTTTATACATGTGCTTATGATTGACAATTCAATAAAATTGATGAGATTAAGTGTATTTCATGAACATAAAAGCATGGAAACTAAACGTTGAAAAATAGCATATAAAAACACCGCAATCACAGACAACTGAGTCAAATACAAATGGTTTTAATGAAGGATTTCACCCCTCCTGGGCTACATCTCCTTATTCCATCTTCCATGGCATCAGCCTTTGTATTAGCTTCAATTATGCAAAAGTGGTGTATATAGTCTCTTGTTGCCTCTGCAACTTGCTCCAATGACTCCAAAGCATCAAAATATAACAAGAATGACTGTTCCTGAGCCAAAATTGGTCGAACATTGCCTCAGTTATGGAAAAACCAAATTTTCCTACATTTTCTCTACTAAAACTGGAAGTCTGCTAGCTAACTCCACTAAAAGTGGAGCTTCCTCCACATTTGGTGGCTCCGCCAAGTTCTTCGCTAGGATAAACTTGCACTTAAGGTTAAGATAAGTGTGATTAGGTGGATTTAATGGTGCGTTTAGCACTAAGTTATTGTAACGCTGACATTGTGGATTAACGTGGCTTAACCACATATTAGTGTGAATAAACACATTTAACAACTTTAAACTCTCATCGGAATAGTGCTTGGACCATAGTCGTAGCGCTTTGAACACATACGGGGGGGCTGGCCCGCAGGGCTAGCCCCCTCCGAACGCCAACATTGGCATGATGTAACTTCAAATAGATGTGTAATCCTTATGGGGTAAGGATCATGGTGTATGGTATGGCAGTAAGTGTGGGCGCTATCCTCAGGGAGGTTGTAGGGTCGACCCCCACCTCCACCCCTCCTCAGGCATTACATTTTGGTTGAATGTAGATTTGATTCAGAACATAGAGTTTGAAGTTTCAATAAAAATTATATGTGAAAATAATATTTGCGCCCGTAACATTTGGTTCAAACCTTGGTATATAATAATGTATGTTGCGCTCATCTGACCTTGAATTCGACCTTGCCGTAAAATAAATATGTCATCCAACCTTGCCATAGGGGAGGACACATGCCAGCCTTTGGCTACGCCACGTGGCCCTTCTCGATTGCCCAAATTTTTCCAAATTCAAAATAATAATCCACCATATAGAAAAATTACAACCATAGGATTAGGAGTAAAATTTTCAACTTCCAAAGCCACCTTAGTTTATATGATTTCGACACTTGTCACAATGTCATTGGCTGAAAATTGGAGAATATTCCCTGAATATTCTTGAGGTGTTGACTGGACTACCCAGTCATCATTCTATCATTGTTCTACACATTTTTTACCGGTTTGATAAAACAAACATCATACCATAATACGAACTCGGATTTTGATGAAACAAGTTACGTTGGAATGCTGGTGACGAGCTTTATCTGGTCATTCTGGTTTGGAGAATTTCTAAGGACTTTCATTTTTGCGCTAAATACTGAGCCTATGATCAAGAGAGGACACCCAACTGAGGAGTACCAAACAAGGGCATAGAGAAGCAAAAATCATGAGAGTCAAATTAAAGGCCCGAAGCAGCTAAACCCCTAAGTAGATCTAACAAAAAAGAGGAATAAAATCTAACAGTGTTGCCCTCCAGGAGCTTGGAGCCCTTTTGATAAACTCAAGTAAGAAGAAATCATAAAAATATAATTCCTTCCCCCTTTTTTCCAATGAAATTATTAACATGGAATATAAGAGGCTTGAATAGACCCAGAAAGTAATGAATCCTAAAAGAAAAATAAAAATAAAAAAAGAAAACCTTGATATTTTCTTTCTTTAAGAGATGAAATGTTCTGCCGATCGTATGAAAGTAAGCAGTGGGAAATTTAGGAATAAATTTTACTTTGTAGACATAGAAGCTAGAAATGAGGGAAGGGGGAATCCTAACCCTATGGAACCCTAAAATGGTCCATGTAGTTTCCTTTGAAGCCACCAAATATGCCTTGTCTTTAGTTTTACAATATGTAGGTTCCTCGGATCCAATCGTGTGTACCAATGTGTATGACCCTAAATGAATTGATGAGAAGATTAACTTCATTAAATCATTAAAAGCCTTCCGCAAGAGGTATCCACTCTCAAAATGGATCTTGGCTCGAGATTTCAGTGAGATTCTCTCTCTTGAAGAAAATAAGGGAGGATCTGGGAAACTAGAACGAGACTCTACAAGATTCCAAAATATGATTGACAGCATGAAGCTAGTGGTATTAGAAACAAAAAAAAGGTATGTATACATGGATAAACAAAAGACAAGGAAAATACATGGTTGCATCAAGGCTGGATAACTTCCTAGTTTTGGAGGAGATAATAATGCAAGCCATTTCCTCAGATACTAACATTCTTTATAGTAGTGGCTTGGTTCATTTGTCAGTAACTCTGGTTGCCCAGATTACAGGAACTCCAAAAAAAACTGACCCTTCAATTTTGAGGGTTTATGGCTGGACCACCCCAATTTTGTAGACAAACTGAATTAATGGTGGCAGGAGGGGAAAGTAATGAGAGGGTCCAAGATTTTTAGGTTACAGCAGAAATTGAAGGGAATTAAAGGGGAGATAAAACTATGGAACAAACTTGAGTTTGGCAATATCTTCCGGGCCAAAAAAGAAATAGAGGTAAAAATGGAATATCTTTAAAGATTTGAAACTAAGGAAGATTCGAGAAGAAGAAAAATCGGGAGCCTATTACTCATTAGAGCTAGAAAGAAAGATGTGAGCCAGAAGGCCTTTGGAGACAAAAATGGGGTGTAGTGGCTTGGGGTGGAAGGAAGAATACAAATTATTTTACCCTAGGCAAAGTCTCCCATATAAATCTGTCAACTAATTTTGAAATTTAAGGACAAATATGGGAACATGTCCAAACCTGTGGGGAGATAAAATGAAATTTGAATAAACACATCTGGAACATAACGACCTACTTCAGACATAGTTAAGTGACTGGAAAAATGTTGAAGAATATCCCAAAGTATAAGCAGTAACGAAATGAAGACTTGTAAACATTATCAAAATAAATATGGTAGGAAGTGGAACATGTTATGTGGGACATGCCCAGTGGAAAGGAACCTGGCACTGATGGATTTACAATTTATTTTTTCAAAGCATGTTGGGAGACAGTGGGCCAAGATGTTTTTGAAGTTGTAAAATACTCCCAAACATAAAAAACTATCCAAAAATATCTAAATGTCACCTTCATATCACTAATCCAAAAAGAAAAATAATCCAACACTCCTAATATATTTTTTCCTATCGCTCTTAGTAATGTAATATATAATATTATCTCCAAAATTATTGGTAATTGGTTAAAACCTCCGCTACCAATTCTCATCTCGTAATAATAGGTGGGATTTGTAGAAGCGAAGCATATCCTTGACAATATAATCCAGGCTCATGAAATCATTCATTCCCTAAATACCTAGAAATTTTTTGGAATGATAATTCTTTTGGAAATAGCTAAAGTGTATGATAAGCTAAGCTGGGACTATTTGGAGAACCTATTGACAACTTTATGTTTTTTGCAACATTAGACTCAATGGGTTGTGTCTCCAGTCACCTATCCCAGCTTCTCAATCATGGTCAATGGGGCTCTACTGCAACCATTCTCTTCTTCAAGGGGTCTGCGGTAGGGTGATTTATTATCCCCATTTCTATTTGTTTTGGCAATGGAGGTCTTAGCATAACAATCAAAGCAGTGACTGTCATAGGGAAGATCAAAGGATTACAACCTTATTTAGAGTATAAACCTACCACCCACCAACAATTTGTAGATGATACAATCCTTCATGGCACACCTACTTTCAAGGAGGAAAGAGATTACAAGAATATCCTAGATGACTTCAATGTAGCTACAGGTATGGAGGTTAATCAAACAAAATCAATGATTTTATTTTTCAGTACTCACATTGTTGTGCAGAGAAACCTTACTCTCATTCTAGGTTTCCAAAGTAAAACCTTGCCATCAAAGTATCTGAGAGTTCCCTTAATAGACAAAGCAAGCAAGAAGTCAACTTTGGAACCCTAATATTTAACTTACAACACAAAGTCAATATGTGGACTTACCGAGCCTTAAATCTAGCATGCAGGTTGGTGTTGACCAAAGAAGTCCTATAGGCATCCATATGTTTTTGTTATCAATGTTACCAACCCCTAAAGGGATCCTTAACAAAATTGGAGAAATAGAGTTGAATTTCCTATGGAGGATGCAAAGGAAGAAAAAAAATGGGATCTAGTAAGTTGCGAAAATATATGCAAACCGAAATCCATAGGAGGGTTAAGCCTTCATGATCTTAAAAAATGAATGTAATCGATGGAGAAAATTTGTGGTGGAGATGGATCAACGATATTAACCTTCCTTGGGTAGTTTCTTGGAAAGAAAAATATGCTCAACAATAGAACACCCAGTCCCTAATTATATTTAATGACATGGTGATGATATATGCTTCCTAGAACCTAGCCTAGAGAAACCTAGGATTAATACAATACCATTTTTTTTGGGAGATAAGATATGGAAGAAAAACTGCAAGAGGCACTGCAGAAAAAAGGAAAATGGGATTTTCACCAATATGAGGACTGAGGTTGCAATCATAAAAAATGGATAAATTGGTCCACTCTAAACCATAATGAGCAACAGTCGTTGGTCCAGGTTTCCTAAAGCCTAGATGAAGAACTCCATAGAAGAAAGATTCTTTACTCAAATGAAGATGACCAACTAAGGCGGGGAAGGTAGGAAGGCGGAAAATTTACCCTAAAGGAGGCTCGGCAATATCTAATAGAGGATGTATTTTCTAACCTTGAAGATAGGGATAGGATCTTTGAAGGAGGGCCCTATTTTTTATCACCAGTGGGGCTCTATATTCGACCCTGGAAGGAGCATTTTACCCCATAAAAAGAAATTTTTACCTCAGTTTGAGTGTGGATCAGGTTATATTTAATAACCCTAGTTCATTTCCTCTCGAAAACCCTTAAACCCATAGGGAAATCACTGGGGATTTTTCTTAAACTCTCAGAGGTAACCCAACATGGAAAATACATAACGTATGCTAGGATATGTGTAGAAATGGATATTTCAGGAGCTCTCCCATAGGAATCCATGCTTGAATTTCAGGATGAGAGTTGGACTCAGAGTACCGACTACGAGAATATCTCGTTCATATTTTTGGTGTTTCCATGAACACGAGAACCTCTTTAGAGAATTAACTGTCAATGTCAAGACAAAGCAACCAAAAGCTCACCTAACAAGAGATTCAAAAGGTTTCACAAAATTAGGAACTAGGGAGAAAATAGGGAAGAAAATAATAGAGAACTAGAGGGGGGAATAAGGAATTTAGGAATCACTATGAAGTTCTGGTAAAGGAATCACGTCAGTAGGAAATAGAGAATCATATAGAATAGGAGGGTCAAGAAACAAAACCAAGAAAGAGCAGTCTCCCATCAAATGAATAAATCTTGAAGACCCCTCTCAACCCCTTATAAAAGAAGGAGATAAAAGCCCATCTTAGTAGCAAGATGAAGATCTGGACAAGACACCAAGTGAAGCAAGGACAGAAGATCCATATCTGAACAAAATAGTGGAGCGCGAAGGACTAGATATACCTCAATTATTATAATAGTCAAAAGAAAAAGGGCTGTAAATGATTCCCATAGACCAAATTGATCGGGTTCAATACATTTTTCTTACCAGAAATTATTTGAAATTGATTTTTTGTTAATGATGTGCTAATATCAGTTTCATATTTAACATGAAAGTTCTTTGGTTTTCTTCTTATACAAGGGTTAATACATGTGCTTATGATTGACAATTCAATAAAATTGATGAGATTAAGTGTATTTCATGAACATAAAAGCATGGAAACTAAATGCTGAAAAATAGCATATAAAAACATCGCGATCACAGACAACTGAGTCAAATACAAATGGTTTTAATGAAGGAGTTCACCCCACCTGGGCTACATGTCCTTATTCCATCTTCCATGGCATCAGCCTTTGTATTAGCTTCAATTATGCAAAAGTGGTGTTTATAGTCTCTTGTTGCCTCTGCAACTTGCTCCAGTGGCTCCAAAGCATCAAAATATAACAAGAATGACTGTTCCTGAGCCAAAATTGGTCGAACATTGCCTCAATTATGGAAAAACCAAATTTTCCTACATTTTCTCTACTGAAACTGGAAGTCTGCTAGTTAACTCCACTAAAAGTGGAGCTTCCTCCACATTTGGTGGCTCCGCCAAGTTCCTCGCTAGGATAAACTTGCACTTAAGGTTAAGATAAGTGTGATTAGGTGGATTTAATGGTGCGTTTAGCGCTAAGTTATTGTAACGCTGACATTATGGATTAATGTGGCTTAACCACATATTAGTGTGAATAAACACATTTAACAACTTTAAACTCTCGTTGGAATAGTGCTTGGACCATAGTCGTAGCGCTTTGAACACATATGGGGGGCTAGCCCCCTCCGAACGCCAACATTAGCATGATGTAACTTCAAATAGATGTGTAATCCTTATGGGGTAAGGATCATGGTGTATGGTATGGCAGTAAGTGTGGGTGCTATCCTCAGGGAGGTTGCAGGGTCGACCCCCACCTCCACCCCTCCTCAGGCATTACATTTTGGTTGAATGTATATTTGATTCAGAACATAGAGTTTGAAGTTTCGATAAAAATTATATGTGAAAATAATATTTGCGCCCGTAACATTTGGTTCAAACCTTGGTATATAATAATGTATGTTGCGCTCATCTGACCTTGAATTCGACCTTGCCTTAAAATAAATATGTCATCGAACCTTGCCATGGGGGAGGACACATGCCAGCCTTTGGATACGCCACGTGGCCCTTCTCGATTGCCCAAATTTTTCCAAATTCAAAATAATAATCCACCATATAGAAAAATTACAACCATAGGATTAGGAGTAAAATTTTCAACTTCCAAAGCAACCTTAGTGAATCTGATTTCGACACTTGTCACAATGTCATTGGCTGAAAATTGGAGAATATTCCCTGAATATTCTTGAGGTGCTGACTGGACTACCCAGTCATCATTCTATCATTGTTCTACACATTTTTTACCGGTTTGATAAAACAAACATCATACCATAATACGAACTCGGATTTTGATGAAACAAGTTACGTTGGAATCCCGGTGACGAGCTTTATCTGGTCATTCTGGTTTGGAGAATTTCTAAGGACTTTCATTTTTGCGCTAAATATTGAGCCTATGATCAAGAGAGGACACCCAACTGAGGAGTACCAAACAAGGGCATGGAGAAGAAAAAATCATGGGAGTCAAATTAAAGGCCCGAAGCAGCTAAACCCCTAAGTAGATCTAACCAAAAAGAGGAATAAAATCTAACAGTGTTGCCCTCCAAGAGCTTGGAGCCCTTTTGATAAACTCAAGTAAGAAGAAATCATAAAAATATAATTCCTTCCCCCTTTTTTCCAATGAAATTATTAACATGGAATATAAGAGGCTTGAATAGACCCAGAAAGTAATGAATCCTAAAAGAAAATATAAAAAGAAAAAAAGAAAACCTTGATATTTTCTTTATTTAAGAGATGAAATGTTCTGCCGATCGTATGAAAGTAAGCAGTGGGAAATTTAGGAATAAATTTTACTTTGTAGACATAGAAACTAGAAATGAGGGAAGGGGGAATCCTAACCCTATGGAACCCTAAAATGGTCCATGTAGTTTCATTTGAAGCCACCAAATATGCCTTGTCTTTAGTTTTACAATATATAGGTTCCTCGGATCCAATCGTGTGTACCAATGTGTATGGCCCTAAATGAATTGATGAGAAGATTAACTTCATTCAATCATTAGAAGCCTTCCGCAAGAGGTATCCACTCTCAAAATGGATCTTGGCTCGAGATATCAGTGAGATTCTCTCTCTTGAAGAAAATAAGGGAGGATCTAGGAAACTAGAACGAGACTCTACAAGATTCCAAAATATGATTGACATCATGAAGCAAGTGGTATTAGAAACAAGAAAAAGGTATGTATACATGGATAAACAAAAGACAAGGAAAATACATGGTTGCATCAAGGCTGGATAACTTCCTAGTTTTGGAGGAGATAATCATGCAAGCCATTTCCTCAGATACTAACATTCTCTATAGTAGTGGCTTGGTTCATTTGTCAGTAACTCTGGTTGCCCAGATTACGGGAACTCCAAAAAAAACAGACCCTTCAATTTTGAGGGTTTATGGCTGTACCACCCCAATTTTGTAGACAAACTGAATTAATGGTGGCAGGAGGGGAAAGTAATGAGAGGGTCCAAGATTTTTAGGTTACAGCAGAAATTGAAGGGAATTAAAGGGGAGATAAAACTATGGAACAAACTTGAGTTTGGCAATATCTTCCGGGCCAAAAAAGAAATAGAGGTAAAAATGGAATATCTTTAAAGATTTGAAACAAAGGAAGGATTCAGAGAAGAGAAGAAAAATCAGGAGCACTCCCTTCATCAGGAATGGGAAGAAAGATGTAGACAAGAGGAGAAATTTTGGAGACAAAAATAGAGGGTGTAGTGGCTTCAGGGTGGAAGGAAGAATACAAATTATTTCACCGAACCAAAATCTCCCATATAAATCATAATAGAATTTTGAAATTTAAGGACAAATATGGGAACATGCTCCAAACCCATGAGGAGATAAAGTAGAATTTGGTCAAGCACATCCAGGACATAGCAACATAGCCCCCAAGACATATATTAGAGGCCATTAGGAAAATCATGAAGAATGTCCCAAGGATAATTATAGAGCAGAAGAATAATAACATTATCAAGACACTATCGACTGAGGAAGTGGAACATGTTATGTGGGACATGCCCAGTGGAAAGGAACCTGGCACTGATGGATTTACAATTTATTTTTTCAAAGCATGTTGGAAGACAGTGGGCCAAGATGTTTTTGAAGTTGTAAAATACTCCCAAACATCAAAAACTATCCAAAAATATCTAAATGTCACCTTCATATCACTAATCCAAAAAGAAAAATAATCCAACACTCATAATATATTTTTTCCTATCGCTCTTAGTAATGTAATATATAATATTATCTCCAAAATTATTGGTAATTGGTTAAAACCTCTGCTACCAATTCTCATCTCGTAATAATAGGTGGGATTTGTAGAAGCGAAGCATATCCTTGACAATATAATCCAGGCTCATGAAATCATTCATTCCCTAAATACCTAGAAACTTTTTGGAATGACAATTCTTTTGGAAATAGCTAAAGTGTATGATAAGCTAAGCTGGGAATATTTGGAGAACCTATTGACAACTTTATGTTTTTTGCAACATTAGACTCAATGGGTTGTGTCTCCAGTCACCTATACCAGCTTCTCAATCATGGTCAATGGGGCTCTACTGCAACCATTCTCTTCTTCAAGGGGTCTGCGGTAGGGTAATTTATTATCCCCGTTTCTATTTGTTTTGGCAATGGAGGTCTTAGCATAACAATCAAAGCAGTGACTGTCATAGGGAAGATCAAAGGATTACAACCTTATTTAGAGTATAAACCTACCACCCACCAACAATTTGTAGATGATACAATCCTTCATGGCACACCTACTTTCAAGGAGGAAAGAGATTACAAGAATATCCTAGATGACTTCAATGTAGCTACAGGTATGGAGGTTAATCAAACCAAATCAATGATTTTATTTTTTAGTACTCACGTTGTTGTGCAGAGAAACCTTACTCTCATTCTAGGTTTCCAAAGTAAAACCTTGCCATCAAAGTATCTGAGAGTTCCCTTAATAGACAAAGCAAGCAAGAAGTCAACTTTGGAACCCTAATATTTAACTTACAACACAAAGTCAATATGTGGACTTACCGAGCCTTAAATCTAGCATGCAGGTTGGTGTTGACCAAAGAAGTCCTATAGGCATCCATATGTTTTTGTTATCAATGTTACCAACCCCTAAAGGGATCCTTAACAAAATTGGAGAAATAGAGTTGAATTTCCTATGGAGGATGCAAAGGAATAAAAAAAATGGGATCTAGTAAGTTGCGAAAATATATGCAAACCAAAATCCATAGGAGGGTTAAGCCTTCATGATCCTAAAAAATGAATGTAATCAATGGAGAAAATTTGTGGTGGAGATGGATCAAGGATATTAACCTTCCTTGGGTAGTTTATTGGAAAGAAAAATATGCTCAACAATAGAACCCCCAGTCCCTAATTATATTTAATGACATGATGAAGATATATGCTTCCTAGAACCTGGCCTAGCGAAACCGAGGATTAATACAATACCATTTTTTTTGGGAGATAAGAAATGGAAGAAAAACTGCTAGAGGCACTGCAGAAAAATGGAAAATGGGATTTTCACCAATATGAGGACTGAGGTTGCAATCATAAAAAATGGATAAATTGGTCCACTCTAAACCACAATGAGCAACAGTCATTGGTCCGGGTTTCCTAAAGCCTAGATGAAGAACTCCATAGAAGAGAGATTCTTTACTCAAGTGAAGATGACCAACTAAGGTGGGGAGGGTAGGAAGGTGGAAAATTTACCCTAAAGGAGGCTCAGCAATATCTGATAGAGGATGTATTTTCTAACCTTGAAGATAGGGATAGGATCTTTGAAGGAGGGCCCTATTTTTTATCACCGGTGGGGCTCTATATTCGACCCTGGAAGGAGCATTTTACCCCATAAAAAGAAATTTTTACCTCAGTTTGAGTGTGGATCAGGTTATATTTAATAACCCTAGTTCATTTCCTCTCGAAAACCCTTAAACCCATAGGGAAATCATTGGGGATTTTTCTTAAACTCTCAGAGGTAACAAAACATGGAAAATACATAACGTATGCTAGGATATGTGTAGAAATGGATATTTCAGGAGCTCTCCCATAGGAATCCATGCTTGAATTTCAGGATGAGAGTTGGACTCAGAGTACCGACTACGAAAATATCTCGTTCATATTTTTGGTGTTTCCATGAACACGAGAACCTCTTTAGAGAATTAACTGTCAATGTCAAGACAAAGCAGCGAAAATCTCACCTAACAAGAGATTCAGAAGGTTTCGCAAAATTAGGAACTAGGGAGAAAATAGGGATGAAAAAAATAGAGAACTAGAGGGGGGAATAAGGAATTTAGGAATCACTATGAAGTTCTGGTAGAGGAATCACGTCAGTAGGAAATAGAGAATCACATAGAATAGGAGGGTCAAGAAATGAAACCAGCAAAGAGCAGTCTCCCATCAAATGAATAAATCTTGAAGACCCCACTCAACGCCTTATAAAAGAAGGAGATAAAAGCCCATCTTAGTAGCAAGATGAAGATCTGGAGAAGACACCAAGTGAAGTAAGGACTGAAGATCCATATATGAAAAAAATAGTGGAGCGCGAAGGACTAGATATACCCCAATTATTATAACAGTCAAAAGAAAATGGGCTGTAAATGATTCCCATAGACTAAATTGATCGGGTTCAATACATTTTTCTTACCAGAAATTATCTGAAATTGATTTTTTGTTAATGATGTGCTAATATCAGTTTCATATTTAACATGAAAGTTCTTTGGTTTTCTTCTTATACAAGGGTTTATACATGTGCTTATGATTGACAATTCAATAAAATTGATGAGATTAAGTGTATTTGATGAACATAAAAGCATGGAAACTAAACGTTGAAAAATAGCATATAAAAACACTGCAATCACAGACAACTGAGTCAAATACAAATGGTTTTAATGAAGGAGTTCACCCCTTCTGGGCTACATCTCCTTATTCCATCTTGCATGGCATCAGCCTTTGTATTAGCTTCAATTATGCAAAAGTGGTGTTTATAGTCTCTTGTTGCCTCTGCAACTTGCTCCAGTGGCTCCAAAGCATCAAAATATAACAAGAATGACTGTTCCTGAGCCAAAATTAGTCAAACATTGCCTCAGTTATGGAAAAACCAATTTTTCCTACATTTTCTCTACTAAAATTGGAAGTCTCCTAGTTAACTCCACTAAAAGTGGAGCTTCCTCCACATTTGGTGGCTCTGCCAAGTTCTTCGCTAGGATAAAATTGCACTTAAGGTTAAGATAAGTGTGATTAGGTGGATTTAATGGTGCGTTTAGTGCTAAGTTATTGCAACGCTGACATTGTGGATTAACGTGGCTTAACCACATATTAGTGTGAATAAACACATTTAACAACTTTAAACTCTCATCGGAATAGTGCTTGGACCATAGTCGTAGCGCTTTGAACACATACGGGGGGCTGGCCCGCAGGGCTAGCCCCCTCCGAATGCCAACATTGGCATGATGTAACTTCAAATAGATGTGTAATCCTTATGGGGTAAGGATCATGGTGTATGGTATGGCAGTAAGTGTGGGCGCTATCCTCAGGGAGGTTGCAGGGTCGACCCCCACCTCCACCCCTCCTCAGGCATTACATTTTGGTTGAATGTAGATTTGATTCAGAACATAGAGTTTGAAGTTTCGATAAAAATTATATGTGAAAATAATATTTGCGCCCGTAACATTTGGTTCAAACCTTGGTATATAATAATGTATGTTGCGCTCATCTGACCTTGAATTCGACCTTGCCGTAAAATAAATATGTCATCCAACCTTGCCATGGGGGAGGACACATGCCAGCCTTTGGCTACGCCACGTGGCCCTTCTCGATTGCCCAAATTTTTCCAAATTCAAAATAATAATCCACCATATAGAAAAATTACAACCATAGGATTAGGAGTAAAATTTTCAACTACCAAAGCAACCTCAGTGAATCTGATTTCGACACTTGTCACAATGTCATTGGCTGAAAATTGGAGAATATTCCCTGAATATTCTTGAGGTGCTGACTGGACTACCCAGTCATCATGCTATCATTGTTCTACACATTTTTTACCGGTTTGATAAAACAAACATCACACCATAATACAAACTCGGATTTTGATGGAACAAGTTACGTTGGAATCCCGGTGACGAGCTTTATCTGGTCATTCTGTTTTGGAGAATTTCTAAGGACTTTCATTTTTGCGCTAAATACTGAGCCTATGATCAAGAGAGGACACCCAACTGAGGAGTACCAAACAAGGGCATGGAGAAGCAAAAATCATGGGAGTCAAATTAAAGGCCCGAAGCAGCTAAACCCCTAAGTAGATCTAAAAAAAAAGAGGAATAAAATATAACAGTGTTGCCCTCCAGGAGCTTGGAGCCCTTTTGATAAACTCAAGTAAGAAGAAATCATAAAAATATAATTCCTTCCCCCTTTTTTCCAATGAAATTATTAACATGGAATATAAGAGGCTTGAATAGACCCAGAAAGTAATGAATCCTAAAAGAAAAATAAAAATAAAAAAAGAAAACCTTGATATTTTCTTTCTTTAAGAGATGAAATGTTCTGCCGATCGTATGAAAGTAAGCAGTGGGAAATTTAGGAATAAATTTTACTTTGTAGACATAGAAGCTAGAAATGAGGGAAGGGGGAATCCTAACCCTATGGAACCCTAAAATGGTCCATGTAGTTTCCTTTGAAGCCACCAAATATGCCTTGTCTTTAGTTTTACAATATGTAGGTTCCTCGGATCCAATCGTGTGTACCAATGTGTATGACCCTAAATGAATTGATGAGAAGATTAACTTCATTCAATCATTAGAAGCCTTCCGCAAGAGGTATCCACTCTCAAAATGGATCTTGGCTCGAGATTTCAGTGAGATTCTCTCTCTTGAAGAAAATAAGGGAGGATCTTGGAAACTAGAACGAGACTCTATAAGATTCCAAAATATGATTGACAGCATGAAGCTAGTGGTATTAGAAACAAAAAAAAGGTATGTATACATGAATAAACAAAAGACAAGGAAAATACATGGTTGCATCAAGGCTGGATAACTTCCTAGTTTTGGAGGAGATAATCATGCAAGCCATTTCTTGAGATACTAACATTCTTTATAGTAGTGTCTTGGTTCATTTGTCAGTAACTCTTGTTGCCCAGATTACGGGAACTCCAAAAAAAACAGACCCTTCAATTTTGAGGGTTTATGGCTGAACCACCCTAATTTTGTAGACAAACTGAATTAATGGTGGCAGGAGGGGAAAGTAATGAGAGGGTCCAAGATTTTTAGGTTACAGCAGAAATTGAAGCAAATTAAAGGGGAGATAAAACTATGGAACAAACTTGAGTTTGGCAATATCTTCCGGGCCAAAAAAGAAATAGAGGTAAAAATGGAATATCTTTAAAGATTTGAAACTAAGGAAGGATTCAGAGAAGAGAAGAAAAATCAGGAGCACTCCCTTCATCAGGAATGGGAAGAAAGATGTAGACAAGAGGAGAAATTTTGGAGACAAAAATAGAGGTTGTAGTGGCTTCAGGGTGGAAGGAAGAATACAAATTATTTCACCGAACCAAAATCTCCCATATAAATCATAATAGAATTTTGAAATTTAAGGACAAATATGGGAACATGCTCCAAACCCATGAGGAGATAAAGTAGAATTTGGTCAAGCACATCCAGGACATAGCAACATAGCCCCCAAGACATAGATTAGAGGCCATTAGGAAAATCATGAAGAATGTCCCAAGGATAATTATAGAGGAGCAGAATAATAACATTATCAAGACAATATCGACTGAGGAAGTGGAACATGTTATGTGGGACATGCCCAGTGGAAAGGAACCTGGCACTGATGGATTTACAATTTATTTTTTCAAAGCATGTTGGGAGACAGTGGGCCAAGATGTTTTTGAAGTTGTAAAATACTCCCAAACATCAAAAACTATCCAAAAATATCTAAATGTCACCTTCATATCACTATCGCTCTTAGTAATGTAATATATAATATTATCTCGAAAATTATTGGTAATTGGTTAAAACCTCTGCTACCAATTCTCATCTCCTAATAATAGGTGGGATTTGTAGAAGCGAAGCATATCCTTGACAATATAATCTAGGCTCATGAAATCATTCATTCCCTAAATAACTAGAAAAATTTTGGAATGATAATTCTTTTGGAAATAGCTAAAGTGTATGATAAGCTAAGTTGGGAATATTTGGAGAACCTATTGACAACTTTATTTTTTTTGCAACATTAGACTCAATGGGTTGTGTCTCCAATCACCTATACCAGCTTCTCAATCATGGTCAATGGGGCTCTACTGCAACCATTCTCTTCTTCAAGGGGTCTGCGGTAGGGTGATTTATTATCCCCCTTTCTATTTGTTTTGGCAATGGAGGTCTTAGCATAACAATCAAAGCAGTGACTGTCATAGGGAAGATCAAAGGATTACAACCTTATTTAGAGTATAAACCTATCACCCACCAACAATTTGTAGATGATACAATCCTTCATGGCACACCTACTTTCAAGGAGGAAAGAGATTACAAGAATATCCTAGATGACTTCAATGTAGCTACAGGTATGGAGGTTAATCAAACCAAATCAATGATTTTATTTTTCAGTACTCACATTGTTGTGTAGAGAAACCTTACTCTCATTCTAGGTTTCCAAATTAAAACCTTGCCATCAAAGTATCTGAGAGTTCCCTTAATAGATAAAGCAAGCAAGAAGTCAACTTTGGAACCCTAATATTTAACTTACAACACAAAGTCAACATGTGGACTTACCGAGCCTTAAATCTAGCATGCAGGTTGGTGGTGACCAAAGAAGTGCTATAGGCATCCATATGTTTTTGTTATCAATGTTACCAACCCCTAAAGGGATCCTTAACAAAATTGGAGAAATAGAGTTGAATTTCCTATGGAGGGTGCAAAGGAAGAAAAAAAATGGGATCTAGTAAGTTGCAAAAATATATGCAAACTGAAATCCATAGGAGGGTTAAGCCTTCATGATCCTAAAAAATGAATGTAATCGATGGAGAAAATTTGTGGTGGAGATGGATCAAGGATATTAACCTTCCTTGGGTAGTTTCTTGGAAAGAAAAATATGCTCAAAAATAGAACCCCCAGTCCCTAATTATATTTAATGACATGATGACGATATATGCTTCCTAGAACCTGGCCTAGCGAAACCGAGGATTAATACAATACCATTTTTTTTGGGAGATAAGAAATGGAAGAAAAACTGCAAGAGGCACTGTAGAAAAAAGGAAAATGGGATTTTCACCAATATGAGGACTGAGGTTGCAATCATAAAAAATGGATAAATTGGTCCACTCTAAACCATAATGAGCAGCAGTCGTTGGTCCAGGTTTCCTAAATCCTAGATGAAGAACTCCATAGAAGAAAGATTCTTTACTCAAATGAAGATGACCAACTAAGGTGGGGAAGGTAGGAAGGCGGAAAATTTACCCTAAAGGAGGCTCGGAAATATCTAATAGAGGAACATCAAGATATTTTAGAACCATTGTGGAACAAGATTTTGTCAACCCCTCAATGGAAAAAAAATAAAAATTCCATATGGTTGGTCATACATAAAAAAATTATAACTTAGATAAACGTATGTCGAAGAGGAATTTTGGGTCCTTCACACTGCAGTTGCTAAGAAAAGAAGGAAGAATCTATCAACCACATCCTCCATAGTCGTAAGAACACGGATAAATTATGGGACTGAGTTTCTGAGTCATTTCTCCAAACAGATAGACAATGGGATAGTATACGAAAAAAATTAAGAAAATGGAGAGGAGAAAACTTAAAAAATGAGGTGTTAAACCTTTCTTGGAGTTTAAGCCCGGTATTTGTGATTTGGGAAGTCCAGAAGGAGTGAAAATTTTGGACATTTCAGGACAAATCCTCCCCAACCTCGGCCTTGATAGACCAAATTCTACAACAATTATAGGAAATAATCCTTAGCGCTTGGATACGAATGGGAGAAAACAATCCTACAGACCAAGAAAACAAAATTCTAGAAACATTAGGATTAAAAGGCATACAAGCTTACTACCACAGACGGAAGGAACCTTGAATTCGTGGACCGCAATGATATGGTCGCCTCCAATCCCGGAGTTTCTAAAGTTAAATTTTGATGGGGCCTCGAAAGGAAACTCGAGTCATTATGGAGCAGGAGGGGTAATTTGTGACAGTGTTGTTATGATCCTTAGCCTCTTTTTCATTCACCAGCGTATGGCTACTGATAATGTAGCAGAGTTACACGCTTGGTAATAAGGATTAGAAATTCTAGTCAAGACCAGCACCCACCACTGCACAATTGAAGGAGACTCAATTCTAGTAATTGGAGCAGTGAAACGCCTTTAGTGTGGCACCAACCTAGGAAAGGTTATGAAGCACTGGTGTCTAAGTCAAATTATTTAGTGAATTCAAGGACACTTGGAATTCATGCAGGCCATGGAGTTTAATCTAGTAATAATATTAGCCAACAAGGTGGAAGACAGGTTGGCGAATGAGGGTGCCAGAGAGGCATTTGTTGTTGAGAAATCTAGGGAATTTTCATTAGGGGATTTCTCTTTGTTAGTTACTGCTCGTGGATGAATTTTTACTTATTCAAATTAGGATATTCTTCATGTTAAGCTATTAGAGTTCTTCTTCATCAAACAATAGCCATTACCTGAAGATAAAGTAGACAAGTTACGTAGCATTTAGGTTATGAGCTAGGGCCAAAACCTTTCACTCTTTGAGAGGAAAGCTCGCACAAAATTCTTCTTATAGAGATTCCAATTGATGAATACCAATACCAAGGCCCTTGGCCTAGTAGCCACTCCAAGATCAAGACACATGTTCTCTTTGGAAGTCCTCTTCTTCCACCGATATCTTCACTGTGGTCTTGACACCGAGATATTCACCACTACTCTAACATTGGATACCGAACTTCAAAGAGATCCAAACTGTGCCATTAATATTTTTCTATCCCTTCAATACTTCTTGCTGTATATGTGATCTAATCATAGGAGGGATCTGAATTACCATCTTTAGTTTTTCACCCCATACTATCCTTTGTATGTAACTGCCCATCCAAACTATGATAGCCATTGACTAGAGCAGCACTGAATACATGGAGCACTAAGACAACATTGATACCTTGTAGCATATTGAGATAGAAATTAACCAAGACATCATACCATCACAACACCGAACTATTGTTTTGATGCAATTACATCGAGTCAGTGATCACCTTCCAAGAATACCAGAGATTCTAACCTGTATTAACCCATCCGAAACAAAGATGTCTAAACTGTATATTGTCTAACCCAACCTAAAATTTTAGAGGTATATTTCTAAAATACATTCTTTGTGGATTGAGCTGAGGTTCCTTTGTGTAGTTGATAGTCCATCAATTAAGCTAGCTTGACATCTCGAATAGATGTGTCCATATAAGTTGAGTCTTCATGAATTTTATATGCATAGTTGAGGCCAAAATTAAGAGGAGAGAAGTGCTTGTCTTTGAAGGGCTAATAATACTTTTACATTGACCCATATAGAATGACATAGGCTCAAGAAGAGCTCTTCATTCATGGAATTAATTATTTGACTCTAAATGACAAACCTAATGCTCTCAATTGAGAGCCATCTATAATAAAATCACTTTATCATGAAACCCATGAAGAAAATCTTACAAAAATACTTTCATTACATCATTTATACAAGTCACAATTACATTTCATTATGAAGACTGAACCTAGTTACTTTTCAACACTCCCTCTTAAATAGAGAGGTATTCATAGTGGTACGTGGTCATTCTCAATATGAAGAATTTCTCATAAGAAGAATCGGATTGGTAACCCATCTATATAGCATCATAACAACCAACATTGTCACATATCAAGGCCTTTAATATTAGCTTTATCCTTCCACGAGATCTTGAGCACCAATTTTGGCGAGACGAATGATTAATAGACACATTCATCATTATATCTCTTAGAACATACCCCACCAGATTTCTCTCGGAGTATGTCCAATACTATTCTTATCTTGGATTCCCATTCCTCAAAGAATATTGTTCCTTCCACGACTAATCTTATCTTGGATGCCCTAATTCATCCTCAAAGAGTATTGGATGCCAGATGATTAGCAGATCCTCCATTATTTCTTCTCGAGTGAATACCAGAATGATATGTCTATCTCTCCCTCTCAATTAGGGAGGAAATTTACTCATTCCTAAGTTTCTTATATTTGGTTTAGAAATTTCCAAGTTTCTACCAAGTAAGAAAATTGTTTTGTTAGCCTCTTTCATAAAGGCAATTATAAATCAAAAAATACATAAATTAAATAATGCAAAGTTAGGATAAATATATTTATTAAATTAGAATATTTAATAAATATTAGAGATACTTAGAAATAGTATTTTGCTAGTAAAAATAGGACTTTAGAATAGAGTCGTTTCCTAGGCTCTAAAATAGGAATAAAGTTAATAGAATGGTTAGAAGGTCATTTATTGTAAATGGACACTTGTTGATTTTCCAAGTGATCCATAACTAGATTAAGTTAGAACATAGAGCTTATAAATAGGTTAGTTTCCTAATTTCATTGTAATGTAGTGTGAGAGTTTACATTTGTAAACTCTTGCAATTTGTAATGTAATCTCTTTTCATCATTAATAAAGTTATGTGTCTAAGGACACTTCTAAATATACATGTGGTATCAGAGCTGAGGGTTATATGACTACTCGGCCATGAGGCCGGATTGAAGGAAGCCACGGTAGTGAGGGCTCAGAGTTCAGTGTTGTGTTGTGAATGTGAAGGTAGAAGAGCTGAGTGCGAGTGTTTACGTAGTTGTTTTCTTTTCTGTTAAATGCAGTGCAACTAAGGTTGAAAATGGTGCCTATAACATTCCAGAAATAGTGTGAGATGCATATGAAATTATAATATTCCAATTTTTGGTGTTGGAGCTATTGGAAAAGGCTGTTGTTGGAGCGCATGGTGAGTGAAATCAACCTACCTGAATCTGTTTTGAAGGCGAGAGGCTTCTCAAAATAACGACACCCATAATTTTGTGAGCTCGCAGATCTGGAGCTAGTGAATTAGTGTAGAGGTATTTTTATTATGTGTATTCCTTTTTTTAATTTTTTTTCCATATGCGTTAAAAAAAAATCAGGGCCACATTCGAAGATGAACCTGAAAGAGGAGCAAGATTTTCTTGCTCTTCAAGTTCATGCTGTTCCAACTTAACCCTTGTCACCTTTCCTATGACGACTGATATATTCATGGAATAAAACAAAGAAGTTTCACACGCTTGACATGAAACTGTTGAATCAGAGATATCTTAAAATTGCCTAGATGTTGAAGATCTTTAACTGTGGGCTCAGATCATCAGAAACACCAGAAACACTGTTTTCAATGAAGTTTGAGTTGATGCATCACTTTAATCTTGCTGCCTGAGTTTTTTTTTATGCATTGAAGGTTCTTTGTAGCTTGGTATACTAAAAAACGTCCCTGCCATTTTGAGTTTGGTCTGACATCTGCTGAGCCATTTATTTGTGTGTCAAGCCCCTGTCTGGGTAAACCTCTAGAAACCCTCAGGAAGTGTTATCTTCCTCCACAAGCCTCAATTACCCCTGGGTTGCGTCCTTTTACTAGCTCTTGTGAACGCTGGATGAGAATGCTGAAGCCTACTGTGATATTATATATCAACGTTGGAGTTGAATTTGAATAATTGAGCGGTGACATTGCAAAAAAATACTACCGTCGTAGCCATTACGAGAACCTCCATGAAGGCTGAAAAAGATGGATTAATTTTTAAAAGGTACGTGTGAACCTTCACAGTGTTAAAAACATGGTAAAACAAATGAATAAAACATATTATAATCGAATAAGACAAAAATGAAAAGTTCCATAAATTTATGCTATGCTTTAATATTTGTATGGAAATGGGAGGTGAACGTATCATCTTATGGTGTGGAATAAAGTTGTTTTTTTTGGAGTGATAAGAAGATAAGGATGTTGGTGGAGATAAGGATGTTCAAATCCTATGTCATTTAAATTACACCCTTTAAATGGTTCATGAGGATACGTATGAGTATAAAGGTCATGAGAGATAGTAACTGGTAGGAGAGATAGTGAGTGGAATGAGTGTTTTTTTTTTTTTTTTTTAGACACATAAGGTGAGTTATGAGAGTATTTTTTAAAAGGTTTGTAATATTTGTAGTGATAAGAAAGTTTTTTAATTTTGGAGAGATGAGTGTCTTTTTCATGCAAAATTTTATGAGTGATTTTTGGGAGAGATTGAGTTGGTGAATATCTAGATTTTGAAGACAAATTGCTTCCAAGGGTTGTGAGCTTGGCATATTCATTACTTGAAGGTGGAGATTTCTTATGCACTCAATACTTAATAAAGATATCATTTTTTGGTGATTGTGTCCTAGATCCGCCCGAAATTGAATAAGGGGATCTTAGGTACACCATGTGTGTTTGTGATGGCGCATGTTTTTTTTTATGGCTTCATGTTGTTGCTTTTTTATTTGTGTCTAGTTGTGACACATCAATAATTTCATTTAATATCACATACATAAAGTTCAATATCAGCAAGCACAACACATGTAATGAAATAGCTGCAAGATAAAAACTACAACATATAATCAAAAATTGTCTACATCAGCATTCTACATCAATAATCCAATTCACTTAGTTAAGCAAATTCTTCATCAACGTTCTCACAAATCCATTTAAATAACTTGTAATCAAATTCATTATTTTAAGTGAATCATTAAAAATTCATTGTTAATGAATTTTTAAGAGGACAAGTGAATCATTAAATTATTGTAAGCTTTCTTGGGTGCATTGTCGACAGTGTTCGACACCCTTTATTTACACAAAATCAAGTGAATGCACGAATTTCTAAAGAAAAAAAGCAACAAGTTTACATCTCCAAGCGAGCGTGAGTACATTCAAGCAATTTGTGTCAAGACAATACAAAGATCAAACATTCAAGTGAGCTAGAGTGAAGTTCATTGCAACAATCATAAAAGCAACCAAACAAGTTAAAACAATCAAGCAAGTTGAGATCGAAATCAAGCGAGCGTGGTTATTCATTCAAGTGAGCGTGACGTCATCAGTAATTCAAGTGAGCACTTAAACAAATGCGATCATCATCAAGCGAGCATGAATTCCAGATTTTAAGAAAGAAAGTTCTGCAACTCTAGCAAGTGCAATCAGTAACAAATCAAGCGAGCGTGCCATTCAAGACACATTCAAGCGAGCCTGTCATTCAAGTGAAACAGTTCAAAGTACGACATCTATGACAAGAGAGCCTAATTTCAAGAGCGCAAGTTCAGATGGCGCAACATATTCAGTTTTTAAACATTCTTCACAGTTTTATCATCTCAAGTGATGAAGACCTGGTGCACATCAGCACAGACACTCTTGCTGATCTTTCACGGCATCTACAACAAACACATGAAACCATTGAGTTTCTTCAACTCGAGTCGCAACTTCAAAGGATTGAATTGCAAGAAAAGAGTGATACTTTCAAGTCTTTGAACCATCCAAATGATAAGCCATTCATCGCAACATCTTCCAGTGTCAAAGTTGTTCCAGTTTCAATTTCTTCCAAGCCCATCATCAAGCCCTGGGAAGAAACTCAACATAACAAGAATCAGTGCGACTTAGGATATGTCAAAAATGACACCAACCTGCCTATCCCAGATTATTCCAAGCCAATTAAGTTCGTCAGTGGAGGATTTCTTGCACAACTCACCTCAGCAAGTTCTGCGAAAGTTGCAGACAACCAGCGATGCACGCCACTCAAAGGGTTAGACAAATGGAATTGTACGCAACCTGAAGTTGAAGTCCAACCAAGATGTTCTCATTGTCAAAGAACCTTTCATATGGAAGATCAGTGTTTTGATCTCCATCCTTGTCACCATTGTGGCAAGACCATTCATTCCTCAGAAAAATGTCGCAACCAACAACACCAACAAAAATCAGCAAGATTGTAGATACATTATGAATGGATCGACTCTTGGAAATGGTCATCCATAGTCAAACGATTGTATCAGTTCTACAATCGAATCCAATCACACATAGTGTAGCCAACAGTGAAAAGATGATGGTACTCTCATGTAGTTGAACGTGGGAGTACACTAGTGTAAAAATCCTACACCTAAAGGGGGGGAGTTCAGGAATACTTTCCAAGGGAAGTGTCTCTCCTTTTAGCTGACAAAGGGGGGAAAATGTCAATGAAATTTACAGTGGTTGTCAGATAGAAAGTCTCAACAAAACCAACAAAAGCAGCCAGTGGGCATCTTCAATAGCCAATGGGCATCAACAAATTTTCCAATGGGCATCAAATTTTTTTCCAGTGGGTAGTCGACAACAAAGAAGAAGTGAACATTTTTCAGCACAACAAAAGCAACATTGAGTTGTTTTTGACATCGTCAGCGAGTGGGCTTTGAACAAAATTTCGATGCTGATTTCATGCAAAGAATAGATGGATCCTTTTGCAACTTGGCACTTGATGGAGTTGTCAAGCAACATTCAGAGATGAATCAAACATACAACTGACTCATGGTCTCTTGAGATTGAAGATTTTTTCAGCATCAACTTGAGAACTTGAAAGATGGTTCCTTGTTCTTCTTTTGGATTTATCCTTGAAGGGGGAAATGTTAGCCTCTTTCATAAAGGCAACTATAAATCCAAAAATACATAAATTAAATAATTTAAAGTTAGGATAAATATATTTATTAAATTAGAATATTTGATAAATATTAGAGATACTTAGAAATAGTATTTTGTTAGTAAAAATAGGACTCTAGAATAGAGTCATTTCCTAGGCTCTAAAATAGGAATAAAGTTGTTGACATATCCCCCAAATATCTGGCATACATGTTGACATATCCCCCAAATATATCCATTGTCAAGGATCTTCATATTTTTCATACTTCCATCACAGTCTTCATATCTTTCCGGGAGATTTCCTAGTTAAGTCTTCTTGGTCTTATTGAATGTTGATTGCATTTACCATGGTTTCATATCCCATTATCTCTTCCTTCCTTTCGTCACACATTTCATTACCAGGAGATTTCAATTAGAGTTCCTTGATTGTACTCAACCATCTCATACTACATATGAGGACAGTTGATTTCATCCAGTGTGACCTATGCCTTACTACATCCTTTCAGAGGAGGAGAGAATTTTCCTTTGATCATGCTTCTCAAGATAGAAGTAGTGATCCATGTTACATATGACCATATGACATGATATTATAATATTAAATACAAGCATACATACCTCATTTAACTTCAAGACATCTAGATTTCTTTCAGAAACTTCCTTTATTGAAAATATCTTCAACCCCTTAATCTGCTTCATCTCTTATGTCATCATAACATCATCCCATGAATTCCACGAGTTGGAGTTCCTGATGAAACACTTGATTCCTCTATATATCAATGAACCCTTCGATGATTATTCCATCAGAGAATCTTTTATATCCTTATCCAAAAGATGTATTTTTTTGATATATGATGAGCCTTGTCCTGGATGACTTCCTTTCCTTCAATTTCTGATGAGGTTCCCAAGAGTTATATATATTTGACTGCCATGGATTTTTTCCCTTCTATTATTTATGATTCCTCATGGTGATGTCACGATATATTGCTTCTAATGTTTTCATGATGCCACAATGCATCTTATTGTTTATCACGGTGATATCCTATAGAAAAATATTTAGGAGCTATGAAAAGACCCTTTTTTAGGGAGACTATCTTAATAATAGTAGAGATATCTCACCCCATATTTCCTTGACCTTCTTTAATTCATCTTCCTCCATCTTTCCGGTGATATGAGATTCCTTTTCGTAATGTCTGAGTCCTTTACCTTTTAGCACTTTTTCCCTCAAATTGTTTTCATCTATCTAGCATAGAAGCCAAAATTTTTTGGATGAGGTAAAATTCTTGTCCCATGGACATTTTATACCTTTATCATCAGTTATAATAGTGATGATTATCCTTTTATCATTTCTCCAGATCTCACAATTGAGATTCTATGAATATATTCCTTCAATTTTATGTAGATCGGGTCTAATTAATATGACCTTTACTGCATTTTCAGAGAATATGTATTCCCACTTATCATATATATCCTTTATTTCTCCACTCCTACTACATAGGGATGAGGGGATATTTGATTGATTTCATAAGAATCCTTTGAGCTCTTTGACCCCTTTACATGTATTTAGATAATGCTTGACCTTCAAATACTTTTCCATAGATATGATTAGTTACTTCACTTTCTTTGAGGATCATGTCGATCCTCCTTTTTCCATGCGAGTATTTTAGATGACCCAACCAAATTATGGATCTCCTTGGAAATCATGAAGTCATTTTAACCAAATTTGATTATAGAATGAAAGATACTTACTTGACAAGTTAAGATGAAATATTCAGCTTTGTCACTTTGATGGTGGTTGAAGAAGATGTATTAATGTTCCCTCATATGATATTATTCTAGGATAAAGATGATATCTTTGTTGCAATGATGATAATTCCATCTTATCTTCACGATACTTAGACTTTCTTGGAGGTGAATGACTGTAGATATGAAAAGCTTCTTTTGGTTGTTTATAATTTGTGCTATCTTGCATTGTAGATCCCTTTAACTTGATAAGATGACTGAAGGATCCAATTATTTGTTGATGTTGACTCTTAGTCACCTTTATTTGATTGATGATCTTCATCAATGTAGATCCAACTTGACCTTATGGTACTGAATCATCATTATTGCACCAAATCTTGGACCCTTTTATAGCACTAAGTTGTCATATGATTGAGACAGTGCGATAGCATTATAGCTACTATACCACTGTAATATTTAAGCACATCTATTTTCATGTTATTGAGTATGTCATCACTTCATCGAGATATTATATCACTGTAATGTATCTTGTAATGAAACTAAACTACACCGAGAAAAATTCACTGTGAAATAGTGCCGAAATAGCGAGGAGATGTTATTCCGGTCTCAAAACTTTGCCTAGGTTCTATGCTCCAATATGCATTGTGATCTTGAGATTCCACTGATATTGAGTGTGTTCCTTTGATTGAGCTGAGTTAACATATGAGCAGATGACTATGATCTAATCTTTGAGTGTCTCTTAGATTATATTCCCTTCCTTGACTGTCACCTTAGCTCTGATGCCATGTTGAGAAATCTAGGGCATTTGCATCAAGGTATTTCTCTTTATTAGTTACTGATTTTGGATGTATTTTTACTTATTCAAATTAGTATCTTCTTCATGTTAAGATATTAGTGTTCTTCTTCATCAAATACTAACCAATGCATGAACATAAAGTAGACAAGAGATGCAACATTAAGGCTATGAACTATGGCCAAAACCTCTCACTCTTTGAGTGGAAAACCCACACAAAATTATTCTTATAGAGATTCCAATTGACGAATACCAAGACCAAGACCCTTGACCTAGTAGCCACTCCAAGGCCAAGACACATGTTCTCTTTGATAGTCCTCTTCTTCCACTAAGATATTCACTGTTGTCTTGATACTGAGATGTTTACCACTGAACTAACACTTTTTACCGAGCTTCAAATAGATCTAAATTGTGCCATTAATATTTCTCTAGCCTTTCAATACTTATTATTGTCTTTGTAATCTGATCATAAGAGGGATCTAAATTCCCATATTTATTTTGTCACCCCATACTATCTTTTGTATTTAACTGCGCATCCAATTATGATAGGAATTAACAAGAGCATCACTAGATACATGGAGCACTGAGACAACATCGAGTCCTTGTAGCATACTGAGATAGCACTGAACGGAGACATCATACCATCACAACACCAAACTAATGTGCCACTAAAATTACATGAAGTCTGTGATTACCTTTCGAGAATCATAGTGATTTTCACTTGTTCTAACCCATCTGAAACAGAGATGTATGAATTGTATTTTGTCTAACCCATCTGAAAATCTCAGAGGCATATTTCTAAAATATTGTCTTTGTGGAATAATTCGAGGTTCCTTTATATAGTTTATGGTCCATCAATTAAGCCGACCTGACGTCTCGAATATATGTTTCCATAAAAGTTGAGTCGACATGACTTTTATATGCATAGGTGAGGCCGACATCAAGAGGAGAGTAGTGCTTGTATTTGGAGGGCTAATAAGACTTTTACATTGACCCATATACAATGACATAGGCTCAAGAAGAGCTATTCATTCATGACATTAATCCTTTGATTCTAAATGACAAACCTAATTCTCTCAAATGAGAGACATCTATAATAAAATCACTTTCTCATGAAACCCTTGAAGCAAGCCTTACAAAAATATTTTTATTACATCATTTATACAAGTCATAATTACATGTCATTATGAAGACTGAACCTAGTTACTTTTCAACATCTGTGACAAGTGAATATGGATGGGAAGAAGTCCAATAAGCACAGTTAAAAGATGATTGTGCTCGTCTCGTTGAGTTGGACATGTGCGAGAGTGGTCATCATTGGACCAGGATTAGAGAAGAGGTGAGAATCCCCAGAGAGAGCCAAAACCCAAGAAGTGATAAATCATCATTGGAAACCCACAGTTGGCACACAATCAATATGAGAGCATGTCATTACGGCAAGGTGGCATCAGAATTCTCCAGATGTAGGGTACGTGGATGATCATAGAAGGAAAGGTGGTGATAGAGGGAGGTACAAACCTCAGCACGATACCTCCTTCCTCGATGAGCTAGGCCAGAAGAAATATAGCATCCCACTCGAATCGTCAGCGTATGCAGTTAACGCATGTGTCAAATATGAAAATCATGAAAATATACCATATGAAAAGGAATTGGGTAAGTGAGTGGTTCGCACGGATTAGTTATTGCAAATTATCATACCCCGATCAGGAAATAATGGCTGAAAGAGGAAATTTTCTGAGTAGTGAAAGCTCTGGGCTATGGGAAGAAATAACTATTTATCACCCATCCTACCTATCATTTTTCCAATGGAAAAAGTGGTTCCCCAAAGTCTGGATAACGTTTTTGTTGTCGTGTAAGTTTGTTGTTTACAGAATTATGGATCGCAACAGGCACACTTATCACAAGGGAAGGTCACGCGGAGGGCCACAAAAGGCCACCCCTCGTAAGCATACAAGGATGGAGACCACGATTCGGTAACATGCTTAATCTTGTGTGAATCTATTCCGGAGGAGGGAAAGGCCATTCATTCTGGAAGCAATGGAGAAAGACGTCAGGGAATAGAGAGCTAACAATTCAGAGGGTCAGATCGCAGAAGAGGTGGATTGGTAATAGAAACAAGTGCCACCAGGACCCGTGAAACCCTCTACCACAAGATCGTGGACAGAGCATGGAACATGAAGACACTTATGGGGAAATTCATTACAGAAACAGGCAATCATGAATCCCAATCTAAGTAGCTTGACATTCTTCAAAAGTGGATGGAATGGTTGGAAACCCATTTGCAAATTTTAGTGGATATTGAACATTGCCAGAAGGATCGTATTGACACTATGGCCAAAAAAATTGATATTTTCTTTCATTATTTCCACCATATAGACATAACTCTGGGCAATGGAAAAGATAAACTGGCCAAATGGAGGCGAGTTTGTGTTCGCAACACAAAAGGGGAGACCTCGCGCGAGGAGAGTGACTAGGAGCTACTTGAACTGGTGTAAATCCCTTTCGGTGAAGACCTTGAGCCCTAATATAGCTTTTTAATGATGTTAATGTTGGAAATATTGTCATTGATGGCAAAGGAGGCAGCGCTCATGCAAAGGAGGCAGCGCTGAAGCAGAGGAAGGCAAAATAAGCACAGTGAAATCAATAGAGGCAACAAGAAGAATGTCAAAATGTAACAGTCATAGAAGCACAGTGAAGAACCGTTATCGGAAGATAGAGACCGAGGCAGAGCGACAGAAGCAGCAGAGGCAGAGATATAGGCAGAGACAGAGGCAGAGAGCCGTTATAAAATTCCAGGAATCGCACTCTCCAACCGGTGCAGCAAAGGAAGAGACAGAGTGAGAGACAGAGGCAGAGAGCTATTATAAAATTCCGGGAATCGCAGCAAAGGTAGAGACAGAGTCAGAGACAGAGGCAGAGAGCTGTTATAAAATTCCGGGAATCGCACTCTCCAACCGGCATTATACATATAACTTATACAAAAATTATTCTGGGAATCGCTTCACTCCAGTGGAAAAATATATATATAAACATATATATCAGTTATATGCAAGCGTAGCACATATAACAAATACAAACATAATTCCGGGAATCGCTTCACTCCAGTGGCAAAATATATATATATATAAACATATATATCAGTTATATACAAGCGGAGCGCTTTATATCTATATAATCAAAGGTTCTATCAAAACGAAATGGCTTATAAGGTGGGACCCCTCACCCAATCGCAATCGGAGATCACAAGAGCAGCGTAATATGTAACCCACAGGAAATTGCGATTGCGATGAGAATCCGGACCCGATGGGTCTATAAACCACAATTGATAAGTCTCGGAACTTAAATAAACAGAGAATTTGCGAATACAATGAAGCCCAGAGCATATAACCAAAGGTCCAAGGTATATATATGGAGCGCACAAAACAAAGTTTTATATGGTGGGACCCCTTCCCAATCGCATCGGAGGTAAACAAAGCAGAGGGGCTTGCAACTCAAAGTTGCGATTGCGATCAATCGCAATCAGAAATCGCAAGGAGATCGGAACGTGCAAACAAAGAGTTGCGATTGCGATTGAAAGGTCAGACCCGATGGGCTTATAAGCCAAGACTGATATATGTTTGAAGTTTTGCCATAATGGAGAATAATCGTAATCGGAAGAGGCTGAGGAGGGATTCATCGCATCAGAAAGATCGGCTCGAGTTTGCTACCCCCACGGAACTCTGTTAACTCTAAGATAATATATAAGTTGGAGATATGTGTAATGCATTCCGAGGGGGTCTCCTTCCCTTATCTGCTTGAGTTTTCTACCCTCGCGGAATTAAGGAATGGTTCAATTTATAATACGAGCACTGTGATATGATTGGTATATATATATATATATATATATATATATATATATATATATATATATATATATATATATATATATATATATATATATATATATATATGATGAGCGCATGAGTACGCCCAGTGGAAGCATGTAGGTTCAAGAGTTAGTCCCGTGGAATTTGAAAGGAATGGTTAATATATCCAAAGGTTTGGATATAGTTCAATATTTTTTTATATACATTGATATGTTACAGTACGCATAAAGAAGATCGAAACATATATGTAATAATATTGGGTTTATTACAACCTCATGCAGGAACAAAAATTTAGAGGCGAAGCATTAGAAAAAATAAAATCGAGTAAAGCCAAGTTAGGATATTTGAGGCTGAGTTACAATTTAAATTCGAATGTAAATGTTTTAATCGTTTTTATTATTTGTGATGCATTGGCAAGTCTCCGAGAGAAAACAAACTCCCACTGTAATGTTAAAATTGACACCTACAGTTATAATTTCTGAGTAAGCTGATAAAAGGAGTGAGAAGGCAGAAGGCAAAGAGACATGACTTTCCATTTCGAATTCCAAGCAGAATACAAACAGTCATGTGATGAAATCTATAAATAATATCATCTTGATATGCAGAGAGAGTTTTTTTGAGAGCAGAGGTGAGAGTAAAGAAAGAGAAGGCAGAATACAGAAGAGTGAAGCAGAGAAGATCAAGAAAAGAAGAGCAGAAAGAGGAGCTACAGAACAGAGTTGATATCAGAGGTAAATCAGCAAACATTCAGTTTGTTAAATTGAGGAAGTTAGAGCTTCCCTATCAAGTTGAAGCTTGATAGCTGTCAGTTGTAGCTGACTGAGGTTGGAGCCTCCTGTAGGTTGGTGCCTGCAGAAAATTGAAGGGAGTTGGTGCTTCCTTGCAAGTTGTAGCTTGCAGAATTGAGGATAGAGCCTCCTGTAGGTTGGTGCCTACAGAAAACAATGGTGAGAGGGAGTTGGAGCTTGCCTTTGCATCACAACAATAATAAGATGTGGTTTTCTCCCTTTATGGGTTTCCACTTACATCTGCTGTCTTTATGTGTGCTTCTTATGTGTTGATGTGATTATTTCAATCTGCTTAATTTCTTGCTGCTTTCAACTTAAATATGGTGTCACAATAAATTAATATTGGCTACAAATAAGATTGTTCACATATTAAAGCTGTAAATAACTCTGGTGAAAATTTAAAAGGCTAATGCATGTATTAAACTTATTCACCCCCCCCTCTCAGTTTAATCAAAGATTCAACAATTGGTATCAGAGCGGGTTCCTTTGTACAAGTCTAACAACTGAAAGGAGATCCTAGGTTCCCAAGATGGCTAGTAAAGAAGGATGCTCAACCAATAAAGCCCCTTTCTTCAGTGGTGAAAATTATGCTTTCTGGAAAATCAGAATGAAGACATACATAATGTCTCTAGGAATAGAAGATGCAGGCAACATTGGAATTAGGATATGCCCGAAGTCAGCTTGTCTGAAAGAAACAAGAAATGCACATTGTAGCTAATGCAAAAGCCATGAATGCCATCTGAATGGATTATGTGAGCGGGCTATTAAAGTAATACAAAAGACACGCACGAAAATAGGATATTTGAAGGCATACATGAGAGCCAGTAAAAACGCAAACTTCAAGTATATAGAGCGCCAAACTTCAAGTATATAGAGCCCAGTTTGAAAACTTAAAAATGAATGATGATGAAGATGTTGGCAGCTTCTTCTTAAAAGTTGCAGAAATTGTTAACAATATGAAAGCTCTTGGAGAAACCATACGAGAAAGTATAGTTGTGCAAAAGATTCTAAGATCACTCCCATCCAGATTTAATCCTAAAGTATCTGCAATAGAAGAGACAACGGATTGGGGGACTCTGACCATGAACCAGATACTTGGAAATCTAACAGCCTATGAAATGAGGCTCCCACAGAAGAAGACAAGTACAAGAGAAGCAGCATTCAAAACAGGAAAGAAGAAAGAAGAAAAGGAAGAAATATGCTCTTGCTCTGATGAAGAAGAGGCTAAATTTGTCAAGAAATTGGATAGAGGCTCAGGTAGATACAAAGGTAAACTTCCCTTCATATGCTTTAACTGTGGAAGAGTTGGACATTATGCTGCTAAATGTCCTCACAAGAAAGTAAGAAATCAAGCTCAAGAATCAGAGAAAGACACATCAAAGTTCTCGCAGAAAGGAAAGAAATTCAGCAGAAAATCCTTCTATGCTCAGCAAGACAGCAGTGCATCTGAAGAATCAGATGAACCCTCAAGTGAAGAAGGAACCTCATAATTTTTATTGATGGCCATAGAAGATCTTGAGGGACTCCTACTAGAAGATGAAGAAGAAGAAGGGGAAGTAGACCTTGAGGGGGAGCTAAGAAGTGCTCTGGAGGAGATTGACAGACTCAAACTAAAATGCAAAAAACAAAAAGAGATTCTCCTAAAATGTGTGGAAGAAGAACAAAATTCAGAAGTCCTCATGCAGCTGAAGGTAAAACTTGAAGAAGCCAAGAAGATAGAAGATATGTTACTTCAGCAAATCAAAGATAAATCTCGAGAACAAGAGAAGCTGGAAGAAGAAATTCTGTGTCTGAGAAAGAAATTAGAAAATGCTCAACAAAAAGTTTCTATATACCCTTCTCAAACAACAAGCTCTATTAAGTTGAATGAAATTTTGGTTGCTCAAAGATCCCCTATGATAAAGACTGGAATAGGCTACGAAGGAGAATCAAGTAAAGGAAAAGAAAAGGTTGAAAGAGAGATTATTTTTGTAAAAGCAAAGAAGGATGAGGAAGTAGCTCAAATAATTCCAACAAAAGAAGAAATCTGCAATAAGAGAGACAAAGAGCAGAAGAAACCTCTAGTAACAAAGAATATAATGAATACTAAGATGGTAGAAAAAGAATCATATGCCCCTAAGTATATCAAATTTGGAAGTCATCAGAGGAAATTCTTCCCTCCTATGAAGAATGCCACCTGCTATGTCTGCCACAAGCCAGGGCACATTGCTACATATTGTTATGCAAGGAAGAGTAATTCAGACCTGCAAAAGATGCAAACAGTGAAGAGGCTATCTCAAACAAACATATGGAGAAAACAACCTTACATCAGGTATGCAAATAATTTCTATGGTTATTGTTTTTATTGTAAGGAATTTGGCCATAAAATTATTGAATGTAGAAAGTATAGACAAAGATTGATGTTCAATACCTCAAGGAGGTTTATGAGTCAAAGCAATTTTGTTCATGCTCACAATTCTGCAAAAACTATAATCAAATGTTCAAAAGGGGGCCTCCAATGGATAAAGAAGGTGAATAACTATGACCTGGCTCTAACTGCTCAAGATATGAAAAGCCAGTGGTACTTGGACAGTGGCTGCTCCAAACACATGACTGGAGACAGAAGCAAGTTTATAACTCTTGATGAAAAGAAATCTGGCAATGTTATTTTTGGTAATGATAAATCAGGAAAGATCAAGGGAAAAGGCTCAGTCAGCATAGATAATGGCAGAGGAAAAGCCCAAGAGGTACTATTTGTGGATGGACTGAAAGCAAATTTACTGAGTGTCAGTCAGATGTGTGACAAAGGCTGTGAAGTTCTTTTTAGAGCACAAGATTGTGTAGTCAGGTCAAGCACAACAGGAAAGACTCTGCTCAAAGGTGTTCGAACAGAGAACAATATATACATAGTGAAAGAGGAAGATGAAGCCTGCCATCTTAGCAAACTTGAGGAGTCATGGTTGTGGCATAGGAGATTGGGACATCTCAGCTTTGACCATATCATCAAATTGAGCAAGAAGAAAGCTGTCAAAGACATGCCAGAAATAAAAAGGCCTTCAAATACTATATGCAAATCTTGTCAATTGGGGAAACAGACTTGCACATACTTTAAATCTAAAGAGGAGTTGTCAACAAGAAGACCACTCCAGCTTGTGCACATGGACCTGTGTGGACCTGCTAGAACTAGAACACCAAGTGGAGAATCCTATTTCATGCTGATAATAGATGACTTCTCCAGAATGACATGGGTTGCCTTTCTAAAAAATAAATCAGAAGCATTGGAAAAATTTAAGATATTCAGAGCATTAGCAGAAAATCAAACTGGATGCAAGCTGAAATGTATCAGATCAGACAGAGGAGGAGAATTCATAGATTATGACTTTGCAGACCTATGTAATGAACATGGAATAAAACAACAATTTACTATTGCAGGGACACCTCAGCAGAATGGAGTAGTAGAGAGACAAAACAGGGTTGTACAACAAATAGCCAGAGCTATGATGCAAGAGAATAATATTGCTCAAACCTTCTGGGCAGAAGCAGTACACACAACAGTACATATCCTTAATAAAGCTCACTTAAGGCCAAGCAGTGACAAAAATCCATATGAACTATGGCATGGAAAGCCAGCTTCAAAAAAACATTTCAGAGTCTTTGGTAGCAAGTGTTACATAAAGAATAATGATGAAAACCTTGGGAAATTTGATGCAAGAGTAGATGAAGGGATTTTTCTAGGATATGCTTCCAAAAGCAAAGGGTACAGGTGCTACAAAAAGATCCTTCGGAAGATAGTTGAAAGTATTGATGTGAGATTTGATGAAGAACTTCCAAACAATACAAGAAATACAGACTGCTGCAGTCCATCAGACAATCATGAAGAGGAAGACAAGGATGATGATGAAACAAGCAAGACAACAGATGATGTAGAGCTGAGCTCGAAAACCCCCTCAAGATACACTCAGAAGAATCATCCTGAAGATCAGATCATAGGAGACAAGAAAGCAGGAGTCCAGACAAGAAGGCAACTAACAGAACAAACAAAAGAAGTATACATAGCCATGTTATCACAAATAGAGCCAAAGAAATTTGAAGAAGCCAGCAAGGACAAGTATTGGGTAAAAGCAATGAATGAAGAATTGGACCAAATTGAGAAGAACAATACCTGGGAACTAGTTCCTAGACCTATTGAGAAAAGTATCATTGGTTCAAAATGGGTATTAAAAAACAAAATGAATGAGCAAGGACAAGTAATCAGGAATAAAGCAAGGCTGGTCTGCAAAGGATACTCACAAATAGAAGGACTTGATTATGATGAAACATTTTCCCCTATAGCTAGAATGGAAGCTATCAGAATGTTCCTAGCATTTGCATGCTATCAAGACTTCAAGGTATATCAAATGGATGTAAAGTCTGCTTTTCTTAATGGAGATCTAGAAGAAGAAGTGTACATGGAACAACCAGAAGGCTTCTCATTGACAGACAAAGAAGACTATGTGTGCAGACTGAAGAAGGCCCTATATGGACTGAAACAGGCTCCTTGTGCTTAGTACTCAAGACTGGACAAATATTTGCAAAAACAGGGTTTTAGGAGAGGTGGAGTAGACAACAATCTATACATAAAAGCACATGAAAATGAACTCCTAATTGTTGTTGTATATGTTGATGACATTATGTTTGGAAGAAACAAAGATGAACTAGCAAAAGGGTTTGCTGATGAGATGAAAACAGAGTTTAAAATGTCTATGATTGGAGAACTCAGTTTCTACTTGGGACTGCAAATTCAGCAAAAGAACACTGGCACATTCATTTCTCAAGAAAAATACTTAAAAGAAATGATGAAAAAATTCAAAATGGAGGACTGCAAACCAATGACAACCTCCATGATCACGGGATGCAAGCTGTGTGCTGATGATAGGTCTGCAGATGTAGATCAAAAACTCTACAGATCCATGATAGGAAGCCTACTATACTTGACAGCTTCAAGACCAGACATCATGCTAGCAGTAGGACTAGTGGAAAGATATCAAGCAGCACCTAAACAAAACCATCTTCTGGCAGTAAAAAGAATACTCAGATATCTACAAGGAACTGTAAAATATGGGCTTTGGTATCCTAAAGGAAAAAGCTTCACCTTGACAGCATACACAGATGCAGATTGGGCCAGCTGTGTGGATGATAGGAAGAGTACAAGTGGAGGTGCATTCTATCTAGGAGAAATTTTGGTGGCATCGCTAAGCAAGAAACAAACATCCATCTCTCTGTATACAGCTGAAGCAGAATATATAGCAGCAGCAGCATGTTGCACACAAGTCATGTGGATGAAGCAAACACTTCAAGACATGAAGGTAATCATTAATGAACCTATCTCAATCAAATGTGATAATACAAGTGCTATAAGTATATCTAAAAATCCTGTGCTTCATTCAAAAACTAAACATATACCAATCAAGTATCATTTTCTCTGAGAACAAGCGGCTCAGAAGATAGTTAAACTGGACTATGTATCAACAAAAGAACAGATAGCAGATATATTTACCAAACCACTTGCCAGAGAACCATTCGAATACTTGAGAGACAAACTAGGGGTAGTATCTGTAGATACTATTCTCTAATATGAAGAGAAAGTACAGTCTCAGGGGGAGAACAAAACGAAGATATCATTCCAGGGGGAGAACAGCCAGCAAGATAAGCATAAAACAAGTCCACATGATCAGCATTATCAATATTATCAGCATTCAGAAGCAACAAGAACCTTTCAATCGTAAAATGCATCATCTCTGTCTGCAATCTAGCACAAATTACAGGCACTACAAATGAATCACAACTATAAAACATATATCGGCTCACTATACCAAAGTGTTCTCTCAACAAGTTTCATACATCACTCTGGAGCAGCATAGTCCAATTTCAGCAGAAGAGGACCTAAACGTAACTCAGAGAAAGGAAATGCAACGACAAAACCCATACAGAGACCATTGATGTCAAAGGGGGAGAAAGAAGAAACAACAGGAGGAAGAGCAGGCAAACAGGAAAAGCAAGCAACAAGAGAAAGAGAAAGCAAACAGAGAAAGTGGATTGCCATCAATGCCAAAGGGGGAGATTGTTGGAAATATTGTCATTGATGGAAAAGGAGGCAGCACTCAGGCAAAGGAGGCAGCGCTGAAGCAGAGGAAGGAAAAAGAAGCACAGTGAAAGCAATAGAGGCAACAAAAATAATGTCAAAATGTAACAGTCATAGAAGCACAGTGAAGAACAGTTATCGGAAGATAGACACAGAGGCAGAGCGACAGAAGCAGCAGAGGCAGAGAGCTATTATAAAATTCCAGGAATCACACTTTCCAACCGGCGCAGCAGAGGCAGAGACAGAGGCAGAGAGATGTTATAAAATTCTAGGAATCGCACTTTCCAACCGTCGGAGCAGAGGCAGAGACAGAGGCAGAGAGATTTTATAAAATTCCGGGAATCACACTCTCCAACTGGCATTATACATATAACTTATACAAACATTATTCCGGGAATCACTTCACTCCAGCGGAAAAATATATATATAAACATATATATCAGTTATATACAAGTAGAGCACATATAACATATACAAACATAATTCCGGGAATCTCTTCACTCCAGCGGCAAAATATATATATAAACATATATATCAGTTATATACAAGCGGAGCACTTTATATCTATATAATCAAAGGTTCTATCAAAACGAAATGGCTTATAAGGTGGGACCCCTCACCCAATCGCAATCGGAGATCACAAGAGCAGCGTAATATGTAACCCACAGGAAATTGCGATTGCGATGAGAATCCGGACCCGATGGGTCTATAAACCGCAATTGATAAATCTCGGAACTTAAATAAACAGAGAATTTGTGAATACAATGAAGCCCAGAGCATATAACCAAAGGTCCAAGGTATATATATGGAGCGCACAAAACAAAGTTTTATATGGTGGGACCCCTTCCCAATCGCATCGGAGGTAAACAAAGCAGAGGGGCTTGCAACTCAAAGTTGCGATTGCGATCAATCACAATCGGAAATCGCAAGGAGATCGGAACATGCAAACAAAGAGTTGCGATTGCGATTGAAAGGCCGGACCCGATGGGCTTATAAGCGAAGACTGATATATGTTTGAAGTTTCGCCATAACGGAGAATAATCGCAATCGGAAGAGGCTGAGGAGGGATTCATCGCATCAGAAATATCGGCTCGAGTATGCTACCCCCGCAGAACTCTGTTAACGCTAAGATAATATATAAGTTGGAGATATGTGTAATGCATTTCGAGGGGGTCTCCTTCCCTTATCTGCTTGAGTTTGCTACCCCCGCGGAATTAAGGAATGGTTCAATTTATAATACGAGCGCTGTGATATGATTGGTATATATATATATATATATATATATATATAGATATTATATGATAAGGTACATGAGTCTGTAATTCCGGAGGCTTCGTATATCGATCCAAGAGTTAGTCCCGTGGAATTTGAAAGGAATGGTTAATATATCCAAAGGTTTGGATATAGTTCAAGATTTTTTATATACATTGATATGTTACAGTACGCATAAAGAATATCGAAACATATATGTAATAAGATTGGATTTATTACAAGAGCATGCGGGAACAAAAGAACTAGAGACAGCAGTAGAAAAAGACAAAATCCAGTAAAGCCAAAGTTCAGATGTTGAGCTGGAGTTCTCATTTAAATTTGAATGTAAATGTTTTATTTAAATTTATATTGTTGTGATGCATTGGCAAGTCTCCGAGAGAAAACAAACTCCCACTGTAATGTTAAAATTGACACCTACAGTTATAATTTTTGAGTAAGCTGATAAAAGGAGTGAGAAGGCAGAAGGCAGAGAGACATGACTTTCCATTTCGAATTCCAAGCAGAATACAAACAGTCATGTGAGGAAATCTATAAATTATATCATCTTGATATGCAGAGAGAGTTTTTGAGAGCAGAGGAGAGAGTAAATAAAGAGAAGGCAGAATACAGAAGAGTGAAGCAGAGAAGATCAAGAAAAGAAGAGCAGAAAGAGAAGCTACAGAACAGAGCTGATATCAGAATTAAATCAGCAAACATTTAGTTTGTTAAATTGAGGAAGTTGGAGCTTCCCTATCAAGTTGAAGCTTGATAGCTGTCAGTTGTAGCTGACTGAGGTTGGAGCCTCCTGTAGGTTGGTGCCTGCAGAAAATTGAAGGGAGTTGGTGCTTCCTTGCAAGTTGTAGCTTGCAGAATTGAGGATAGAGCCTCCTGTAGGTTGGTGCATGCAGAAAACAGTGGTGAGAGGGAGTTGGAGCTTGCCTTTGCATCACAACAATAATAAGATGTGGTTTTCTCCCTTTATGGGTTTCCACTTACATCTGCTATCTCTATGTGTGCTTCTTATGTGTTGATGTGATTATTTCAATCTGCTTAATTTCTTGCTGCTTTCAACTTAAGTATGGTGTCACAATAAATTAATATTGGCTGCAAATAATATTGTTCACATATTAAAGCTGTAAATAACTCTGGTGAAAATTTAAAAGGCTAATGCATGTATTAAACTGATTCACCCCCCCCCCCCCCCCCCTCTCATTTTAATCAAAGATTCAATAGTTAATATGTTACTGTTGGTGTTTTCTCAGTTTTTGTTATGTTTCTTTTGTCATGTTCAGTGTTGTCACTAAATTACTTAGTGTTAGCATCAAGCATGTTGGCTGGTGCAGGAGGGTTGGTAGAAGTTATAAGGATGACTAGTTTCATATGGAATTTTGTAAATTTAGTAAATTTTGGTATATATATATATATATATATATATATAGATTAACAATGTCATGACCAAAAGTCTAATGAAAACATAGTTATATTGTAGTTGATTTGATTTCCAATCATGCAGACCAACTGATAAAGATTGTAATTATGTTTTCAAAGATCACTGACAAATATTGTAATTATGTTTTAAAAGATGAATATAATTCCTATTTCTTACTTACCAAACAAACAAATTATCATAAATAATATTTTATCGTTTTTCTATAAAATTTAAAATATTTTTTTTTTATAATTAATAAATTTTAAATAAATTAAATTATTAATAAAATGCCTAATTTCAAATTAAACACATTTCTAATTTATTTAGGTTAAATGTTTTTTATCACTTTATATATATATATATATATATATATATATATATATATATATTATAATAATAATAATAATAATAATAAATTGTTATTCATATCATGATTTTATAGTTTTTTAATACTTCATATATTTCCATTAAATGATTTATAGGTTTGAATATAATTTTTATTAAATTTTATTTATTACATTTGAATATAATTTTTATTAAATTTTGTTTAAAATAAAAAATAATATTTTTATTATTATAATTAAAAAAATAATATATTTTTATTTATATTAATATAAAAAAAATAATTAAACAACTTATTTATATTGATTAACCAGTTTTAATGATAACCTACCAACTTTGAATTGCCTATTACCTAATAACTCTCCTTTGTGATCAAAACTCACTTTAAATCTCCATCCATTAATTAAACTTGTTAAGAAATCAATTCCATCCAAATATAACAATTAAAAAAAACATATCAAATTGCAATAATGTCAAAAACTTCTACGTTAGAAGAAAGAAAGAAAAAAAATCTCGCTATAACTTTATTTATAGCTTGTTTTTAAAAATTTAAAATAATTTTTAAATTTTAAATCTCCATCCATCAATTAAACTGTTTAAAAAATCAATTCTATTCGAATATAACAATTAAAAAAAACATATCAAATTGCAATAATGTCAAAATTTTCTATATTAAAAAAAAACACTTTCAAATAACTTTATAAGTCGTCCTTGAAAATTTAAAATATTTTTTTTATTTTTTTTTAATGTTCAGTATCGTATTTTCAATAAAACCTTGATATATATATAACCTTTAATTATAAAAAATATGATATATAAAATCAATTTAATCAAATTGCAACAATATTAATTTTATGGAAACTTTAATATATAAATATAATATATAAAATAAATTTAATCAATTTGTAACATTATTAATTTTATGAAAATAATTAAAAAATATAATATTTAAAACCAATTTAATCAAATTGCAACCATATTAATTTCATGAAAACTTTAATATATAAATATAATATATAAAATAAATTTAATCAAATTGTAACATTATTATATATCTCAAAATTTTGGCACTTACTAAATTTGAAACTCATAAATAACCAATTATAGAAATTAAATAAAAAATGTTATTATTATATATTTAAATAATTTATTTTAAATTTAAATTTAAATTTAATGACAATATTATATTTTTATTTAATATATAAAAATTAATTTATGAAGAATTGGTAACTTTAAAAGATGGGTTACCACTATTTCATCAAATATAAGTACAAATATTTCATAAATGTTATGAATATGAATGAATGACAATGTATTTAAATAATTGAACCTACAAACATGAATGAATGACAAGGTCTCTGAAAACTTAAACCCACTCAACTATAGAAAGAATTGGTCACCAAACTATTTAAACTAAAATATTTTCACTTTACCTCAAATATATATTTGTAGAACATTTTTAGTAAAACGCTTTATTACAATATGTATATTCATATACAATATAATATTAATAATTTTTAATTGTTTTAAATCAAATTTTAATATGATAATTGAATATGTTTTTTAAAAGATAATTTATTTGAAATCATTAAAAATAAAATTTTACTAGGTAGAGTAGATGGTGACAGGGTGTTTTGTTAACGTCCATTATGTAATGGTCTAGTGTGGCCAGGCGGAGTGCAATCCCTAGTTGATTTTGAGAGCTTAGATGCCTTTGAGTAGCAGATATTCAAGCTATCAGTTAGGTGTGTCCATCATCTCAAGACTCACAAACCTAAGAAACAAAAGAAAAGAAATCATTAAAAAAATTATATTATAATATAATTAGATTGTATTTTTTAAAACTAGCCTAGATCCATATCGATCAATAGATATCGGATATCTCAAGGTGAAAACCTCTTTTTTAAGTGCAAGATTTAAGTTAAGTTAAGATGCATCTAGACTAGTTTATATATTTTATTTAATAATTTTAAATGGGATATAAATATATCAATAATTATTATTATATTTAAAATATAACTTATTTTAAATTAATAAATTTTATATCAATTAAATTATTAATTCAAAAATTCTATTACCTGCTAAAGTTATATTAATTTTTATGTATTAATTTTATTACCATATAAATATATTAAATTATATGTACACAAAGAGTAGTAAAAATTACCTATAATATAGCTTGTTATACAAAAAGTAATATTTCTTCTCAAATTCAGCTTTATAAGATCGACTCCCTCAATCAGTACATGTGGATATATGGATCAAAATCCAATAGGATTCTCTTCACAATTTTTTATTTCACTCCTATTAACTCTACCTCATATAATAAAAAAAACCTAGATAAGAATATCCCCTTCAATACCTTTGTAATACCCCTCGTAAAGGAAACAAGTATACTTATTAAGTTTTGGTTCATCTTTTATTATGAAAATGGAAAATGTTTGAATTAGTTATGTTGAGTAATTAAATAATTATGATTTTATATTTATATATGCAAGAATGAAAATGGGTGTTTCATAACTCAACTATGGGTGTGATACAAAAAGAGAACTCACATGGGAAATTGGGACAGTTAAGTGCAGGAGGCAGGGTAGTTACTTGCCCAAACCTTCATCGGATTTGTTGTTAAAGGAAGGTGGCCGAGAGGGTAAAGGTACTTGAGGCTGAAGAGAGAGAGAAATGTTGTTATTTTGACTTGGTAAGGAACCATTAGAATTGTTAAGTAGTGGTGTACAATGGAAGGGCCATGTCTGGTTCAAACCAAATGGCCTTAACCTTACACCAGAACCTATTCTAAATCCCAAGTGTGTAGTGGCTCAGGGGAGAGACACAGTAGCGACTGGTCTCATCGTTTGGGTAGTGTATCACATCTTGGTGTGAGATTGTGAGTGTGCAGACTCCTTAACATATAAGTATGTAGAATTGTCAATTCTTGTAGGGAAACAGTGTTAAAGAAAGAATATTTGATATTATTATACTAGATAAAAACAGTATAAGAAAGTTTGAGTACTGATAGAACTACGATATGTAATTATGCCCTTGCTTTATTCAAGGTTTAAATTTATGAACACATGGTTAATAACTATAGAGATGGAACTCTAAAAAAAATCCAACTGGTAAGTGAGTTACATATTAAACCCAAACTATATAAGCCAAGACTATTTTATTCATTTTATTTATTATATATTAGGGAAAACATGGGAGTTTGGGGTAGTCACATAAGGACAAACATCCAAAGGACAAGTTAGCCCTAGACCTTGCCGACCTAAGGCAGTCCTGACTTGAAAGGGTTGTAACTAGACTGAAGATTTCATATAAATCAGAACTTGAAAATAGCTACAGATAATCAATACCAGAATAGTAAATGATCTCAGCCATAGACTACACAAATGTGTTTAACCATTTCACGATCTGAACTATAATATTTGTAACAATTTAAAGAAACAAATAAGCAACCGAATTCTACAGAATTTACCAAACAAAAATTTAATAAGCATGCCTTTAGATTTTAAAACCCTCGATGGAAAGAAATAAGAAAAAAAATTCTACAAAATTTACAAGTCAAGAAATTTAATAAGCATGCCACCAAACTGTAATACCCTTGACAGAAGGAAACTTGATAATTAAATGTGTCAAAACCCTCGACCGAGGGGGATTTAGATACAGTTCAAAACACTATCATAGTACTCTGCATATTCAAATAAAAATATTTATATTCACATATTTTAAAAAGTATCAATATTAAAACATAACTCAAGGTCGAAGCCTTTGTTCAACATCAATTACATTTATGAATTAAAAGAAAACTCAGTTCTCCTACAGACTCAAACTCCCTAGTGTGAGGATTTATTGAAATTACAACCCTAGGTATTGAGTAAAATTCACAAGGAGAACATCTCATGGTCATAGTCATCTCTAAGAGACATATGGGTTCCATCAAAAAGCGATACCGCTAGGGTAAATACCTGGATGAGAATAAAGGGGAAACCGTAAAATTTCCAAACATAACCTGGCCCTAGTCTCATGCACCTGGAAGGAGAAGACATTACCTGCTACAAAATATAATACAACCGTCAGTAAAGGAATGGAACTGCCAAGTAAGGAGGCAGAAAATAAAACACAAAAAGTTATAATATTTTAATTAAAGCGGAGAACTAACCTTTCTCCTCGCTTACTTGTCAAAATAAAACCAGGAGGTTAAAATCTGAAGTATCAAACTAAACCATTGAGATTATAATCAAAATTGAATATATAATAAAAGGGTTTACTACTTGCACACGTCGAGTTAGAGAATTCAACCGAGAGACTAGAATGAAAGGTGTCAGATTATGTCTTCTCAAACCCTGGGAAAATAACCAATTTAAGTTCATGAGTGATCGCAAGGATTCACAGTGGTATAAGAAACATCAATTGAAAAAAGAAAAGGTTAACATGGTTAACGGGTGAAATGTTTGGTGTGGAGAGTTTCAGAGCCTTTTCACTCTCGGAACCGACATAATGGAGTGAACCTCGGCACAATCAGAACGGGGGAGCAGTTACCCTAACTGCTTTTTGTCGTAGTCATCGATCCAACCCAAGACATCATGCCCGTTGATTTCCGAAGGAATCTCGAGTTTCTATAGACACTTGACATAAGATCAACGACCTTCGAGAACCTTCATTACATAGCGGGAAGGAGGGTGTGTTTACATAGCAAATACTAAGGTTATAATGAACTTCATATGATATCTGAACTATACTCAACATCTGTTTACCTATGTTAATTTAACATGAGAAATATGTATTATAACATTTAAATTATATGTTATGCTAGGATCAATTATCAAAAATAAATTTCGGTCGTATATTGGTGATAAGATTAAATTAATTTTGCTATAGCTAGAGTATTTTCTAGCATGACAAGAGGGTAATTAAATTAAGTTGTTGGTGTCACTGTGAGAGAGAATAAGATTTTTTTTTTTTTTTTTTGTTATTGATATATTTGTTATGGCAAGTTCGAAATGGAGGGTAGATTCGTTACAAGTGGTATGAGAGCCCATTTATTAACGTTCTGGCTTGAATGGTTGTTGAGATAAACAAGAATTTTTTTTGCAGGAATGTTAATAATTGGTTTATTTACACATATATAAATAAATAAGAGTAAGAAGAATGAGGAGGGGAAATATGAGGACGCCTATGACATCTTTCAGCGTTCTTATTGGACCCAGTTTGAATCTAATGCATGAGGAAAATCCCAAGGTGTGGGTACAATTGAGGGAAGAATCCAGACCCCCTACCACTGTATTGATGGAGACTATATAGCATCTACAGGAAAATGTGGAAAAAATAAGAGGAGACAACGAACAATTGATGGAAGGTTAGGAAAGAATCATGAAGAGCTTGAAGGATCGTCATAATCATAGGATTTCAAATCGAACTACTGATAATGGTAATTGGGTAGAGTCCCATCGTCAAAGAGAAGATATGGAGCAAAGTAATACAAGGGAATCTAAAGGAGAGGGAATATTTGAGTATGAGGAGGAGGAATCCATTAATACCTCATGGGACAGGTCGCAAAATGAAAGGAAAAGGAAAAATCTTGAATTACAAGGGTAATTTAAGAAAATCAAACCCCTGACATTTGACAAAGAGTCGAAGGAATCTGTTGAAGCATGGTTCGTTAATATTAACAAGTATTTCCAAATATACAAGTACAGTGATAATTGAAAGCTCGCTTGGAAATATATCAATTGCAAGGTAAGGAAACATTGTGGTGGGAGGAAGTAAAATCAATTCAAACTTTCAACGAGTAGGAGATTACTGGGGAGAAAGTTCAACAATATTTTAGAAATAAATATATAGCTAAGTGGTTCTATGATGGTAACTCCAAGGAGTTCCATGAATTTCAGTTAGGATAATTGATGATGGATGAATACATTACCATTTTTACCTCTTTATTGTGGTATGTTTCATATATCTGTGAGGAGAAGGATAACGTGCAAACATTTTGTAATAAATTTACTAGTGACCATGAAGGAGCGACTGGAGTTCAAAAATCACAAAAAGATGGACCAAGTGATATGGAAAGCACGAATATGCTATCAAAAAATGAAGTGAAGAAGAGATGGTGGAAAGAGATGGCCAGATAGAAAAGGAGATATGTATCCCTATAATAATAAGGGAATGAGGTCTGCAAACTCCAAGGGATCGTACATGAATTCTATGAACAAAGGATCTGGTAAGGGATCACATAAGGTCAAGTCAATAACTAAAGTGAAGCCAGCTGAGAAATCTAAGAATCCATACTTTGACTCCTCTATAATACCCCCACTGTAGTGCTAGGGATGTGGGGAGCCTCATTATATTAAAAAATTCTGTTACAGAAGAAGAACTAAGCAAGCAACACACATTCAAGCAACCTCTACAGTGGGAGAGGTTGCAAGAAGTCTGCTAAATATTAATGCAGAGCTAGAAGACCATCAAGCGGAATATCAACCATCTATGGTGGAATTTGAAGGTAAGTTCCTTAACCAGGTTGTGTTTACTCTAATAGGCATAGGGCCAGTCTGAGTTATATAAGTCCTAAATTTGTTGAAAAATGTCATCTACAACCCAAAATGTTTAGGAATACTTCGCTAGTATAGTTAGCCACAAGATAAAAAAGAAGGTTGATGGCTAAAATAGAAGATTGTGATGTCATGATTGTAGATCAGCCAATAATTTCTAATTTAAATATTTTACCTTTAGGATCATATGATATCATAATAGGAATGGATTGGCTTGAAAATAATTGGTCTTTGGTGAACTACAAAGAAATACTATTAACTTCATTAATGAGGAAGGGTTTAGACACGAAATTCAAGGAATTAGGAAACCTATGAAGATAAGAATTGTTACTGCCTCTAAATTGGAAAAGTGAATTAGAAAAGGATGGAAAATATATGCAGTCCAGGTAGGGTATTCTAACTCTAAGGAGAAAATTACTGATTTAGAAACCTCACCTATTGTTCAAGAATTTACTAATGTATTTCCTAAAGAGATACTAGGTCTACCACCTAAGTGAGTTATATACTTCACCATTGATTTTATTCTTGGATCTTTCCTGGTGTCTAAAATAGCAACCTATTGAATGATTATTCCTAAGCTTACTGAATTAAAACTTCAACTTCAAAAATTGTTTGATAAAATATACATATGCCCAAGTGTGTCACCTTGCGGATCCCTTGTTTTATTTGTTAAAAAGAAGGATGGTACTTTATGAGTGTGTATTGAATACTGACATCTTAAAAAACTTACATTCAAGAATAAATGATCTATTCGACCAAGTTAAAGGGGCTAAAGTGTTTTCAAAAATTGACTTACGATCTCGGTATCACCAGATTCGTATCAAAGATGAAGACATATGTAAAATTGTGTTTCGAACGCGGTATGTACATGACGAGTTTGTGGTGTTACCTTTTGGGATCACCAATGCCCCTTCCACCTTCATGTGTCTCATCAATAACATCTTCTATCAATATCTTGATAAATTTGTATTAATATTTATTGATGGCATTCTCATTTACTCTAAAAACGTGGAAGAAAAATAAGAAACATCTACATATCGTGTTACATACCTTGTGAGAACATAAATTTTATGTTAAATATAGTAAGTGTGGGTTATATAAGGATAGAATTCATTATTTTGGACATGTGATCTCTCAATAGGAAATTGTAGTTGATCTGGAGAAAATTAAGACTATTTCGAAATGCATTATTCCTCAAAATGCATCCGGCATTCGGTCCTTTATGGGGTTGGTCGGGTATTACCATTGTTTTAAAGAGGGGTTTTCCAAGGTGGCTTATCCCCTTACTTCCTTGTAGAAGAAAGGGAAATATTTTCATTGGATAGTGGAATGCGAAAACAACTTTGACAAGTTCAAGTGTTTGCTTACCAGTGCCCCTGTATTGAAAGTTGTTGACCCTGAAAATGAGTTTGTGATATGTACAGTTGCCATCAAGGAATAGGTGGGTGGAGTACTAATGCAATAAGGTAAGGTGGTGGCCTATGTGTCTCGAAAACTAAAAGAACATGAATATAAATACTCTGCGTACTATATGGAATCGGCGAAAGTGGTGCATGCTTTAAAAATGTGGCAGCATTATATTTTGGGTAAGAAATTTATCTTAATGGCATATCATAGAAGTTTGACTAATTTTTTCAATCAACCTACTCTTAATGCTCGACAAGCTAGATGGGCTACATTTTTAAGCAAATTCCATTTTTAAATCAAGCACCTGAAGGGTAGGGACAATAGAGTTGTTAACGCTTTAAGTATGAAATTACATTATGTGTATGAAATTTTATTTAGTCAAGCTAAAATTGATTTCACAGATATCATTAAAGATGCGGGTCTAAGGGATCTAGAATATCAATTTCTATGGCAGCAAGCAAAAAATTAGGAAAATAAGGAAAGACAGTTGGGATATGAGGTCAATGAGAAGGGAATGTTAATTTATAGAGGAATAGTGTACATTCCTAATCAGCAAAGTCTCAAGCAATTAATTTTGGATGTAAGTCACAAAATCCCTTCTACTACAAACCCTGGTTATCAAAAATTAATTACAGCATTGAGGAAAATTAATTTTTGGCCAAGTATGAAATCTAAGACTATTTATTATTTGGAAAAATGTTTAGAATTCCAGCAAGTTAAGGTTGAGCATCAACAGCCCACAGGATATTCATCCTATACCCATTCTTGAATGGAAATGGGAATTTATTACATTAGATTTTACCACTAGATTGCCTATATCTAGACAACAAAATGACTTAATAATGGTTGTGGTGGAAAAATTTAGTAAAGATGCACATTTTATATCGGTGCAGTCCACCTTTAAAACTATGCATATTATTGATATTTTCATGAGAGAATTTTTTAGATTACATGGGTTGCCAAAAATGGTAATATCAGATAGAGACGTGAAGTTCACATCATCTTTCTGGAAAACCCTGTTTGTTAGATTGGGTACACAAATACAATTCAATATCTCTTATCATCCTCAGACGAATGGGCAGACCGAGTGGGTAAATCAAGTTCTTGAGGACATGTTAAGAATGTTTGTGATGAAACAACCATATAAATAGGAAGAATATTTGCATTTAGTATAATTTTCTTATAATAACAGCTACCATGTGTCCTTAAATATGAGTCTGTTCAATGTTTTGTATGGGAAAAAATGTAGGACACTTATTAAGTAGAGAAGTTTAGAGGATAAATTAATATTAAGACTAGACATGTTGAGGGAAATGGAAGATATGGTAAAGACAATAAGAAGGAAACTAAGGGCTGCTAAAGACAGAAAGAAAACCTACGTAGATAAAATACGAAGTTACCGAGAATTTTAGGTAGGGGATCACATACATGTATGCGTTAAACCCAAGAAGAGTACATTGTGATGGGGGAATGTGCCAAATTGGCCCCTCGTTTCCGCGAACCTTCCCATATTGTAACCAGCATCGAACCTATAGCCTACCAGTTAGCTCTGCTTGGCCATATAAGAATACATAATGCATTCCACGTCTCGTTATTAAAAAATATATTTATGATCCTAGACATATAATTAGCTGGAAGGATATACAAGTAAAGTGTGTCTGCAAGGATATATATATATATATATATATATATATATATATATATATATATATATATATATATATATATATATATATATATATATATATATATATATATATATATATAGATATATATATGTGTGATAAACTGACAATGTTTATTATAAATAAACAGAAATAAATTTATTATGTCTATGGATTTTGACACGTCGAACCAGATGAGGATTTTCTGGTTCAACCCCTACATATACTACATCAGAGAAAAGTAACACTGTGGAAGTGAGCTATCATCCAGGTTAAAGTGAAAGGAAAACATTGTAGCCCGAAAAAAGCTTCCTAGAAAGATGAAGGGTTCATGAAGGATTCTTATACTACTTTATTTCAGACATAGAAACAATGGGATGATGTTTCGCTCAAAGAGGGGAAGATGTAATATCCCATGGTAAAAGAAACAAGTAAAATTCTTAAGTTTTGATTTATCTTTTATTACCAAACTAGAAACTATTTGAACTAGTTGTGTTTAATAATTAGTATAATTATTATACTTGTATATGCAAGAATGAAAATGATACAAAGATAACTCACATGGGATCTTGGGACAGTTAAGGGAAGTAGGAAGCGTATTTACCTGCCCGAACCTTCCTCGTGGATTTTTTTTTAAAGGAAGGAGCCCGAGAGGTTAAAGGTACATGAGGCTGAAGAGAGAGAGAAATCTTGTTATTATGGGCTAGTAAGGAATCGGTAAATTTTTTAACCAGTGGTGTACAACAGAAGGACCATGTCTAGTTGGGACCAGATGGCCTTAACCTTGCACTAGAACCTGTTCTAAATCCCAAGTGTGTAGTGGCTCAGGGGAGAGATGTAGTAGCAACTGGTCTCATCAGTTTGGTGGTGTATCACATCCTGGTGTGAGATTGTGAGCCTGCAGTCTCCATAATACAGAAGTATGTAGAATTGTCAATATTGTGTTAAAGAAATAAATTTTGAAATTATTATACTAGACAGAAATAGTATAAATAAAGTTTGAGTAGTAATAGAACTACAATTTGTAAGTATTCCTTTGTTTTATTCAAGGTTGAAATTTATGAATGCATTTTTAATAACTGTAGAGATGAAACTCTAAACAAATCCAACTTGTAAGTGAGTTACATATTTAACCGAAACTATATAATCCAGGGTTGTGTTATTCACTTTATTTATTATATATTACGAAAAACATGGCAGTTTTGGGTAGTCACAGAAGGACATACCTCCATAGGATAGGTTATCCCTGTACCTTACCAATCTAAGGTAGTCTTGACTTGAAATGGTTGTAACTAAACTAAATATTTCATATAAATCAGAACTCGAAAATTAGCTACAAATAATCCATACCAGAACAGTAAATGATCCTAGCCAGATACTACCAAATATATTTAACCATTTCACAATCTGAACTATAATATTTGTAATAATCTAAAGAAATAAATAAGTAATGAAATTCTACAGAAGTTACCAGACATAAATTTAATAATCATGCCTTCATATTTTAAAACCCTCGAGAGAAATAAATAAGCAACACAATTCTACAAAAGTTACAAGAGAAGAAATTTAATAAGCATGCCTCCAAATTGTAATACCCTCAAGAGAAGGAAACTTGATAGTTAAAAGTGTCAAAACCCTCAATCGAGGGGGATTTAAATACAATTCAAAACACCAACATAGTACTCTGCGTATTCAAATAAAAATAGTATTATTCACATACTGTGAGAAGTCTCAATATTAAAACCTAACTCAAGCTTGAAGCCTCTGTTCAAAATAAATTACATTTTTGAATTAAAATAAAACCCAATTCACCTACAAACTCAAACTCCTCGTCGTGAGGCTTTAATGAAATTACAACCCTAGGTATTGAGTAAATTTCATAAGGAGAATATATCCTAGTTGTAGCTGTGTTTGAGAGGAAAATGGTTACCATCAAAAAGTGAGACTGATAGGGTAAATACCTGGATGAGAATAAATGGGAAACCATAACATTTTGACCATAACCTAGCCCTAGTCTCACGCACCTAGATGGAGAATAAATCACTTGCTACAAAAAAATAATATAACCACTAGTCGAGGAATGGAACTTGCAAGTAAGGAGGCATGAAAGAAAACATAAAATGTTACAAAGAAATGATCGTCCTCCTCTCTTTCCTGTCAAAATAAAACCAAGAAGTCATAATCTGAAGTATCAAACTAAACCACTAAGATTATAAGAAAAATTGACTAGAAAAGAAAATGGTTTACTACATACACGTGTCCCGTTGGATACTTCAACTGAGAAATTGGAACGAAAGGTACAGGATGGTGTTATGGCCTAAATCTACCTCAGGCTGAGAAAGGCAGAATCTAGGGTAACATCAAACCATGCTTAACCTGGTAGCTAGCCCTACCAGATTGGGAGAGGGCTCTCTCCTTGTCAATCTTAGCAAAAAATGATCAATGAGGCTTGAGATGACTTAAATGAAAACTGATTTTAGGCTAGGTATATATGCAAAAATTCTTGATTTGAATCTAATGAATATTTGTTGGCTCAAGAGGAAAGGAAAATGTGGGTCTGGGGAATGAGGCTCAAGTTTTGCAGAGATCTAAATGCGGCAAGGTAGGAAATTGATTTGACACTTCCAATTTGAAATAAATGGAGAGTTGAGAGAGGTGAGGAGTTGAAGAGGGCAAGAAACCTTTAGGGATCCTCTCAAAATAGCTGAAAACATAGAAAATTAAACAAACCCTAGGTAGAGCACTGCAAATTTTAATGAATTCTACCTTTATCCTTGTTTGTTTAATTTAAGAAGAAATAAGAGAGAAAATGGTATACATCAAACACCAGTAGAATTAAATTTACAGAGAGAAACACATTATAAAAAAAAATTCCACATGAATCCCATAGAGTGTTGCAAACTGTGGTCTATTCCTTTGCCAAAAATTTAGAGATGAATGTACAATGATGCTCAAAGCATTCCCAAGAGTCCAACCATGCTAATGACTGAAAAAACAAAAGATATAGACAAAAAATAACTCATCCCAGCCTCTAGGGGTTGAGCTCACAATTTTAGGATATTTTCCACCAAAATCTAAATTGAGAACTAGAAAGTAGACAGTGGAACAACTTGCCTCTATAAACTAGGAAACTGATTCATTCAGTTGCGAATCACCTTTTGATGGATGAATCTACCTCCATGAGTAAAAAATTAACAAAATTACATCAATATCCATCAAATTACATCAAATTATATCATGAGTTTGACATTTGGAATTAAGAAAGTCAAAATGTCAAAAACTAGGCGAAAAACAGAGTTTCTGGGTCAAACATGAGCAAAAACCTCCAATGCGCTGTGCCTGATTTCCCTATGCGCCGTGCTAGTTTGCAGCTGATTTTGGAGGCCTTCCCGGTGTCAAAATTTTCTCCAAGTGGGATTTTTGGAAAGGTCTGCCTATCTACTTTCCAACACAAGTGGAATTTCTGAATTTGGATGTCATTTCCCCCTCCAAAACGGATTTCTCCCAACACTTCTTCCTGTGTGTCAAAAAGGGGCAGAAAGGTCATTTTTGGGGTGCTTTTGATCCTTCTGGAAGCCCAAAACCTGTAAAAATTTCTTTGCCATAGGTAGGCATGCATATTTTTCCATGAAAAATCCAAAAATGTTGAGTTTGCATCAAAATGAGTGCCCTATCAAAAGCGCGCTCCAAGTGGCATAGCACATAGAGCTGAAAAGTCTGTTTTTAGGCCAAAAATTCAAAATTTGCAAAAAGTGTCCCAAATTTTTTGAAAGTTGGGCTGATTGTCTTCCATTATGTGCTATGCTAGGCCAAGGAAGCCTCAGCCAAGATCTGAAGCCTATCATGCCTTTTTTGACGCTTTGAGGCCTTCTTCAACTTAGCCTTCAAGATCTTGATCCTTGCTTTGCAAACATGGTTTCTCGCCCAATAATGATTGGCCATGTGCCTTAACATGTTCTTTTCTTTGTTAGATTTCTCCAACAACTTCTCCAGATGCATATTTAGCCTTTCAAGCCAAGTTTCGTGATCAGCTTCAATTTCTTACTCCAGTGATGTCATCTTGGTTTTGCTCTTTTTAGCGGTTTATCGGTTCTCTCGTATGTTTTGTAGCTCCATGATGGTTTGCTGATCCTCTAGCTACTTATTTCTTTGCTCAAGGTATTTGATTATCTACTTGGCTCTTTGTAGGCTGAGGGACAAAATATTTATCTCTTCCTGTTTCTCCCGAATGATCTCTCTAAGCTTTGAGTTTGGTGAGCCCAAATTGGTGTCATCATCCTGAATGAGGATGAAATTTGTCTCCTGCCCTCCTAAAGGCCCCTCATCATGTATTGGCATTTTTCCTTTGTCGTGTACCTGCAATTCTGATGAAGGAAGTGAGACCCCTTCCACCCCGGGTGGAGATAATACTCGCTTGGCTGCTGCAAATAACCTTCTAGTGCCCTTCTGATAGGTGACAAACACCAGCACACTAGCGGTCTGTGTCTCATGACCCTCCTGCAGATGTGAAGGTTCACCTGTCTCATGAAAAGCTTCCTGAGGCACCTGAGGAGCTGTGAAGAACTCATGAGAAATGAAATCCTCCCATGAAATGTCCTACAAACCAAGCTGATGCATAACCACAATTTTGATGAGTGAAAAATGATAGATACTGTTATACTGCTGCTCAGGAGTTTTCTTTTGCACTAGGGTGGTCATCTTCTCAATATTTAGGCACATGAAGTAGGGTAGGTTCATCATTCTCGCCCTGGTAAAGTGCATCGACAATCTAATGTGATAGGCATATAGAAGAGAAAACTGACCCTCACAGCTGAAATATTTGATTATGAGCTTCATCAAAGGAGCGTATGAATATTTCAGGTACCAAAAGGGAAAAAATCTACTGAGTTGTCTCAAAAAACCAGGCTTGATGTATGGCTCATAGTGTTCCCTGTCAACTTGCTACCTTTTATTCCATTTCTCTCCGACATTTGGAATATCGGTTGCTAGAGAGATAGACTTTGGTGTCAAGGTGAATGTCACACCTGCAAGAGTGACTTGGCCATTATGTAAATGAAGCACAAAGAATCTGGCCAACTCATGATGGTACTGGGCTCTAGCAACCATCTCACAAAACTGGTAACAAGATTGTTGTTAAAAACATGTGATAGCAAGAGGGGAGGCCTACAGCTCAGCAAGTGAAGTAGGCTCTTCCCTTACATGTTTACCACTCTTGTGAGGTCTCCTTGGTGCATGAAATTCGGTTGTAGAGTCACTGTGTGTTCCTTCATCTTGGTCATAAGAGGAATCTGTCTCCATGTTTGCCAAAGTTTGTGTTGTCTTAGATGAGTATGAAGAGTTTAGGTGTCTTTGGTTTTTGCTGCCAAATGTATGAAAATGTGTGAGGGACTATGGAGGGAGAGGGTAAGGGGAATGTTGGGAATATTTCCAATTGGAATTTGGGGAATTGAAGGGTTTTAGGGACAGTCTCTAGGCTTTTGGGATAGCAATTGGGGTTTGGAAATTTTGTAGCTAGGACTTGGGATAATGGGAATATGGGATAGGGGTAGATGAATTTAGGGATATGGGGAATAGGGAAAAGGGTTGATGAAACTAGAAAAATAGCGAAGGAGTAAAATATGAGGGAGTGATGACCACAAAAACCAGTTTACAAACCCTAGGCTATCATGTCTTGAGAAAGGAAGTAGGGTTTGAAATTTTTTAATTAAATCCTCATAAAAATCATAAGACACACGTTTATGGAAATTGGAGGGATTGTTTGACTTACTTTGGACAGGAAGCAGCTGAGCAAATCAGAGTTTTGAATGAAATCGTGGTTTAAATAGCCGGCAGCTCTATGTGCCACACTACAAACCCAACGCACCGCGCCGGTTATGTGCATCGCGCCTGTGTGTTTTTACCATTGTGGAGGCCGACCCAATGCGTCGTGCCAGTCCTATGCGCCGCGTCTCTCAGCCAATGCGCTGCGCCCACAAACTTGCACGACTATGCTATGATTTTTCTCCCTTTGTTCAACACGGCCCTTTCTTGCTCACTCTCTCTTCTTGGAATGCAAATGAGCCTTTTGAAACATGAAAAACGACTTATATACCAAAGGCTTTAATTTTCCACTCCAAAAAACCCACTTTTGTAATGTTTACCTTCGACACTTTTTTTAAACTCTGTTCTAGGCAATTTGCTTAATTTAGCCTCTGATTAACTGAATGATTTGCTTTTGTTTGCCTTGCAGGGGATGGATTTGATGGAGATTTAAAAGGTGACCAGGGTTTCCATTGAAATTATTTACAAATGATAGAACTTGAAATTACATTAAATTTACACATAAAAAGATAAAATACTCTATTTTACTTCAAAACAGAGTTTTGAAGAAAAATACATTTCTAGGCATATAATGATGAAATTTTTAGTACTGGAAATTTATTCAAACTCCCCATGCTCCTAATGACCATTATTGGGCATTTTGAAAACCTTATTGATGAAACCCTAGACCTAATGGGACTGAAAACCCAAAAAAACCGACTCTTACAAATTTAAGGAAAAAAAGTGAGTGCAGATGATCTTGATGAAAGGAAATGGGCCAGTAGGTAAAGGACATGAGGGAAAATGTATAAAAATCCACTACCGTCAGATGACCCATGCTCCTAATGGAATGCATCTGACGAGCAAGACACCTAATATGAAATGCAACAAGAGAATTTTGATCACTGACGGAGGGATGAGGATACCGACACTAACAGATGGTGTCTTCTCAAACCTTGGGAAAATAACCAGTTGAATTTCATGAGTGACAGTAATGATTCACAATGGTATACAGAGTAAAAAATGAATGGAGGAAAGGTTACCATGGTTAATTGGTGAAAGGGATGGTCTAGAGAGTTGCATAACCTTCGCACTCTGAATTGACAGAATGGAAAGAACCCTAGCACAATTTGAACGGATGAGAAGTTACCCTAACTATTTTCCTTCGCAGCCATCGATCCAACTCGAGAAATCATGCATGTTGATTTCTGTAGCAACCCCAAAGTTCCATTGAATCTTTGCAGAAGAAAAATGACCTTCAAGAACCTTTGTTGCATAACGGGAAGGACTGTGTGTTTACATAGAAAAGACTTAGGTTATAATTAACGTCATATGATATTTGAACTTTACTCAAAATTCATTTACCTATGTTAATTTAACATGAGAACTATGTATTATAACATTTAAATGATATGTTATGCTAGGATTAGCTATTAGAATTAAATTTCGGTAGTATATTGGTGATAAGATTAAATTAAGTTTTCTATAGCTAGAGTATTTTCCACCATTACAAGAGGGTAATTAAATTTAGTTGTTGGTGTCAATGTGAGAGAGAATAAGAAATATGTTTTTTTTGTTTTGTTATTGCTATATTTTTTATGGTAATTTTGAAATGGAGGGTAGATTTTTTACAACCTTAGAACAACATATCCATAGTCTAAGGAATGAAGGTAATATCCTTTTTATTGGTGACTTCAATGCTAGAGCTACTACTAACCAAGATACTCTCCTAAGTAATAACTCTAACTCTAACCCTCTACGGCTAAATGAGTATTTTGACTTAGCTAATAGATTCAAAATAAAATTTTAATATACAACCGGGAACCTATTTGGTACCGAGCTCATCAAGATTTTTAGTTCCCAAGACCTGATAATTTGTAATGAAATTAATAAGTGGTCAACCTTTTGCCAGCTGACATGTATTCATGGGTTGGGAAGTAGTGTTATGGATTATCCAATATATGACAACAATATTCTCAATCGTATTGTAATGTTTGACCTCCTAAATGACCATGAGAGTGATTTTGACCATAGACCTCTATCCCTAACCCTAAATCTTGACATACACACCAACCACTCACAAAAGAATTATGAGGGGCAAAGAAACATTTATTTTGATAGAATTAAAATGGATATCTTCTTATAAGATTTAAATATGGACTCATGTTCCTTAACATATAATGATAATATTGATAAAATCTACAATAACTATTTCCAATACCATTAAAAAATTCTCTATTGACGTGTTTTGTAAAAAGAATACTATAAATTCCAACCATTGGTATGATAATTATTGTAAAAATACCAATAAAGTGATTAGAGATGCTCCTAATGAAACTGTGAAGGTTGAAAAATAAATGTGTACAAATATCTTATCAAAAGGAAGAAAATGTCTTATATTAATAAGTGTAGAAATTATATACAAGATGCATGTATATATACATATTCTCCAGATCTAACAATATTTATCTTCTTGCTAAATACATAATCCTTCCACTGTTAATCTTTTGCGGAAATTTAAAATCAATTGCAAACACATGAAGTAATAAAAACAATCGCACATAACACAGTTGTTTAACAGGAAATCCTGAAGGTGAAAACCCCAACCACCATATATTATGTATCATGGAGATCATGTAACAATCTCATACAAATATTAGTACATCAAGCTCTCACTACAATCAATCGTCACACACTAATCAGAAGAAATCTGCAAATCCATGCACCAATTTCTTGCCTCCTAATAGCCTGCCTCCACTGCGAAATCCCTGCTGAAGAATATCTCTGAATGAATTTTAATTACCCTTGCTTGCACTATGCAATCCTCATTGGCAACTCTAACGTGTGTGTGGTGCAATCAATGCATCACTATAGTCACAACGGATAGTCAATCTTGCCCTTTCACCTATCTCTCCACTGGGTCTCCACTGGAACTGACATGCATTGTAGTTAACTATTGTATTTGTTTAGTTGATTAATGAGTTATTATTTGTGAATTAATTAACTAATTAATTCACTCCACTCTCACTAGTGTATCATTCAGTTAGACTAGATACAACTAGCTCAACTGAGTTTAACTCCATTAACTGAGTTAAACTGAATAAAAAAACCATGAATTACTCTTCCAACTCTGTCATAACATTGCCACTTTAATTCTAACTGAGTCCTCCATGCATGAACCACCAGTAAACCCTAGGAATTGCATAATTCCTTCAGCCCACTGATTTGCCAAATCTTTACACTGAAATTAAGAGCTCCAACAGAATAAGTTGTTGTTTATTGTCAGATTATTTTTAAGATCTAATAATAATCGACACTTCTATTTTCAGATTGACGATCTATAAATAGACTTTGCCCAATATTCTAAAAATAGAATTTCATATATTTTCCTAACTTGACCAACCATCCACAAATAGCACCCTGCAACTTCTGAAATATGATCACCATGTCTAAAAATAGACTTGTACCTAAAAATAGCCTGCAGGCCCACTTAGTGAAGGCGACTCATTTTCACTAAGCTCATAATCTTGTTGAATCTCAACACTCCCTCTCAACAAGATATGGATTATCCTTCACCCCAATCCTGTCTTTATGGTATTTGAATTTTCTCCTGGTGAGTGCTTTCGTCTAAATGTCTGCATCCTGATCTTCCACTGGACACAATATCTAATATGATGATACCGAATATCAATATGTTTAGATCTATCATGAAACATAGGATTAATCAAGAGTTTAATGCAACTATGATTATCAAAATGTATCACTATAGGATCTAAATGTGAACTGAACAAACCAACCAGGATCTTCCTCATCCAGATAGCCTCACATACATCTTCACTTGTTGCCATGTATTCTTCTTTCGCTGAACTGAGTGCCACGGATCTTTGTTTCCTGCTGTACCAAGAAAATATTGTAGATCTGATACTGAAAACCCCTCCTAATGTGCTCTTTCTGTCCATTGAGATGCTTGAAAAATATGCATCTGTGAAGCCATGCAGCTTCACCTCATCCATATGTATGTATCCTAAGCCATAGTCAGATGTGCCATGAGATACCTCAGGACATGCTTTCCTACCTTCAAAAAGAGCTTAGTAGGCTTAACCATCACTTGTGAAAGCTGGTTCACCGCATAGCATATGTCTGGTCTTGTATTAAATAAATACATGAGAGAACCCACCAACTATCGATAAACAGTGGCATCCACTAACTTTGTCGATGTAGCATCCTCTTTCCTCGAATTTCCTGGAAGAGTAGTATCAATAGGCTTGCAGCCTTGCATGTGAAACTTCTCCAGTATCTCTCGGGCATACTTGCCTTGAGACACAAAGAGTTCACCTTCCCACTGCTATATTTCCAATCCAAGGAAATAATGAAGGAGGCCAAAATCCTTCATCTCAAATTCCTTTGCAAGATCTGCCTTGCATGAGTGTATCAACTGCTCATCACCCGTTAGTATTAAATCATCAACATAAAGAACAATGATTAAAATCTTACCCTCCGCCACAATTTGGTACATTTTTGCATCCGCCTCACTCTTGGTGAAGCCAAGTCCAATGAAATAGATGTTGATCCGTGTGTACCAAGCACGAGGTGATTGTTTCAGCCCATAAAATGCTCTTTTGAGCCTACACACATGCGACTCGTTGTTGAAGATCTCAAATCCTTCAAGCTGCTTAATGTACACCTCTTCCTCAATGATCCCATTAAGGAACATAGTCTTCACATCCATCTGATGAATGTGCCAACCCATCTGCACTAAGAGAGAAAGGATGGTCCTTATGGAAGGATATCGTGTGACAAGTGCAAAGGTTTCTTCATAATCAATCCCCTTGATCTGTGAGAAGCCCCAGGCAAAAAATCTTGCCTTATACTTCTTGACGCTCCCATCAACAATTTTCTTTACCTTGTAGATCCATATTGATCCTACAACTGATTTTCCCACCGACTTTGGAACAATCTTCGAAGCACTGTTTCTTACAATGGAGTCATAATCCTCCACCATGGCATCTACCCATGTGGGCTCCTGCATTTCTTCTTCAAAAGAAGATGGCTCTGTCATGAAACACTTGCTCATAAGAGCCATGTATCCAGTAAAACGGTCAGGTGACTGTCTTTGTCTGTGCTATGATGTAGGGAATCCTACATTCTGTGCCACATCAAGCTTCAGTCTCTCAGCTTTTATGGTATGCTTTCTACCTTGTTTGATGTTCGGTTCTACATGAGTGGAATCCTCCACTCCATGAATCTCCTCCTGTGGTTGATCCACATCTAGAGGCTCATCTTTCGGAACAAGAAGTTCCTCCTCTGCATGCAAGTGTATCTCCCTCTAAAGCGACAACTTCATGGCTTTCACCTCATTGAATTTTATATCCCGTCGCACCACAGTCATCCAAGTGTCTGGAAAATACACACGATAATTATGGGGTGTTTCTGTGTGCCCCACAAATATCCCAACTTCTGCAGTCGGCTCCAGCTTCTTCCTGGCATACTTTGTCACATGAATGTAAACAAATGAGCCAAAAATCTTCAAATGAGAAATATTAGGCTTCTTACCAGTAAAAGCTTCTTCAGGTGTACTCATGCCAAGTACTCTATGAGGACAACGGTTTTTCACATAAACCACAGTGTTGCATGATTCCACCTACAAGTGCATCAATAGGCCGTGGTCATGCAGCATCGCTCGTGCAACACCCACGATCATTCTATTCTTCCTCTCCACAAACCCATTTTGCTGTGGCTTATGAGGCACCATAAGCTCTCTTCGAATTCCTTCTTTGCTACAAAAGTCTTTGAATTCACTCGAGATGTATTCACCACCATTATCTCTCTATGGAGCTTTCACTTGCTTCCTCGACTCCTTCTCCACCAATGCTTTAAACTCACAGAACTTTGAGAGTGTTTCGCTCTTCTTCTGCATGAAGAAGATCCAGCATCTATGAGAATAGTCATCAAAAAATAAAACATAATACCTATGTTTTTCTGTTGAAGCAACTGAGAAAGGTCCACACACGTCTGTGTGAATTCTCTCAAGGATCACCAAAGCACGGTTCTCTTTCTCATCAAAGGTGGTCTTCAGAAACTTACCCATAGTACATCCCTTGCACTAATCTGACTGTGCAAGAGTACCCTTGGGAAGTCCAATAGAAATCTACTGCAAAATATTCAAAGCGCCATGGTGAAGATGGCCCATTCTCCTGTGCCATAATTCGCCCTCATCCCGGCTCACCACTTCTTCTGCTTTGCCCATCATTGCACTGCGGCCATCTACCTCCAACTTGTAGAGATTATTAACTCGAATCCCTATCCTCTTTGTTTGACTCGTTTTTTTATGTCACATGAAATATTTTCCATCACTAAAAACAACGTCATAACCTTTGTCTTCCAACATTGCGACCGAGACTAAGTTCTTTTTCAGACCTGGAACATGCATAAAATCTTTCAACAAAAATGGATTACCTGACTCCCTCTCAAAGGTAATGGTCCCAATGCTGGTTTCACTGTATCGACCATCGTCGCCCATCTCTATATGCATTTGAAGGTCCTTCTCCTCCAAGTCAGTAAACAACTCCTTGTCTCCCTTCATATGGAAGGACGCACCACTATCAAGATACCACACTGATCGCATATAGCTTGAAACCAAGCATGCGATCAAAGAGAAATTAAGTTCAAATTGTGAGGCTAAGGCCTCTCCAGTTTCATCTCTAACAACCTTCTTGTTCTTCTTCTTCTGTGGGAAGTTAGTGGTGAAATGCCCATGTTCGTGACAGTGAAAACACTTCACCTTGGACAAATCCTGCTTCTTGCCTTTAGCTTCGGATTTTGAAGGAAATTTCTTCCCCTTCCCTTTCCTTGCTTTGGCAGCCAAAGAGAAATTCTATTCATCTTCATTCTTCAATGAAGAGCCATCGTTGGTACTTCGCCTTATCTCCTCCTGCACAAGATCCGACCAAAGTCGCTCCCATCCCGATAGTTTCTCCCGTCCATTGACAGAGTCTTCGTAGCTATGCCAACTCTTCGAAAGCCTAAGGAGAGCCAAGATCACCAAGTATTCATCAACAACAGTAATCCTCACCAAGTCTTCATAAAAAGTAGTAATCCCCACACTTCCCAGTTCATCCCTACAGTAGACAAAATTCGTGAGATATTTTGGAATATTGTCGCCCTTCTCCATTTTTATTTTTCTAAGCTTATATTTCAGCACTAACTTCCTCGAGTCGTTGCTGCTTTGGAACAAATCTGTCAAAGCCTTCCACATTACAAATGGAGTGGCTTTCCCATGAAGGCTGGACACAATACGGTCCTTCACACCTCCAACATAATTTTTCTTGTCTTTGCTATCTTATTTTTCCATGCGTCAAGTAATGCAGCATTGCTAGATCTTGGCTTAGGAACATTGCTATCGATGAACTCCTTTAGTCCATTATCTTCCAGAACTGCTCCCATCCTATCCTTCCAGGCTATGTAATTCGAGCTCCCATCAAGGGCATACTCCAATTGCAACCCATTGAAAGACATTTCAATGTATACTCAACTGTCGCACCAAGAATTTTATGAAGCAAATTCGAATTTTCCACCAACACAAACTCAACAATTCTTCACAATTCCAATCTTCAAGAATTAAAACTGCTCCGATACCATGTAGAAATTCTATACAAGATGCATGTATATATCCAGATTCTCCTGATCTAAAAATATTTATCTTCTTGCTAAATACAAAATCCTTCCACTGTTAATCTTTTTCGGAAATTTAAAATCAATTGCAAACACATGAAGTAATAAAAACAATCGCACATAACACAGTTTTTTAACGGGAAAGCCTGAAGCTAAAAACCACAACTATCATATATTATGTAGAATGGAGATCATGTAACAATACCATACAAATATTAGTATATCAAGCTCTCAATACAATCAATCGTCACACACTAATTAAAAGAAATCTGCAAATCCATGCACAGATTTCTTGCCACCTGATAGCCTACCTCCACTGCATAATCCCTACTAAAGAATAGCTCTGAATGAATTGTAATTACCCTTTCTTGCACTGTGAAATCCTCATTGGAAACTCCAATGTGTGTGTGGTTCAATCAATGCATCACTATAGTCACAACGGATAGTCCATCTTGCCCTTTCAGCTATCTCTCCACTGGGTCTCCACTGGCACTGACATGCACTATAATTAATTGTTGTATTTGTTCAGTTGAATAATGAGTTATTATTTGTGAATTAATTAACTAATTAATTAACTCCACTCTCACTAGTGTATCATTCAGTTAGACTAGATACAACTAGCTCAACTGAGTTTAACTCCATTAACTGAGTTAAATTGAATAACAAATCCATGAACTACTCTTCCAAATTTTTCATAACTTTTCCACTTCAGTTCTAAGTGAGTCCTCCATGCGTGAACCACCAGTAAACCCTAGGAATTGCATAATTCCTTTAGCCCACTGATTTTCCAAATCTGTACACTGAAATTAAGAGCTCCAAGAGAATAATTTGTTGTTTATTGTCGGATTATTATTAAGAGCTAATAATAATCGACACTTCTATTTTTAGATCAATGATCTATAAATAGACTTCGCCCAATATTCTAAAAATAGAATTTCATCTATTTTTCCAACTTGACCAACTATCCACAAATGGCATCCTGCAACTTCAGGAATATGATCACCACACATAAGTAAATATAAGGAAAAAGGGTTTTCATTCACCTCAAATTTCCTAGATAAAGCAATATCCACATTATAAAAAATAATGTTATAACTATGCCCCAACATGTTAGTGGCTTATTTGCGTTTCTTTGGCCATGATAATCTTTCTTCTAGAAATTACTTTATACAATTATGGTTGCTCTTGATGTGGAAATGTTTCCATATGTGATATTAGTGCCAAGTATCCACTTCATAGAAGGTGGTATCATATCTTTTTTCATAAGTGGATTTATTCAAATTATTGTTAGATAATTGCTTGCTAGTGAATGCCAAATGACACCTTTCTTGGAGTAAATCTATTCTGATACCTTTAACCAAACTATGCGACATTCTAGGACAAAGGTATTAGAAAATATGGTGTTGCATTAAGTATTGAGCATGGGACCTTTTAAAGAGGAGAAGGATTTATTGATTTCTTTGCTCCATAAAAAGGAATTATTTTTAGTAGTGATTTTAAGGGAGCAACAATTTTCCATAGTATTTTGAAACTTATTTTTAGTAGGGGTAAGTCCTAAGAATCCATGTAAGCTCTTTAATGTTTTAGGACAAGGCCAATCTTCCATATCCATGAAATTACTTGGATCTACATGTACTCCATATTGGTTAAAATTTTGATCCAAGTATTCAACCTTGAAATCCCTAAAATAGAATTTGGATCATCTTAGGTATAGTTGGTGGTCTCAAAAAAGTTGCATGGATCTATTGATGTGGCCTATGTGAGAATCCTAGGTTTTTTTTGTAGATCAATTTTTTTGTTATTCATGAGGCATTGGAAGGTGGATGGAACATTGCAAAGATAAAAGGACCTCACTAGAGACTCATAATCACTATCATTTGTGTGGAAGTAAATATTAGGATTTTAACTTATATTACTTGCAAGTTTGGTGAAAAAAACCGATCCATGAAGTTCATCCAATATATCATCAATAACTAGGATAGGGATTTTTTCTACAATGGTTTTAAACTTATTGAGATCTTTAAAACCATGATGCATGGGATAATTACCTTCTTTATTTAATAGTAACCATTGATGATGAAAAGGGATGGTATGGGGACTTATGAATCCCACCTCGAATGGTTCCTAAATAATATTTTATAATTTTATTATTATAAGGAACATGCAGAATTTCATGGTCATGATCCTCTTGCCTAACTAGTAAACACTAGGGTGTTTTAGATACCTATTAGAGTTTATAGGTGACTAACTGAAAATTAGAGTGAATCTCCTTTGGGCACCCTCCTATCAGGGGCTAAATCATATGGTGTTCCAAATAACTATTGGTTTTTATAGAGAACCAACTACAAATCAGGGTGAAATTCCTATGGGCACCCTTATGGGGGGTCATTACTTGTGTGTAATTGAATTTTCACATCATGAACTATATGATGACTAGGTATATGAATAAGGATGGGGGTTTTGATCACTTACACAGCATTGAATTTTCCAAAACATGAACAACATGATGACTTAGTCGGCATTGAATATTACACAACGTGAACTACATGATGAATTAGTGGGTATTGAATTTTGAACAACATGAAAACCATAATGATTTAGTGAATGAAAAATAATGGAGAGGCCTAAATAGGCCATTGAATTTTTCAAAATATGATAAACATGTTGACTTTATGATGCTCAAGAATGTGTTGAATTTTATACAACATGCACAACATGATGACTTAGCGGATGGAGAAGAATGGGGTTTAATTTTGCATAATATAAAAACATGATGAATTAGGAGATGCATAAGGATGTGGTTGAATTTTGTATGACATAAATAACATATGTCTAGGTGAATACACAAGGATGACTTGGTGGATGTGCAAAAATCGGGTTGAATTTTTCACCATATGAGCAACATGGTGACTCGCATGGATGTAATAATGACATGATAACTTGGTGGAGGCTATAAAAAACATGATTATTTGGTGGATGCATAAAAAAGGGGTTGAATTTTGTACAACATAAATAACATGACGACTGGGTAAATGCACAAGGATGACTTGGTGGATCACAAAAATGAACTTGAATTTGGCATAATATTAATAACATGATGACTTGATGGAAGCAAAGAATGGAGCTAAATTTTATAAACAAAATGATGACTTGGAATACGTAAAAATGACATGATGACTTGTTCATATAAATATAATGACTTGGAATTCAAAAATAAGTAAAGTTTTTCAATCTGCATATGAGGAACAAGGATAAAAATATTGGGATTCACCATAAATTAAATGAAGGGATTTTCAATATAAATAAGAAATACTTCTTCCACACCACAAATGTGGGTTAAATATTTGGACCAACAATGTGTAAAGGATTATAAGAAATTGTTGTAGTGGTTATCATATGTTGCAAATTTAGTTACAATAGTTAGAACTACACAAAAGAGGGACCACTTGAGAAATAAGGAGGCCAAGGCTCCAATTAAAGTTTCATTCATACCATCAATATCTAATTGGTTGACGCCAAAAGTTTATAAAGTGAGAAAGTTTTAACTATTCAATGAAACCCTGGGGTGGTATAAAGAAATTAAATGCAATATTTGGGTTAAATAAGGGTGTCCCCTACCCCCTACCCTTTTTGGCATTTACATCGATAAGCTAGAAGAGTGTTTGGAAACTGTGGGATGCATTGGCCTTGTGTTCATTGGTATGGTAATTAATCTTCTCCTTAATGGTGATGATATCATTTTTCTAGCCATAAGCCACAATGATCTCGACAAGTAGCTTATGATCCTCCATGATTACTGCTTCAAGATGTGTATGCCTATTAATATGAACAAGACTAAAGTCATGATAATTAAATCCAAAAATATAAACCATGGTTATTTCATCTATGGTAACAATTGGTTGGAGCAGGTTTCTTCATACAAATATTTAGGTATTGACATTCATCATCAACTCAACTAGAATAATAGCATTGAGAAAAGGATTATTAGAGAATAGAAAGCTTATTATGAGTTTGAAAGAAATTGTAAGTCAATTGATCTTTGCATTTGGAGTAAAAAAGGAAATCCTCCTTAAGACTCTCGTCACCCTTGTTATTTTAGGGTTGTAGTGTATCTAGAGTAGTGGAAGAATATTCAGATGATTCAAAAGCAATTTATAACAACCAAATGCAAGATTAAAGGAAATACTCCCTATCCTATCCTCTTGATTGAAGTTATCATTTCCCTTATTGATAGCATGATTATGTTTAGGTAGTTGATGTATAAGATGAAGTTTTACAACATGGAAGTGAAGAGGTTTCCCAAAATTTCCTCTAACTCTAGCCAAAACCCTCACCTCCATCTCAAGCGTGGATGGCATAAGGATGCTTAGTCCTAGCTCGGCCATTGTGGTATAAAGGAGGAGATCATCTTGGGGAATAAGGATAATTTTAAAAATACTATTACATCCAAATTTAAGGATAAATTGTGGGATGATAAGGAGCAGGAGGGAAAAAGGAAGCCAAGGAATGGTAAGTAGGTGATCAACCCTACCTTGCTAACCAAAATTATCTTTTTGTCGTCTTTATTGGTACTAAGAAGAAAATGAAAGTTGCAAAGATAAGAACTAATTCTCATGAAATTTGAAGTGAAACTCATGTTGTTCTATTTCCAAAACATAGAGTCACTTTTGCAATACTAAGACGCTGGAAGATGAAAAACACTTACTCTTAATTGTCCAGCTCTTACTTATATTCATTATCATTGTCAAAACATTTGTCACAGTACTAACCTTCTTAACTTGTTAAATTATGGAAACTATAGTAAGAACTTCTTTTCTTCATTTTTTATCATAAAAATAAAATGTTGGTCTCTTATTTTCTTCAGATTCTAGACCCATTCTCATTCTTCTTAGAAAAAGTCAATCATCATTAATTGCATAAGAAACTCTGTAATAGGTGAAGATACTGGTTATATGGCAAAGTATAATGAACAATGATGGGCCATTACACAAATATAAGGGAGTGAAATCTGGAAAGGCCCGTAAATATGCACATCGGTTTTAAATAAACAAGTAACATGGAGCATGACGAACCCCAAAGAAAAACCGTGATTCCTTGGAGAATCCAAGGAAGACGGGAAAGTAATAGCAGTCACTACTTTGAAGAAAAAAGAAGAATTCTCCTCCGGTTATTGAACCAGATAGCAAGGGTCAATTTTATTTATATCAAATAGACTCTTGGCTCGATATAATTTGTTGTCCCAATGATATAAAAAGGGTGGTTTTAAAATTCGAAGGAACAACCGTGTGTCTTGATATGAGTTAAGGTAGATGGATCAGTTTGATCTCCATCAGAGTCGAAATCCCTTAAAACAACTAAAATTCCCTTTGTGGTAAGGAAATTCCAGGGTTTACATACTTTTATGATGTGTTATACTGTTATATTCGCCATTAATGGCAGACGTTCCCACTTACACGTGGAGATTTGTGCTAAAATAACTGTAATATCAGATCTGATTGTTTCTTTGTTCATGTAAATTTACTTGTTCCCATCAAGATAATTAAGAAAGCCAATGTACTCAATTATATGAGTGAGCAATGAGAAAAATATATCATATCTGGGGATTTGTGTTAAAATCACTGTAATATTAGGTATTATTGGTTTCTTCGTTCATATAAATTGATTTACTTGTCTCAATCGTAAATCAATACTATTGAAAAAGTCGATGTAGCTGATTATATTAATATTAGTGATTATTGAAAATACATATATATTACATATTCCATCGAAACCTGAGAATTTAAATATTATATATTCCATTGAAACGTGAGAATTTAAGCACACGACGCATTCAATTGTTTTTTATATCGTTCAGGTGGACTCAGTTGTTGAACTGTTAATTGAGATGACACTTGTTATATGACATGAAAATAAATAATACGGTTGATTGATTTGTGGCTGGCAATTTTGATGCAGAAAGCTTAAGCTAATTCATCCAATCCGACAGAAGATAGTAAAAATGAATATTTTATAGAAATTATTGATGGCGGCAGCGACTTGTGAGTCATGGATCACTAGTTTCTTGAAGCAATCATAGACATGAAATATATCATATAGAATACCTATGATCGCAACTCAGCTATTAAAATCCAGTCGTGTGAATTTCCAGTTTGGACTAAGATTCTGTTCTTTGACTTAGACATTGTACAGCACCAAATCTAATGTCTAAGGTGCCGGAGAAAGTGGTGAGTGGCCAAGGCACAAAGATCAGAAAAAGCAATAATGGAGCAGTTCATGAGGCAAACCAACGATAATACACTTAGCACGCCTATTGCTACGAGAGGAAAAGTTGTCATAACCCAATAATAATACAAAGTGGAGGATCCCTGGCCACCTTCTGGCACTAAATATGTTAGGCACATCTCTTTTCATTGTTGAGTGGGATAATCAGTTGGTCGACCCAACTAACTGATTACATATTCTAGAATATTTTAGAAATTTTAGAAATTTGAGGGATCTTTAGAATTTTGAAAGATTGGATTGTGAAGCAATGTTGCAGCACTAGTGGAAAAATAGTCTCATAAGAGGGATGTGACTTGGACAAATTGCATAGTCACATTGTGGTTTAAGTCACAATTATGGTTGCTTAGGTGTGATTATGCGACTTGAAGATAGGTCGCATAGTCGTATTTTTTTCCCAAATTTCATTTATGGTTATCTTTTTGGGGTAGTAGTATGTGACTTATACACGTGCCACAATATACATTACAGTCAACTGGTTGATCAACACACGAGTGATACTATTTATTCCTTATTATTTGCCTTCATTCTTTCTTATAGTCAGCCTTTGAAGAGCGAAATGAGTCACACACAGGGAGATTTAGGGGTGCACAAAGTTACAAATTTGTTAGAGATGACCTAGTTCAAGATGAAGATACCTATGGCGTAACATATGCTTAAACTACATCACGATCGACCAAGCTTGCAGCCATAGCAAGACAATAATGCAATTTCTAGTGGAAGTAATAGAACTAGATTTAGATAGCTCCGTAAGTTCAATGCATCTGTAAGGGATACCATGATCAAGTTATCAAAAAATCGACAGCACACACAGAAACTCTGGCATTTTACGGTTTCAGTTGCTGCAAGATTTCACATTAGCTCATAAATGGCGATTATACTAAGAAAAAAAGCGTGGGTTCTTCCCCATTCGTAGTATAGACGGTTTGAGAGAGAGGCTCTTAAGAGCACCAGAAAAGAAGCACAAAGGACAGTAGCGGACAGTGGAGAGAGCAGCATAGAGGACAGGGACAATGGGCAGTGCAACAAGTTTTCAGTGGTGAGACCAACATATATTGAAGGGTTAAGCATGAAACAAAGGGTTAGTTTTGGGTAGATGTTTTGATTACCCTTAATATCATCATGATAATGAGACAATAAAATTTAGAACCCATGGAAACAAACGATATAGGGCAAGTGAAAATTATCTCATCAATCAAAGCTAGGAAGTGGGTTTGGTTCAATGCCAAACAATATCAAGGCATTTTAAAATAGAGACTAGCTCGTATAAAATGGGAGCAGACAAGGAAACAAAGGTCTCAAAGGGAAAGTACTTGGGTTTTTCGCAAGAAACAACATTCAAACAAGTCCTCTTTGCAAGCATGTGGCAACAACAAGTCCAAAGGAAAATGAAAAGTCATTGATGATTCTGCCTTATATAGTCTGACAACCACACCTCTCACTTGGTCATCTAATCTTTATGTGACAGAACTGTTAAATGTAAAAAATAGGTTTGAGGTAGTAGAAGCTAAAGAGCTAGAAAGAGATAGTACAATCCATATAATAGCGGCTGAAAACCAGGCTTTAGTAGAAATCAACAAAGTTCTGAAGGAGAAAATGTCATTGCTATATGAATCTCTCCGAATAGGGAAGACAAAATGGAAACGCATGAAAGCAGAGGTGAAAAACATGAAGAAGTTTGTAGTGGAGAATACAAAGGTGATGAATGAAAAACCATCCTAGGATAAGGGGAAAGTAGTTTCCCGAATAGACTACAATGAGGAGACATCAAGAGAAGAAAGGAAAGGAGATTCCACAAAATTCTCCAAAACCTGGGCTCAATTTATTAGCAATTCTACTAGGAGGGAAGGAGAAACAAACTTTCAGGTTGACAACATGCAAGATAGAGAAAGAAAGGAAAGACAAGATAGAGCAACAAACATAATTATTAAAGGGGCGAAAGATTATGGGAAAAATGAATTTACTCTTGACCTTGCAAGAGACTTCTTGAAATAGAAGCTCCAATGGCAAGGACAATATGTCAAGCATGGAGAGTAGGTAAGCTTAATAGTGAGAGAGCTAGGCCCATAAATGTCATCATGCCAAGCTTGCATGATAAAGATAAAATTCTAAGCAAGAAGCAACCCTTGAGGGGTTCTCAGTTTTTTCTAGAAGAAGATTTAACTCCAAGACAACAAGAGGAAAGGAGGGACGAAATGACAAAAGTTAGGGCAGCAAGAGTTGAAGGAAAGAGAGCATGGATTTATAAAGGTAAAGCTATGATAGCACAATTTTTACCTCCTTCCAAAACAAAGCAGCAAAACGATAGCAAAGAAGAGGCAACAAATTCTTCAACAAGAAATGAGGAAGCAAGGCCAGTATGGGCAAGCAGGGACAAAGACTCAACTGTGAGTCTTGCATGTCAAAACAAACAGCAATCAAGTCGTACCGAGGTTTCCTTAAGATTAGTTTGTTAGAACTATAGGGGTTACCCATTGAGACAAGGACATGGGTTAAGGCTTATTGCAGAAGGTAGAGACATAATTTGCCTCATAGAAAGCTTCGAGTGTGAAGGGTGCAAGATACCTTTGTTTGAAGGGTACAAGAAGATAGCAGTGTGGAACAAGGTAGAAGGGAAGAGAAAATGCCATGGGGGTATAATGGTATTAGTGAGAGAAAAAGAAGGTCGTTTCATTCAGCTAGAAAAATAAGACCCAAATAATAAACTTGTCTGGCTTAAAATATCAGAAAATGGAAATCACATCAGAATTACAGCATGTTATTTTCCGCCGAAAGTCTAAAAAATATACAAAAGTAGAGGGCTTGACCACAAAGATCCCTTTGTATCCCTAAATGTAGATATTGCAATATATTCTCAGCTATGTGAAGTCCTTATAGTGGGGGATTTCAATGCTAGAACCGTAGGTGAGCAAGCTACCATTCTTTGTTGTAAAGAATACTGTGACCCTACCTCATTTATAGAAGAGAGTAATCATCAGTGGGAAAGAATTTAAGAGGATAAAGGTTGTAATATCTTTGGAGAACAACTGCTTACGCTATGTGGGGCTTTCTATTTAGTCATTTGTAATGGTTTGACTAGATGGTAAAAGTCCGGTAATTTCACTTACATTACATACAATGGAGAAAGTGTAGTAGATTATGTAATTTTATCGCATAATTTGTGTGAAAAAATGGAGGAAGTGTTGATGGGAGATCAAATTTGGGACTTAAAATTAGATCACGAGAAAATTTAGTTAAGTTTCTCTTGGACTGGAAAGAAGCAATTATAGTAAAAAATTCAGAGTGTTCAAAAAAATCCCCCTAAGGGCATAATTATTTTGACTCCAAAGAATTGTAATACCTTCAAAATAATGCTAGAGATGCTCTTGGAGAGGGCGTAAATCTCATTTCATGGCCTTCATAGAAACAAATTTACACATTTAATTCAAAGCGCACTTGCTTAGTGCAAAAGAGAAAAAGTTAAGAAGTCTGAAACAAATTGCTTTCTGGTTAATGCTTTGTTTGACGAGGAATGAAAAAAAGGCAAGGAGAATGTGGAAGGGAAAAAACAAGGATAACATAAAGCTCAAAGCTTACAAGAAAATATTAAGAAACAAAAAGGTTGATTTCATGGTTTCGAGGAGAGAAGAACTAATCTTCCTTGTGAAAAATAACCCCAAATTATTCTGGAAGGAGCTCCAACCACAAAAGGTGCAAACTGAAAACAAAATTACAACTTCTAAATGGTTCGACTATGCAAGACAACTTTATGAGTAGAATCCCAAGGTTGCCCCTCCTCACTTGGTCAACACAGACACAAAAATATTCACGGTGCAAGAGGTAGAGATGGGTATCAAGAAGTTGGGTGCTAGAAAAGAAAAAGACTTAGCTGAACTCCAAGCAGAGTATCTAAAGTGGGGTTTAAAATTTCTTTCACCTCACATCACAAAAATGTTCAACAAAATCATACAACATGGGTGTAACAACTCTAATTACCCATTTTTTTTCTATTTGTACAATTTATGCCACTTTGTCATCATTGACTTTATTAAATTTCGTCATATTATGATATTTCAACACATGTGTACTTTATATCGTTAGAAATTACTATAACGGCATAATTTTTGTGAACAGAATAAAACTCTTTTTCTAAAGATAATTCAACCAACACTTCAATGATTCCTCAATTCCTCTTTTAGTCTTGATTTTCCTTTGTGACATTTCTTCAATGTATACAATTTCAGTTATAATAGTAGCTTATTTTACTATTCATTTACATCTTCATAATATTATGCCTTTGCTAGCATTTTTATTAACATAATAAATTTAATAATTATCATACTAAAGTTATCTATTAGAATATATAGTTTTATTCTAACATTATACTCCACTCTTACCCATACATTCCGCTCATACAAAAATTTTAACCTTTTGAATCTAACATGGAAGATTAATATAACAAGGGTTTATATCCATGTATGGACCTAACACTTAACCCACAAATACTTAATTTACCCTTAACTATTTCAATGGTGTATGGGCATCGTTGATACCTCATATCCAACGAATTCCCATTATTACCATTAATAATAATCATTAGAATTCCATTCGAATTAAATCTTTGGAGTTATGGGCATGAGCACTATTATGAGGTTTGAATACTATATATCAAACGTTACATATATAGTCATTCATGCATTATGACATTAATTCCTTTCCGTACCATATAAAAAATCACATACAGTCAAGTCCCCTTTATGATATTACGTTGGTTTATTACATTAGAGTTTTCCATGCATCAATTAATTGATATAGTATATTAATATACTCAGCTAATATTACAATATCTTATGATGATATTTGATAATCCGTATTGGTATTATATCATGTCCCTACCATAACATTTTGACAGCTCTTTGATGTCATACCTTTGTTTGAGGCTATATCATTCTAATGGAGTGTACCTCGTCAATTATATTCGTCACATGTCTTGGTTGATTTTTTTGTTCCGATCCATTGCACCACGGATGGATGCCACGTTAACAGTGGAGATGAGGCCGTATACATTCCCTCCATTATCCATGTTAAGGTTCAATGGAATTTGAATTTTCCGGCTTTGCGTTTTCATTTGGTTATGTTGTCTAAGGGTTTCGGCACTGGTTCACCACCGAGGCTAGTATTCATTTTCAAAGCCCTTCTCATATTTTTTACATCAACATACTCACGTCAGGTAAATTATTATTTTGCATTGAATTTACTCCTGCAACTTGTTAAATGTCATTTGCCTAAATTTGGTTTTATTCTTCTTAAACTAATTTTGTTTTATTTCTGTGATTCTAGGGACCCTTTTTACTAAATGTATTTCAATATTTCTCATACCCTCTATTCATCACAACCTTGAGGTAGCACCATTTTGGAATTTCTAGGTCCGTAACTCACTATCCCATCCTTTTACTATGGCAGAACCTGGCTCTAAAAATTATGTATATGGTCGTGGCTAAATTTTCCAATCCTTTAGCGCCTCAATTCTTTTTTTTCCCAAGGAAAAATAGTAATTTTATTATAAGTAACAAAATCACATGTTGCATCAGCAAGTAAAATGTAGCAACCAGCCGAGGCTGGTGTACAAAAACATCAAGTAAACTAATATACAATGGGGAGAAAAACTAAGTTTTCCTCCCTTTCTTCTTTTCGACCTTCCGCCAAGCACCTTGTGTTGGCGTGACCAAGTGAAGGGTGAGATGAGTATCATCAGTGATTGCTCTGTTATCCTTATCTGAATTTGAGGTGTCTGAGCTATGTTGTCTTTTATTCCCCCCTGTGTCCGGTGCTCCAAGGTCCATTGCCGGTTGATCCATGGATGTTATGTTGAAAGGGTCCCGTATCTCTTGTTCTTTAGTCTCTGGTTTGACGGTTGTCTGATTGTTCTCATTTGGTTTGAGGATGTCCTCATCATCATTGGTCTCATGATCTGGTTCATTTGGAGGAAATTTCCATCCTTTTGGGGATTTCCCCATCTTCTTCTTTTTCCTATTATCTCTTTTTTCTTCCAGACAAGTATTTTGCAGATGTCCGGTATTCCTGCAAATATGACATTTGAATGTAATATTTTCAAAATCAGGATGTTGTGTCCATTTCTACTATTTTTGTGTATCAATTGTATGCTTTCTGGCAGCCCTTTACTAAGGTCCACCTTCACACAGATTTGTGCAAAAGTGTAGATTCGCTCCTCCAAGCGTTGTGTCTCAGTTTTAATATATCTCCAAAGGATGTTTCCAATACATTATAATACACTTTCATTCCAAAAATTAAGAGGAAGGTTGTAAAGCCGAACCGAGATTGGAATTCTGGTTACTTCCATGGTGTTTGCATTGAAATCTGGGAACCAAGGAGTGATGAAGAGTCCAGTAGAACCCTAGAACCATGGTCCCTCCCTAAGGATGATGTCTCTAGCTTACGAAGATGTGAATTTGATGATGAAAAACCCCTTAGAACAGAGGTGGATTTCACAGTCCATAGTCCATTTGGTGAATATCCAATGGAAGAGCTCCATTGGTTTGGGCCATAAATTGTTGAATCTATAGATTATCGCTTGGTATTCGTCTATCTCTGGAAGTACTATTCTCAGTTCTAAAACAATATTTAGTTGCTCCACAATATATGGTTTGGGTGCATTGTCAACTGGTGCTGTAGGAACTGCAACCTCTTTTTTCCCCTGTAAAATGTTCCTGTATGAGGGGTCATTTGGGATGTATGATTTTGCAGTACTGGTATCCTTTTTAGTTCCTTGAGCTCTGTGTGTTCCAGCACTACCACCCCTAAGTCTCTGATTGAAAATGATAGTGGAGCCAGAGCTGATAGAGTAGTCTTTTAATGAGCCAGAATCTTGGAGGGATTTACCACAGTGTATCAAGGATTGTAGATAGCTAGGGTAGCCAGATTCATGACTGATAAAGTGTTTCAGGTCATCCACCCTATCATTTTCCTTAACCCATAATAAAAAAAAATTCCCCACAGGGGGCTTAATAAAAATCTGATAATGTGTAGAGCATACCTTATGATTGATGGTTTCTGCAATTTCCTTGGGGGGTGGCACTATACGCTGTGTCCAGTTCCTGGGAAAATTTTGGTATCATAGCTCCACCAAATGTATATGTGGGGGATAGAGCCACCACATCCCACTGTATGCACTGCGTAGAGCATTCTCCCAGTAAATATCGAAGACATCGAGTCCGCGGGTGGAAACTGTGTGACTGACCCAATGAAGTGTTTGCCAGCCTCCCAAAGAAGAGGTCTTGAGAAGCCAGTATCAACACCCAACTGGTGCATACAATCATAGCCAACCATGGAATGAGTCCATGAGTGTGCACTTGTGGGGTGGATAAAATCCGAGAGAGGCTGCAAGGGAGTCGAATAGAGTTCACGCTGGGTGTTGTAGGGCTGCCAATCTAGACCATAATCAACCATCCTTCCAGGGGGATTCACCAAGCCACATTCCATTAGGGTCATGAACATAAATGGTCGTCGATGGGCTTTCTTGATAACCAAAGAAGAAAACCCTAGCCGACACAGAGAACACCACAGAGCGCATTTTCATTTTCCTTTAGCGCCTCAATTCATTTTTATTTTCATTTCATTCTTCCTATGAGGAATTTCTTGAAATTACAATTTCTGTTTATACAAGAACTTCTATTTCATGTTGAGACCATTCACTCATCGAACGTTTCCACTCTGTTCCTCTTTATAATTTCCGACGTTTATACTTGGATCATTTTTCTTCAATTAAAAATCGTTCGATGTAAAGTGTATGTATCGAATTTCACCCAATTTTTGGATTCATTGACAAAGATGAAATTTTGTTTGATTTTCAAGACTAGAATGCGATTTCAGACTTTCCTGTCTAAAATTAAAACTAATATGAATTTCCCGTTCATATCAAATTTGGATTTTGGTCTTCGATTTTCTTGTGAAATTCCAGAGAACACATATGGTTTTTTGAGATTCAACAAGAAGATTCAACACCCACACCTAGTGCATTAAGCACTAGGTTGCATTTAGCACCTGGTTGCATTAAGCACCCATAGTAGGGTTGGGCCTACAATGCTATTTTTGGGTGCATGTCTATTTTTATTATCCCTTAATTTAGAAGGACATGAAATTGTAATATATTCTCAATGTGGACTTGAATGAGTTAATTGAAAGTGAAAAATTCAGTTAGCTAGTCGATTTAGAGTTAGAGGTTGGTTGTTGGGACATGCAGAGTAATTATAGTTGTAACAGAGTTCGAGGTGCAATGGTGCATGAGTTGGTGCAAGTTGTAAATAGTTTAACTCAGTTATGCTAGTTGTAACCTAAGATACACTAGTGAGAGATCTAGTGAATTAAATATTAATTAATTCACAATCAGTGATCTCACATGAAATTGAGGATCTAGTATTATTAGCTGCGTGCATGATAGATCTAGTGGAGACCCAGTTGAGTTGTAGGTGAAAGGGAGGCTGACTATCAATTGTAGGATTATCTTATTGCACATATGTAGGAAAACATCCATTGGAGTGCCCATGATACTTGCATAGTCGAGGCAAACAATATTTCCTATCTTTTAGGGATCTTTACCATCAGGGATTACACAAGCAAGGTAGGTTGTCTAGAGGCTGATAATTAGCTATGTGTTGGTCAGTTTTTCATATGACAGTGTGAGAAAATTATATGATGTACTGAGGGCTCTTATGAGAAGGGTTTTTTATGTATTTTTTCATGATCCATGCTTAATATACAATAGAATATAGTGGGGGTTTTAGCTGTAATATTTCCCCAGGAAATCATCTGTGTTGTGTGTGATTGATCTTTCTTCATGTTCATGTGATTAGCGATTGTGTTTTTAATTCCACAAAAGATTTGTAGAAGCAATTCAGTATTTAAATTTAGTACATTGTTAGATTAGGTGAATCCAATATACACATGATTTTTTTATAATTTCTACATGGTATCAGAGCACGGGAAATTGTAGAAGTGAAGCAAGAGCTCAGTTTGTGACCGGATAGAATTTGTATTTGTAGAAAGACTTTCTTGGTGCTACAACTGATTCAATATAGAAATGGTTTTCAATGGCTTGAGGTTAGAGTATGCACTCCACGGCAGCTTGAAATACATTGCTTGGAAGGAAAATATGGAGTCAGTACTCGAAGACAATGGCTTGAAGGAATTCATTGACAAAGAGGTTCATAAGCTATATGTTGTAGATACTGCCAATCTTGATGCATGGAAAATGAAAGTCGCAAAGGTGAGGAGGATCCTATTGGAGGGAGTAAGAGACCACATTTTCTCAAGCCTCCATGGGAAAGCCACACCATATGCTATGTGGAAGGCTTTTATAGATCTATTCCAAAGAAACAACGACTATAGGAAATTGGTGCTCAAAGATAAACTCAGGAAGATCAAGATGGAAAAGGGAAACACAATTCCAAAATATCTCACAAAGTTTGTCCAATGTGGGGATGAATTGGGGAGTGTGGGAATAACAGTCGTTGATGACGATTTGGTGAGATTGGCTCTCCTAGGACTTCCCAAGAGTTGACACAGTTATCAAGACTGTTAATGGAAGGGAAAAAATGCTAGATTGGGAACGACTGTGGTCTGATCTAGTGCAGGAGAAGTTCAGATGGAACACTAGAAATGGATCTTCATCTAAGAATGAAGATGAATAGGATTGTGATTTCCAAGCCGATGAAGGGGAAGGGGAAGAAATTCCCTTCAAAATCCGAGTCCAAGAATGGCAAGAAGCAGGACATGTCCAAGGTGAAGTGTTTTCACTATCATGAACATGGGAATTTTGATACTAACTGTCCACAAAAGAAGAAGAACAAGAAGGTTGCTGTATCTGCAGTTGGTGAGGCCCTTGCCTCACAATTTGAGCTTAAATTCTCATTGATTGCATGCATGGTGTCCAGTGCATTGGGATCTATGTGGTATTTGGATAGTGGCGCATCCTTTCACATGATGGGAGATAAAGAAATTTTCAGTGACTTGGAGGAGAAATATCTCTAGATGAGTATTGATATGGGCGACGACGAACGGTACAGTACTACTGGGATTGGTACCGTTACATTTCAGAGGGAGTTAGGTAAACCATTTCAATTAAAATATGTAATGCATGTACCATGTCTGAAGAAAAAATTGGTCTCAGTCGCAATGTTAGAGGATAGAGGCTATGACATTGTTTTTAGTGATGGAAAATATTTCCTGTGACATAAAAAAATGGGTCAAGCTAAGAGGATAGGGATTCAAGTTAATAATCTCTACAAGATGGAGGTAGATGGCTGCGATGCCATGATGGGCAAGGTGGAAAAAGTGGTGAGCCGGGATGAGGGCGAATTATGGCACATGCGATTGGGCCATATTCATCATGGAGCCTTGAAAGTCATGCAACAAATTTCTACTGGACTTTGAATGGGAACACTTTCTTAGTTAGATCCATGCAAGGGTTGCACCATGGGGAAGTATGTATAGTCCACCTTTCATAAGAAGGAGAACCAAGCTTCAGGGATCCTTCAGAGAGTTCACATAGACGTGTGTGGACCATGCTCGATTTATTCAACATAAAAACATAAGTACTATGTAATCTTTGTTGATGAATTTTCTCATAAATGTTGGATATTCTTCATGCAGAAGAAATATCAAACATTCTCTAAGTTCTGTGAGTTTAAGGCATTGGTGGAGAAAGAGTCGGGAAAGAAAGTGAAGGCTCTTAGGAGCAATAATGGTAGAGAATACATTTCTAAAGAATTCAAGAAATTCTATAGAAAATAAGGAATTCGAAAAGAAATCATAGCACCTCATAACCCACAGAAAAATGGGGTCACGGAGAGGAAGAAAACAATGATCGTGGATGTAGCACGAGCAATGTTGCATGATCAGTGCCTACCAATGCATTTGTGGGTGGAAGCAACCAACACTGCGGTTTATGTTCAAAACCATTTTCCTCATAGAGTACCTGGCATAAGTACACTTGAAGAGGTTTTCACTAGGAAGAAACCTGATGTTTATCACTTTAAGATTTTTGGCTCATATATTTAGGTGCATGTGACCAAGGGCACAAGAAGAAGTTGGAATCGACTTCTAAGGTTGGGATTTTTTTGGGGTACACAGAAACACCCCATAATTATCGTGTGTACTTTGCAAACAGAATAATGGTTTTTGTGCGATGGGATATAAAATTTTATGAGGGGAAAGCCATGTGGTTGTCCCTTGAGAGGGAGCTGGAATTGCATGCAGAGGAGGAATTTCTAGTTGCCAAGGATGAATCTAAAGATGTGGATCAGCCACATGAGGAGGTTCATGGAATGGAGAAAATCACTCATGCAGAGCCATCCATCAGAAATGGCAGAAGGCACACCGCGAAAGCTGATAGGCTGTGACTTGATGTTGCACAGAATGTAGGAGCCCCTACTTCACAACATAGACAAAGACAGTCTCTTGACAGATTTACTGTACACATGGCTCTTATGAGAAAATGTATTGTGACTGAACCATCTTCCTTTCAGGAAGCAATGTAGTATCCTACTTGGATTGATGCAATGGTGGAGGAGTATGACTCCACTGTCAAGAAAAATGCATGGGAGATAGTCCCAAGATCGGTCAATAAATTAGTGGTAGGTTCGAGATGGATCTACAAGGTAAAGCAAGCCACTGATGGGAGTGTGGAGAAATAAAAGGCCATATTTGTGGCCGGGGGATTCTCACAGATAGAGGGGATAGATTATGATGAGACTTTCATGCCTGTCAAAATGTACTCTTCCATATGATCGATCCTTGCACTCTCAACGCAGATGGGCTAGCACATTCATCAGATGGATGTGAAAACTACATTTCTCAATGGGATCATTGAGGAAGAGGAGTACATGAAGTAGCTTGAATTTTTTGAAATCTTCAACAGTGAGTCGCATGTGTGCAGGCTCAAAAGAGCATTGTATGGGCTGAAGCAAGCACACCTTGCTTGGTACACTTAGATAGACAACTACTTCACCAGGCTGGGCTTCACCAAAATTGAAGCAGATGAAAACCTGTACTAGATTTTGGTTGAGGGTAAGCTATTGATCATTTTTCTTTATGTTTATGATCTAATTTTGACTAGTGATGAGCAGCTGATACACTCATGCAAGGATTGGAAATATGAGCCTCCTTCATTATTTCCTTGGATTGGAAATATGCCAGTGGGATGGTGAAATTTTTGTGTCTCAAGGAAAGTATGCAAAGGAGATACTAGGTACGTTTAACATGGAGATTTGAAAACCCATGGATACTCCTCTTCCTAGAAACTGGAGGAAATAGGTTGCTACTTCTGGAGAGGTAGTGGATGATACTATCTATTGACAGTTAGTGGGTTCGCTAATGTATCTAGTGAACACAAGACAAAAAATTTGGTATGCAGTTAACTAGCCGAGTCAAGCTATGGTTAAGTCTACCGATCTCTTTTGGAAGGCAGGGAATTATGTCCCGAGATACTTGAGGGGCACATCAGAATATGGTCTATGGTACAGACAGATGAATGGAGTGTAGTTGCATGGCTTTACGGATGCAAATTGAGTTGGAAGTCCATCAGATAGAAAGAGCACATAAGGGGTTATCTTTAGCAATGGATCGATAGCGATTTCCTGGTACAACAGGAAACAACGATCCGTGGCACTCATTTCAGTGGAAGCGAAATACATGGCAAGAAGTCAAGCTGCATGTGAGGCTATCTGGATGAGAAAGATGTTGGTTGGTTTGTTTGGTTCTCAGATGGATCCGATAGTGATTCATTGTGATACTAATAGTTGCATTAAACTCTTGATTAATCCTATGTTTCATGATAGGTCCAAGCATATAGATATATGGTACCATCATCTCAAAGATTGTGTGTAGAGGAGGATCATGTTTCTTCAGTACATTCCCACAAAAGATAAGGATGCAGATATTCCGACGAAGGCGCTCACCAGGAGAAAATTAAAATACCATATAAACAATATTAGGGTGAAGGATAATCCATTTCTTGTTCAAAGGGAGTTTTGAGATTCAACAAGAATATTCAACACCCACACCTCATGCATTAAGCACTTGGTTGCTGTTGAGTCTCAAATCTGCATCTTTCCTATACACCATTCTAGACCTTTTTCATTCACCTGAACCTTCCAAGTTGTCAATATCATTGTATATTAATTCCAAAAGAGAATCTAAAATGGTTTTTAACTATATTTTCTGTCTGCTGTTTGATTTAGATTTTTTCTCATTTAGCTGTGGAATCTTGCCACTTTCCGCAGCTGCTGCAACTTTCCGCAGCCATTTTGTGAAAGTCTATGTTACAGGTGTCTTCAGGAAAAACAAGCCACATGGGCAAGTCAGAAATGATGTGGACATGGATCGTGTCCTATTGGCTCGAGAAAATTCACTTAAGGAGGCTGTGGTCAAAGGTGGCCAAGTGGAAGTCAACCGTAGAGTCCCACGGTGACAGGACTCTGTTTCTCATCACGTGAGGATTTGAATGACCGTTTCTAACTTACGAGAGACACATCAACACCTGTACACGGCTCCATAAGCCGAATCCAACATCCACTCTTCATAGATTTACTCCTCAACGCGGCCATGATCCTAGATCTTTGGACGTAATGGTTTACGTGTTTTCTATCAGCATAAACTTTAGGGAATTAGTTATATTTCCTTTGTTATAAATAATGTGTTTGCATACGCATATTAGATTAGTCTCCATTAGCCTCCAGATAGCTCTGTAATGTAATTACGTTGCCACTGTGCCGTAATATCATCTCTCTATTATGACTGCATTTTAATATATAAGAAGACTCTGTTTCCAAGCGTAATTCGTATTTGAAGGGTGTTGCCAAGGCTAGTGCAGAGGGCCCCTGCACATGCTGAGGTTTTGTGCATTATTGTATAGGTCTTGTTTTATTTCTTTAAGCTCATTGTGCCATAAGTCATTCATGTGTTTATACATTACATCTTTCATGGTATTTATGCTTCATCTCTGTTTATAATATTTCATGCTTTACATCTTACTTCTGTCCATAATCTTTCATGTTTTATGTTAACTGATCAGTGTTCTTGTTTCAGATTTCAAATAGGAAGCCCGGGCATTTGCATATCTTTTGACTAATGACATGGAATCAATATTGTTCTGCTGCTAATTTAATTTTTGTTTAATTCCAGCACTGCTTTGTTTATTTCAATATTGCACATTTGTTTCAATAGTTAGATTTAAATATATTAAATTGCTCATGTCATTTTCAGTTACCTCCGAAAGCCACAGCTGGACTGATGGTGAGGGATTGAAGTATGAGTGTGTAGTTTGATATTAGTTTACTTTCTGCAAATTAGATATATTAAATTGCTCATGTCATTTTCAGTTACCTCCGAAAGCCACAGCTGGACTGATGGTGAGGGATTGAAGTATGAGTGTGTAGTTTGATATTAGTTTACTTTCTGCAAGTTAGATATATTAAGTTGCTCATGTCATTTTTAGTTACCTCTGAAAGCCACAGCTGGACTGATGGTGAGGGATTGAAGTATGAGTGTGTAGTTTGATATTAGTTTCTTTTTCTGCAAATTAGATATCAGATGCTCAAGTTGTTTATGGTTACCTCCGAAAGCCATAGCTGGACTAATGGTGAGGGATCATAATATAAGTTGATGTAATTTGATTTAGATTTACTTTTTTGCAATTCTTGGATTTCTTTAAGCATAGTTTCTTTTGTGTTTAGACAGCAGCAAGGATAATTTGGTTTTCATGCTCAATAGTTCACTGTTTGATTTATTAGGCTAGTAGCACATTTTCATTTCCTTTCAAGTTTTGTCATTGTATGTTTCAAATTCCTTTTTAAGTTTGAAGTTGGTAAATCAATATAAAGGATATCATTGCCTTGAACAATCATAACCATACTTGTTTTTATTTTAGAATTTCCATCTCACATTAGAAAACCAAAAACGACAAAAAGGTAAGAAATAGGTTATCTTGCACATATAGTGCGCCACACTTCATCAGCTTACAAATCCTGGATTGATAAATTAATGTAGCAATTTAGGACACACTAAATTGACCAAACAGTTGCATTTAGCACCTGGTTGCATTAAGTACCCAGACTAGGGCGGGGCCCACAATGCTATTTTTTAGCGCATGCCTATTTTTATTACCCCTTAATTTAGATGGACATTAAACTGTAATATATTCTCAACGTGGACTTGAATGAGTTAAATGAAAGTGATAAATTAAGTTAGCTAGTGGATTTCGAGTTAGAGGTTGGTTGGTGGACATGCAGAGTAATTCTAGTTGTAATAGAGTTTGAAGTGCAGTGGTGCATGAGTTGGTGCAAGTTGTAAACTGTTTAGATCAGTTGTGCTAGTTATAGCTAAAGATATACTAGTGAAAGATCTATTGAATTAAATATTAATTAATTTACAATCAGTAATCTCACATGCAACTGAGGATTTACTATTATTAGTTGCATGCATGTGAGATCTAGTTGAGACCCAGTTGAGTTATAGGTGAAATGAAGGTTGACTATAAGTTGTAGGATTATCTGCTTGCACACATGCAGGAAAGCACCCATTGGAGTGCCCATGATACTTGCGCAGTCAAGGCGAGCAGGAATTCCTATATTCTAGGGATCTTTACCATGAGGGATTGCGCAAGCAAGGCAGGCTGTCTGGAGGCTAAGAATTGGCTATGTGTTGGCCAGTTTTGCATATGACAGTGTGAGACAATTAGCTGATGTCCTAAGGGCTCTTGCGAGAAGAGTTTTGTATATAATTATTTCATGATCCATGCTTAATATACAATAGAATATAGTGGGGTTTTTAGTTGCAATCTTTCCTTGGTAAATTAGCTATATTGTGTGTGACTGACATTTCTTTATTTTCATGTCTTTTGCGGAATTAAAAACACAATCGCTAATCACATGAAAATAAAGAAATATCAGTCACACACAATATAGCTAATTTACCAAGGAAAGCTTGCAACTAAAAACCCCACTATCTTCTATTGTATATTAAGCATGGATCATGAAATAATTATATACAAAACTCTTCTCGCAAGAGCCCTTAGTACATCAGCTAATTGTCTCACACTGTCATATGCAAAACTGGCCAACACATAGCCAATTCTTAGCCTCCAGACAGCCTCCCTTACTTGCGCAATCCCTCATGGTAAAGATCCCTAGAAGATAGGAATTCTTTCCCGCCTTGACTGCACAAGTATCATGGGCACTCCAATGGGTGCTTTCCTACATGTGTGCAAGCAGATAATCCTAAAACTTATAGTCAACCTCCCTTTCATCTAGAACTCAACTGGGTCTCAACTAGATCTCACATGCATGTAGCTAATAATAGTAAATCCTCAGTTGCATGTGAGATTACTGATTGTGAATTAATTAATATTTAATTCAATAGATCTTTCACTAGTATATCTTTAGCTACAACTAGAACAACTGAGTTAAACAATTTACAACTTGCACCAACTCATGCACCACTGCACTTCAAACTCTGTTACAACTAGAATTACTCTACATGTCCACCAAGCAACCTCTAACTCGAAATCCACTAGCTAACTTAATTTATCACTTTCATTTAACTCATTCAGGTCCACGTTGAGAATATATTACAGTTTAATGTCCATCTAAATTAAGGGGTAATAAAAATAGGCATGCGCTAAAAAATAGCATTGTGGGCCCCGCCCTAGTCTGGGTGCTTAATGCAACTAGGAGCTAAATGTAACCAAGTGCTTAATGCATGAGGTGTGGGTGTTGAATATTCTTGTTGAATCTCAACACTCCCTCTCAATAAGAAATGGATTATCCTTCACCCTAATATTGTCTATATGGTATTTGAATTTTCTCTTGGTGAGCGCCTTCGTCAGAATATCTGCATCCTTATCTTTTGTGGGAATGTATTGAAGAAACATGATCCTCCTCTACACAAAATCTCTGAGATGATGGTACCAGATATCTATATGCTTGGACCTATCATGAAACACAGGATTAATCAAGAGTTTAATGCAACTATCAGTATCATAATGAATCAGTATCGGATCCATCTGAGAACCAAACAAACCAACCAACATCTTTCTCATCCAGATAGCCTCACATGCAGCTTGAATTCTTGCCATGTATTTCGCTTCCACTAAACTGAGTGCCATGGATCGTTGTTTCCTGTTGTACCAGGAAATCGCTATCGATCCATTGCTAAAGATAACCCCTGATGTGCTCTTTCTATCTGATGGAATTCCAACTCAATTTGCATCCATAAAGCCATGCAACTTCACTCCATTCGTTTGTCTGTACCATAGACCATATTCTGATGTGCCCCTTAGGTATCTCGGGACATAATTCCCTGCCTTCCAAAAGAGCTCGATAGACTTAACCATAGCTTGACTCAGCTAGTTAACTACGTACCAAATGTTTGGTCTTGTGTTCACTAGATACATTAGCGAACCCACTAACTGTCAATAGATAGTATCATCCACTACCTCTCCAGAAGTAGCAACCTCTTTCCTCCAGTTTCTAGGAAGAGGAGTATCCATGGGTTTTCAAATCTCCATGTTAAACTTACCTAGTATCTCCTTTGCATACTTTCCTTGAGACACAAAAATTTCACCATCCCACTGGCATATTTCCAATCCAAGGAAATAATGAAGGAGGCTCATATTTCCATAAGATCCTCTGAGCAACTGATACACTCATGCAAGGATTTTTTTTTTAAGTTTTAAATTTATTAAAATTTAATATGTTTCTTTAAATTTAATTTTTTATTTTAAAATTTATTTATTTATTTATTTTTATTTTTAATTTAATAAACATTTTCTTTTTCTTTTTTAAATTAAATTTCTATATTTAATTTTTTATAATTTCTTTCTTTTTTTAACTTGTTTTTATTTTAATTTAATATTTTTAATTTAATTTAATTTAATTTTTTATTTCTATATATTTTGAAATTTTAATCTTTAAATTTTTTTTATTTTTTATTCCTATATATTTTTAAATTTTAAGCTTTAAAATGTTTTTATTTTTTAAATTTAATTTGTTTTCTTAAATTTTAGGTTTTTTTTAATGTTTGAATTTTAAAAATTAAAAAATGTTATTTCTATTTTTAAAAATGTCAAAAATATGACACAATTTTTTTTTTTTGCTATTCCAGCATCAACTGGTTTTGTTTTGAGGGTTTTTTTTCAATCGTTTTTTCAAGAAACAATTTTGTTTTTAGCATAATTTTATAAAATGTTGAAATTTGACCTTAAAAAAAAACCAAGTGCGTTCTGGAATACACTTCTTTTGTTTTTGGGGTGTTTTTTCATGTTTTTTGAGTCTTTTTGGGCTAGAGTTCCCGTTTTGAGGTCAAGTTACCTATTTCATCGGTAACATTGTTTACAATATCTTCTTCTATTCATTAACCTGCATGAACTTATTTAGTTTGTTGTTTGTGCAAAGAGATGATCCCACTGCTTAGATGCGACTAATAAGGTAATGTTTCTGTTTAAAAATTTACCATCATCAATTTCTTATAGGTCATAAATTTATTTAATATATTATCTTCATAAACTAATCCTCTATACATGGTGTCTTTGTACAGGGATTTCTTCTCTCGCATTTTACTCCTCTTTAAATTGAGCATTCTTTTTGCCAACTTTGACAACTTATTTTATTTCTCCTATTTACAGGTTGGTCAATATCATGTACATAATTCAATCCACTGAATTCAAGGATATGTATTCATGTATAATTTATGTAATTATTAGACAGAACAATTGACTTCGGTCAATGAATTCATGAAAGTTTATAATGATATATTCTATCATTGTTAATACAATTTTCTACTCAATTTTGTTTATGATGATAACCATTCATTTTTATAAGTAGTTGGTGTATGCATTGGTCTATTTATTTGTAATATTTCTCTTGTACTATCCTCTATTACTTCAATATGTAATTGATATTTAATTTCTTATTTAAACAAAAAAATGAATAGCTATATGAAAATTTTCTGTTAATGTATATTAGAGGTATTTAGATTTAATTTGTACAATCATTCTTTTTGATAGATTTACAATTATCTCTTACTATAGTTAGATTTATTTTTCATTATTGTTTACAGAATAATTATGCTAATTATGGCTCTTACATCCTTTCCACCTTTACAGAGGTATTTTCTGCATTTAATAACTAGATTCTTTCAACCAAATAATAGATTTAAACCCTCCTATTGGGTTTAGAAATTCTGTTTGCTGGTTTACTAATTTAATTTTTCTATGTAACTATATAGAAATAAACTATATCTATTATAGTATTTTCTATTAAAGACATCAAACTCTATAACTTACACTTAATAGAAATCTATTATACTATTTAATAATATAGATCAGATAAATTCCACATATCTTTCTACATGAACCATCATTACTCTAACTCTCATCATAACAATAGAATCATAAGACATAATTAAATTAATTATGCATACCAATTCTGGTAAGACTATTTCCCCCCCAACGATGAGCTTTCTCTCCATAGCTCCACCCAAGAAGAGACCAATTCCTCCAAAGTGTAGACAACCTCTTGTCTACCATGGAGTAGATTATTTAATATTTCTTTCCCTTAAACATGTTTCCATAGTTGCATCTAGTTAAATGATGATGGTGTTTTCCTTTAGCCTAGGCTTTAATTTTGTTTTTTCCACAAAAGCTTTTGAAACTAGCTTTTTCCTCTTTCTAGTTTTATTTCACCTCTTCTCAGTAACTTTCCACTTTACTGAGGTATCTTTTATATTTTTTTATCTACAATCTAATATTTTAATTTATTTTCTTTTCTCCATGGATTTTTGGAGAATTTGGGAAATTCTTTGGATTTAATTCCATCCTCATGGACTTGAAATCCTAGTCTCCAATATACTCTAGTCTTTCCACAATAATTAAAATTCTACATTTATAAATTAAAAAAATATAATATGTGCATAAATATAGTTTTCCTTTAGGTCCACTTAACCTTTATGATTTTTAGCTGTCTAATAAAAGTAGTAAAAATAGGGATATTACATATTCCCCCTCTAAAACAAAACACCGTCCCCAGTGTTGCAAAATATTAGCTCACTTTTCAAACAGTGATGGATATTTCTCTTTCATTTCCTCTTCTCTCTCCCAAGTAGCTTCTTCAGGTGTAAAGTGCCTCTGCTTCACTTTCACACTAGCTACCGTCCTATTCTGGAGCTCGATTTCTTCCCATGCTAGTATACGAAGGGGCTATGAAAGAACTTCCCCTTATGTTTCCACTTGTGTCAGTCAAATAAATTACATGAGTATGATCATGTACATATTTTTTCAATAAGGAAACATGAAAAACATTGTGAACCTTAATGTGACTAGGTAGAGCCAATTTATAAGCTACTAGCCCCACTCTTTCTAGAACTTCAAATGGTCCAGAGTAGCGTGGTTCTAACTTAGCACAACTACCCATATATAAGGTACTCTTTTTAGGCTTAATCATAAAGTAAACATGGTATCCCACTTTGAATTCTATGTGAATTCTCTTTTTGTCTACATAGATCTTTTGTCTATCTTGAGCTGTTTTAATATTTTATTGAATTTTATTCACAATTCTTTCCATCTCCTACAATGCAACAGGTTCAAGAATTAACTTATCTTTTGGTTGAATCCAACTAAGTGGTGTGTGGCACTTTCTTCCATACAATGCTTCAAAAGGACTAATATTTATTGAAGCTTGATAACTATTATTATATGAAAATTTTGCTAAATGCATAAAGTCTTCCCATCTGGTAGGTTTGTCCATAACATATATGTGTAGCATTTCTTCTAAAATCTGGTTGGTCCTTTCAATTTTTCAATCTGTTTGAGGATGGTATGCGGTACTAAACTTCAATTTGGTACCCATTCCTCCAAACATAGTTTTCCAAAAGGTTGAAGTAAATTTTCATCTCTGTCTGATAAAATCATTTTTGGAATTCCATGTAGCTTCAAAATTTCTTTCATGAATACATTAGCTACTTGAGTTGTGCCAAAATTAGATTTCACTCATAAAAAGTGTGCAACTTTAGTCAATGTGTCTACAACCACCATTATAGAGTCATGTTGATACTTAGTTCTAGGCAATCCAACAATGAAATCTATGGAAAACACTTCCCACTTCCATTCTGGAATAGATAAAGGTTTCAACAATCCTGCCAGATGTTGATGTTCCACTTTTACTTGCTGGCATACTAAACATCCAGTTAGATAATCAACCACATATTTCTTCATACCTGGCCAAAACATGTTCTTCCTCAATGCTGAAATAAATTTTTGATAACCAGGATGTCTTGCATAAGGTATTTTATGATAATCATATAAAATTACCTATTTTAATGATGTCACATTTGGAATATACAATATTTGTTTGTAAAAAATCAACCCTCTGTGATTTTGAGTATATCCCACTATTTCAGTTTTCTACAATTTTTCTTGCAATTTCACATAGTTTGGATCTTGCATCTTCACTTCTGGTATCAATTTTTCTATGTCAAATTTCACACTACTTCCAAGATTATTCAAAATTTTATGAGCATTCCTACTCAGATCATCTACAATCTTATTTTCCTTTCCCTTAATGTGTTTTATTTCCATATCGAACTCACTAAGGAAATATAACCGTCTAGCTTGTCTAGCATTTAAATCAGGTTGAGTGAAGAAGTATTTCAAAATTATGTGATCTTTTATTAGTATGAACTTATTTCCCAACAGATAATGTCTCCACATCTTCAACGCATGTATCACAACAACTAATTCTAAGTCATATACAATATAATTTTGTTCATGTTTCTTTAATTTTCTTAACTCATATGCTATGACTGAGTTTTCTTGTAGTAATACTCATCATAATACTTATGCACGTGCATCTATACATACTATAAATTCTTTGTTTGGATCACCAATCGTCATTATGGGGGCAGTTGTTAGTTTAATTTTTAATTGTTCAAAACTATTTTGACACTTTTCTGTCCATTCAAAATTTACTCCCTTTTTCCGTAAAGATGTAATAGGATAGGCCAAGGCTAAAAATCCTTCCACAAACCTACAGTAGTATTCAGAAATACCCATGAAGGATCTTATGGCTGGGACATCAGTAGGTACAAACTAATTGATAATGGCTTGTATTTTCTCTGGGTCTACTTCTAAGCCATCCTCTGAAATCACATGACCCAAATACTGAATTTTGTCCTTGTAAAATTCACACTTGCTGAGTTTTGAACATACCTTATGTTCTTTAAGCGTTTGTAGGACAATTCTGAGATTCTCTTTGTGTTCTTCTTCATTTTTGGAGTATACCAAAATGTCATCAATGAACACTAACAAAAACTTGTCTAGATACTTGTGAAATACACTATTCATTAAACACATGAATGTAGCCAGTGCATAAGTAAGTCCATAGGGTAGGAATACAAATTCATAGTGTCCATATATAATCCATAATGATATTTTATTTATGTCCTCATCTTTGATTCTAAGTTGATGATATCCTGTTCTTAGATCAATATTTGAGAAGATAGTGAATCCTCTCACTTGATCAAATAAGTCATCTATTCTTGGGAGAGGATATATGTTCTTTATGGTCAATTTATTTAGTTTTATGTAATATATACACATCCTGAATGTGCCATATTTCTTTTTAACAAAAAGTATCAGTGCTCCCAAAGGAGACACACTTGTTTTGATGTATCCTTTGTCTAATAACTCATGTGGTTGAAGTTTTAGCTCTAATAATTCAGGGTTACTCATTCTATAGCATTCTATAGAGACAGGTGTAGCTCCTAGTACCAATTTCATTCAGAAATCAATTTCTCTTTTAGGGGCTAGGTGGGGGATTTCCTCTGGAAATACATCATTGAACTCTGTGATTACTGGTAAATTTACTACAACTTCTTTTTCAGTTTGCTGTCCAAATTCCTCGACTTGTACAACATACAATTGGAATCCTTTTCTTGCTGTCCTTTTTAACTATAGTGCAGAAATTTTCCTGATTGATATGGGTCTTGGTTTGCCTTTCAATATCACAGGTCTTCCCTTAGCATCTATATAGTGAATTGTTTTATCTAAGAAATTAACTATTTATTTCTACTTATCTAACCAGTCCATTCCCATTAACACATCACATGATCCTAGAGGGAAAATTTTTAAATTCATTTCATTTTCATACCGATTTAAATTTACAACAGTTTTGGAATTTTATGGGTAACTTCTATTTTTGTTCTAGTAGCTAACTGAACTAACCATGTGACCTTAAATGAGTGTATTATTTCTTTTGTGCTAAGTTTTATTTTAGTTAAATAAACATGTACAAATTGTCTCCATAACTTTGCTTAATGTATGAGAGTTTTAACCATGAAAATTAAATGAATTAGTGAAATTTAAGCATGTAAATAAGACTTAAAAACAATGAACAATAATGCATAAGAGAGAAAAACATTCACACATAATTTTTACACAGTACGCATGATGAAGGAGTTCACCCCTCCTGGGCTACATCTGTTGGTCCAACTCCCAACGACACGTCCCTCTTTGTCATTATGCTCAAAATTGTAAATTAAATATGTTTGTAGGCCTCTAATGGTTTTTTTCTCTGCACCAATGGCTCCAGAATGCTCAAATTAGTCTAGGTATTCTCTTGTTTCACAAAACTTGGTCGAAAATTGACCTCCCAATGCATTTTTTCTAATGTCAACTAGAAAAGCTCCACTAAATGTGGAGACTGGAAGTTTAATTGCTGATAAATTAATAGTTAACCCCAAATTTGGGGGCGAACTCCAAAAATGGTGGGTGGATAAGGTTGGCATTAACTATGAGTGGCAGGGTGGTCACATGTAACCCCCACTGAATCCTCCTCTAATAGTTTGAACTCTCGTAATTTGAGGTTGGAACCCCGAGTAACATAGTTCCATAACCCACAATACTAACCATCACACTTACCGTTCTTCCCCATGTGATCAATATGTTTGCAAAAAACTCGTCGGAGGTTGGAACCTGGAGTGGCAGTGTTCCAACTTTTGAAACAATCACAGTAAGTTGCAAACCCACCATGTAAACAGTCATAGCAATCCCGTTAGCGATTTAATTAAATGTTTTGGTTAACATGTGGGACGTGGTTTTGGGCGGATGGAAATATGATAGGGGGGTTGGCCTCCTAAGCCCTCACTGCCAGGATTATTAAACTTCTAATAAATATGGATAAGTATAGGGGTAAGAACCACTGTATAGGGGGGTTGGTAAAAGATATTATGGGTGGATAGGTGGTCATGGGTTCCACCCCTGTCAACTCCACAAAACAATTTACCCAACTGTTATGAGGACACGTGGTGGCCTGCATGCTTGCCATGTGTCACTCAATCATTAATCCAACCATAAACACATCCAACGACCAGATCAAATTTCGTACCCTCAACATCCAACGGCCTATAAGGTGACACATGGCACCATTATATTGGCTCAGAAGAAAAATGGAATATTCCTAGAATATTTTGCTGACTGTACCTGCAAGTTGACTGGACATCTAGTCACCAAAATTTTACTTTTGGGGAAAACGAATAGAACGTGATATCTTCCTCATACGACATATGTTTTTTAAACCATTCATGGCTCCAGAATCACAACAACAAGACCTTTTCGATTGCTCAAGTTCAGACCTATTTCGAGCACTTTCAATTTTGAGCATATGACTTGATCTCCTTATCACACCTCCCCATTGGGAAGCTTTTGGACCCCAAAAGACTTTAATCACCTGTTCAGAAGATGAGAGAAGAATTCCCTCACCTTTTTCACTTCCATCCATCTTTCCTTAATTGGTTTGCTGCCCTTGAGCCCAATCTGAAGATAATCGTTACTTCCTCTCTTAGAAGTGTGTGTCCTCTTGTCAAAGATGACATCCTCCTTGAGCTTTTCAAGAAATTTTGGTGAGAAATCTTCTATTGATGGAAACTTAATGTCACTCCCTTGATCATCAATCAATGGAGGCTCATACAAACGTAAATTCTCCACATTGACAACAGAATACATTTACATATATGAAGGCAAGTCAAGTTGTAATGCATTATTACCAACCTATTTAATAATCTTGAATGGACCATAATGAATAGGCTTGAGATTTTTACCTTCTCCTTGCATCCTTTCTATGCTTTTGTGCAACCATACTTCATCTCCTTCTTAAAACTTGTGATCAACTCTATTTTTGTCATGCCTCTCCTTATACTTTCTTTGACTCTTCTCAAGATGTTCTTGAACTTGTTGATGAATAATCTAAATTTTCTCAATGAAATTTTGAGCTTTGTCAATATCACTATGCCCATGAATTGCAACATCCTTCTCATAGAAGAAGTCTAATGGATATTTCGGCAAATACCCAAACCAGGATTCAAAAGGTGAAGTATTTGTAGATGAGTGCTTGGCTTGATTGTAAGCATGCTGAATGTAATGTAGTTGTTTATCCCACAACTTGGGATGCTTGCTGCAATGTCCTCTCAATAGATGCACAACGATCTTGTTCACCACCTCGGTTTGGCCATCAGTTTGCAGATGAAAAGAAGAACTATTTTTCAACTTTGTGTCCATCATCTTCCAATGGTTGGACCAAAAATTCCGAACGAACCTGGAATCCCTATCACTAACAATAGAATTTGGCAAAAAAAAATGAACCCATACATGTTGAAAATAAAGTTCAGCAGTTTGTTCAGCAGTAAAGGTTTTTCTTACATGGCATAAGTATACACATTTTACTAAATCTATCCACAACTACATAAAGATAATCATGTTATTTTCTTGACATAGGTAGACCTCCAAAAAATTCCATGGAGACACTCTCGCATGGCCTTAATGGTACCAGTAGTGGTATGTAAAACCCAAGCTTCCTATTGCTAGGCTTACTTGTAGCACACATAGAACATCCTCTTGTAAAACGTGACACACTATCTATCATGTGAGGCCAATAACAATACCTCTGTAGATGTGCCACTGTTTTTCTTACCCCAAAGTGACCAGAAATAAGAGACTAATGAGCCTCTCTCATGAAATTAAGTTCTCTCCTTGTGGTATACACAACATTCCCATATGAAGCAACAAATTGTTATGCAAGTGATAATCATTTTCCTCAAATTGATTCCCTTGACTCAAACTAGGATAAACATCTTTAAAATCAACATCAGATGCATATTGTTCTATGTAACTCGCATGTACAATAGAATAATTTTTAAGCAAAGTAGAAGAACTTATAGTAGGCCTTGAAATCATATCAGAAAATTTATTGAAAATACCTTTCTTGTATCTTATAACCAAGTGAAATTATTGAAAATATCCCATCCACCTGAAATGTCATGATTGCTGCAATTTTTTTTGTGATTGCAAGTACTCTAGAGGTTGGTGATCGGTATGAATAATCGTCTCTTTACCCATCAAGTATTGTTTCCACATCTTGACGCTTTGTACCAATGCATACAAATCTTTGTCATATGTTTGATAATTGATTACAACACCATTGAATGTTTCAGAATGAAAAGCAATATGCTTACCATGCTGCAAAAGTACTGTGCCCATGGCATAATCACTAGCATCTGTCTGTATCTCGAATGGCTGTCTCAAATCCGGTAATGAAAAAACTGGAGCTGAACTAATCTTGTATATTAAATATTCAAAATCTTATTTTTGTTTGCCTCCCAATTGGAAGCCTTTCTTCACACTTTTCACTGCATGCATAGGAGCTTCTATGGCAGAAAATTTAGTAATAAACTTTCTCTAATACTAAGCTGCATCTAAAAAACTTCTTACCTCTGTTACTGATTTGGTACTGGGCCAATTCATAATGGATTCCACTTTAGAAGGATCAATTTTGAATGCGCCTCCTCCTACAATGTATCCCTAATAAACCAAAGAAGTTTTTCCAAATTCACACTTAGACATCTTAGGAAATAATTGCTCTTTCTTCAAAACATCAAGTACCCTCTTTACATGCAAGACATGCTCTTGTCTTGTTTTGCTGAAAATGAGTATATCATCTAAATACACAATCATAACGTAATCAATAAATGGATGCAAAATATTATCCACCACACGCATGAAATTCACTGGTGCATTACACAAACCAAATGACAGAACCAACCACTCAAAGATTCCTTGCTTGGTTTTGAATGAAATCTTGCATATGTCACTTTCTAAAATTATTACTTGATGATATCCACTTCGTAAATATAACTTAGTGAAATACTTTTCTTCTTTCATCCGATCTAACAAATCATCTATCCTTGGGCGTGGGTATCGATTATTTACCGTTATCTTGTTCAAAGCTCTAAAATTGACACACATGCACCAAGTCCCATATTTCTTCGGAATCAGAACTATAGCTGAAGTGCATGGTAAATTTCTTGGCCTTATGATTACCTTGTCAAAAATGTCTTGATTTGCCTCTTTATTTCAGCATTATCCATTATTGACATGTGACACATACCAATGTTTGGAAGAGGACAATCTTGTTGAAACTGAATCTCATGTTGAATCTCCCTTTTAGGAGGAAAACCTATTGTCTCTTGAAACATCTCATTATGTGAATCAAATACATCATATAAATATGATTTCAACTTAGGATCACAATCTTCAAACGACTCATGATTAACATCATCTTTAGGCTTAATCATTAGAAGAACAAAATTCTTACTTGAATTCACCAGCCTTTTTACCTATTCAACATTTACCATTGCAATATTCATCTTCTTACGATGTGCTCTAACAATGTACCCCTTGCCATCTTTGAATAAATGGTATTTGTTCTCATGGAAATGGAAGATAGATTTCCTATCATACAAGTAAGGACTACCCAACAAAACACCTGTAATATCAAGCGGAACGACATATAATTCAACTATGTCAACAAAATGTGCAGTTATTGCAAAGTGAAATATGCGCTTCTTTGAAACTTGTAAATTTGCATCCTTACAAATCCACCCAAGTGGATATGGTTTTGGATGTGGAATGGTCTCAAGATTAAGTTTCCTGACCAAGTCTTCAAATATTAAATTTTCTTGTGAACCACTTTCAAACAGTGTATCAATCTTGGTATGTTTATATATGATCCTCACATGAAACAGTTCAATTCTCTCTTCTTCATTTGGAGCTTTTATGTGACAATTTGAAGTACTAGTACTGCGTTTTGTTTTAGTTTCTTTCCCCTTGAAGTTCTTCAATCCCATGGCTGTAATTTTAGTTTCATCACCTAAATATTTTCTTAAGTCATGTTGATTTGTAGCTGCAGTTTTATGGTTCACTTTGTTATTGCTAAATTTGGGTCTCTTTTTAGGATGTAGTTTCCAATAGTTTTTCTCTTCATGGCCTTGTATTGAAAAATGTTTAAAAACCACTTTCTCTCCCTCTTTCATGAAAGATGAATTATTTTTTCCTTTCCCTTTTGAGGTCTTCTCTTTGTTTTTACGCTTAAAAGGCTTGTTTCTACCCTCTTCAAAAGTAATTTTCCCTCTAGCTTCTAAATGTGTATCTTGAACACATACCTCATCTAAGCTTGTAGGATTAAACATGAGGATATTATGTCTAAGGTAGCTATGTTAGCCCCCTATTTACTTAAGCAATGTATCTTGACTCTGCAAATATACCCTTAATAAAAGAGCTCTTCTCCTAAATTCTTGGGTGCAGCCTTGTACATTTTGTCATTTCAATTGTCTAAATTTTTTCCAATTCATTATGGCTTTCTACATGTGAGCTAATGGATAAAACTGTTGTTTTATTGCAGTAATTAAATCAGTCCATGATAGAATAATCTTACCATTTTTTGATCTCCTCCTTTGTCTTCGCTTCCCACCAAACAAGAGTTGCACCTTCCATCCTCAATGAAGCTAGTTGGATTTTGGTGTCATCATCATGAAGGTTTTGAATTCTCAAATAAACCTCCAATTGCCTAATCCAATTATCAAGATTTTATACATTTAATTCACCATTAAACATTGGCAATTCAAACTTAACATCAAGTTTTAGAAAAGGAATTTTAACAGTGTTCTTTGAATTGTGTGACTGGTGTACTGAAGATGAAGTAGAGGACGATGATGATGAGGGTGAGGATGGTGACTTTCCACTGCCTCCATTTCCTCCATTACCCTCCCTTGATTTGTCTTCATCATTGTGGCCTCCTGATGATCCCTGACCTTCCTTGTGAATTTTGGATCCTTCTCCCTCTAGTCTTTCATTCTTTTCCTGATAAAGGACTCTCACTATTTCAGTCATGTCAAGGAATGCTTTCCTGAACACTCTTTATTCCTCTTTGGGATCCACCTCTTCATGGGTTTCTTCTTCTCTTGGAGGCATGCTTGATGTTGCTTCTGCTTATCTTGGAGGTGAAGTAGGTGGTGGAGAATATGGAAATATTTCCCTCCTTTACTATGGCTCACTTTGAGAACCTATTGCTTCCACCAATTTGTCTTCTCCTGTCTTAATATTGAGCCTAGGAAGCATGAAAACACTTGAAAATAGTTAACAAATAGTTGCACATAAAAACACCAAAGATAAAACTCTAGCTCTAATACGAACTTGATCTGAAAAGAGTATATTAGTTATGATGTGCTAAGTGTCCTTTTAGTTAAATAAACATGTACAAATTGTCTCCATAAGTTTTCTTAAGGTATGGGAGTTTTAACCATGAAAATTAAATGAATTAGTGAACTTTAAGCATGTAAATAATCCTTAAAAACATTGAACAACAATGCATAATAGAGAAAAAAATTCACACATAAGTTTTACACAGTAGGCATGATGAAGCAGTTCACCCCTCCTAGGCTACATCTGCTGGTCCAACTCCCAATGGCATGTACCTATTTGTCATTATGATAAAACCTGTAAATTACATATTTTTTCTGGCCTCTATTGGTTGTTTTCTCTACACAAATGGCTCTAGAATGCTCAAATTAGTCTAGGTAGACTCTTGTTTCACAAAAAATGGTTGAAAATTGACCTCCCAATGCATTTTTCCCAATGTTAGCTAGAAAAGCTCCACTAAATGTGGAGATTGGAAGTTTAACTACAGATAAATTAATAGTTAACTAAAAAGTTGGGGGTACGCATCCAAAACTAGTGGGAAGATAATGTTAGCATTAACTGTGAGTGGCGGGGTGGTCACATGCCACCCCCGCCGAATCCTCCGCTAACGGTTTTAACTCCCGCTGTTTGAGGTTGGAACCCTGAGTAACACGGTTACATAACCCGCAATATTAACTATCGCACTTACCATTCCTCCACATGTGATCAATCTATTTTCAACAAACCCGTCGAAGGTCGGAACCTGGAGTGGTAGTGTTTCAACTTTTGAAGCCGTCACAGCAAGTTGTAAACCTGCCATGTGAACAGTCGTAGAAATCCCACCGGTGGTTTAATTAAATGTTGTGGTTAACATGTGGGCTGCAGTTCTAGGTGGATGGGAATATGATAGGGTGGTTGGCCCTTCAGTGCTAGCCTCCCAAGCCCTCACTGCCGATATTATTAAACTTCAAATAAACGTGGAGAATTATAGGGGTAAGAACCATTGTATAGGCAGGTTAGTAAATGATATTGCGGGTGAATAGGTGGTCGTGGGTTCGACCCCTGTCGAATCCACAAAAAAATTTACCCAATTGTTATGAGGACACGTGGTGGCCTGCGGGCATGCCACGTATCACTCAGTCATTTTTCCAACCATAAACACATCCAATGACTAGATCAACTTTCGTACCCTCAAAATCCAATGGCCCACAAAGTGCCATGTGGCATCACCATATTGGATAAGAAAAAATGGAATATTCCCAAAATATTATGTTGACTGTACCTGCAAGATGATTGGGCATCCAGTCACCAAAATTTCGCTATTTGGGAAAATTAACAAAACACAATATCTTACTCATACGACATTGGTTTTTTGAATCATTCATGGTGCTGGAATCACAAAGTCGACACCTTTCCGGTCACTCAGGGTCGGACTTGTTTTGAGCACTTTCATTTTTGAGCATACGACTCGATCTCCTAATCACCATGCTTGCTGAATTTTTTTTTAATATCTTAACTTGCACTTTTCCACCATCTGAGGACTTATATAGCTTAAATTTACTCCTAGATTTATCAAAACATAAACAGGTTATTCAACAATCATACCTTCGATTTATATCATGGTTTAATGGTGTTCAACCTGGCGATCTTTAGGTGTAGGATTGATCCTTTGAATGTTTCTAACAATTTCATTCATAGTAGTCGCCTCTCATAACAATTGAATGTTCTGAACTTTTCTATGAGGAAAATCACATAATAGGTGAGGTTCTCCACATCCCGAGCACTTTAATGGTTCTTTCATTTTTACAGCACCTTCCTTTTTTCTATTTTCATCCATCTGCTTAGACCTAGTCTGCGATTATGCTGGTTGGTTTTCTCCAATTTTGTTAAACTTCTTCCCTTGATGGTTTTTCCCAAAAAATTTAAAGTATGTTGGTTTTACTCTTTTTACATTAGGTTCACTTTTCCCTTTTTCTTTGTTTTGCCAAATTTTCAGCTGATTATTTCTACCTTTGAACCACATATAGTCCTCCTCCATCACTCATAGTAAAATATGTAATTTTCTACACTTAATCATTGTATACATAAATAATTTAGTGCATCAAATGCTAAAATTTGTAAATAATTTACAACAACATAAATTTAGGTTTTTATTTTCTTTTCTATGTGGGGATACATAGGCCTAGTGTTTTCAACATGGGATTTGATACCATTTGTAAAAAATCGACTTACCCATTTTTTTTCTTTCTATTTATACAATTTATGCCACTTTGTCGTCATTGAATTTATTAAATTTCGTCATTTTACGATCTTTCAACACATGTGTACTTTCTTTCGTTAGCAACTACTATAACGACATATTTTTTTGTGAATTGAATACAACTATGTTTCCAAAGATAATTCGACCAACACCTCAATGATTCCATAATTCCTCTTCTAGTCTTGATTGTCCTTTGTGACATTTCTCCAATGTATACAATTTCAGTTATAATAGTAGCTTATTTTACTATTCATTTACATCTTCATAATATTATGCCTTTGCTAGCATTTTTATTAAGATAATAAATTTAATAATTATCATACTAAATTTATCTATTAGAATATATAGTTATATTCTAACATTATACTCCACTCTTACCCATACATTCCACTTATACAACTATTTTAACCTTTTGAATATAACTTGGAAGATTAATATTAGACGGGTTTATATCCATGTATGGAACTAACACTTAGCCCATGAATAATTAATTTACCCTTAACTATTTCAATGGTGTATGGACATCATTGATACCTCATATCCAACAAATTCCTATTATTACCATTACCTAATCATTAGAATTCCATTCAAATTAAATCTTTGGAGTTATAGACGTGAGCACTATTATGAGGTTCGCATTCTATATATCAACCTTAAATATATAGTCATGACTTCATTATGAAATTAATTCCATTCAGTACCATATAAAATATCACATACAGTCAAGTCCCCTTTATGATATTACATTGGTTTATTACGTTATATTTTTCCATGTATCAATTAATTGAAATAGTATATTACTATACTCAGCTTAGATTACAATAATTTAGAATGATATTTGATAGTCCATCATTACTCTAATTATCATCATAACAACATAATCATAAGAAGTAATTAAATTAATTGTGCATACCAATTCTGGTAAGACTATTTGCGACCCAACCTTGAGCTTTCTCTCCACAGCTCCCCCTGAGCAGAGACCAATTCCTCCAAAGTGTAGACAACCTCTTGTATACCACGTAATAGCTTATTTAAGCTTTCTTCCCTTCAACATGTTTCCATAATTGCGTCCAGTTAAGTCAGGATGTTGTTTTCCTTTAGCCTAGGATTTACTTTTATTTTTTCCACAAAAGCTCTTTAAAAATAGCTTTTTCCTCTTTCTTGTTTTATTTCACCTCTTCTTAGTAAATTTCCACTTTACTGAGGTATATTTTAGATTTTTGTCTCCAATATTATATTTTAATTTATTTTATTTTCTCCAAGGATTTTTGGATAATTTGGGAAAGCATTTGGCTTTAATTCCATCCTCATGGACTTGAAATCCTGGTCTCCAATATACTCTAGTCTTTGCACAATAATTAAAATTCCACATTCATAAATTTAAAAAATAGAATATGTCTACAAATATAGTTTTCCTTTAGGTCCACTTAACCTTTATGATTTTCAACTGTCTAATAAAAGCAATAAAAATAGGGATATTAAAAGGGGTTCCCCACAGATTGGAAAACTACTATGGAAATACCTCTTTTTAAAAGTGGTGACATCAATAATCCCTGCAATTATAGAACCATAATGATAAACCCCTTGTTTGAAAAGTTATTTGGAAGCATGTTAGAAAATAAAATCAATAAGTGGGAAGAAGAAAGAGATAAAAATGCTAAAGGGAAAGCAGGTTTAGACCTAAACATTGCACATATGATCATTGTATAAATTTAAGGCACATCATTGAAAAATTTGGGAAAAAGAGGAAGAAGTTTTTTTTTGCTTTGTTACTTTCAGAAAAGCCTTTGACACGGTTCCTAGGGATAAGATTTGGCACATAATGGAGGAACTTGGGATTCCCAGGCATTTGAGAGCTACTGTGCATAGGTTGTATGAAGAGGCGAAAGTGAAAATTAGAACTTGAGCAGGCATTTATGAAATTTTTAGAAGCGATATTGGGGTCAAGAAAGGTTGCCCATTGTTTCCTACCCTTTTTGGGTTATATTTTGACAAGCTTGAAGAGTGGCTAAATTCACAAGGGGGTGACGGTATCCATTTGGGCATGTTCATTATAAGGCTTATTTTGTACCAAGATGACCTTATACTGATTTCTAAATCAACTCATGGTTTTCAAGGGAACTTATGTTCCCTTGAGCATTTTTGTAGAAGGGTGGGGATGCAGGTAAATATTAGTGAAATGAAAGTAGTGGTTTTTTCTAACAAAATAAATCATAACCAACATAAGTTCTACTTTGAAGGAAACATTCTGGAAGAAGTTATAGACTACAAATACCTCAGAATTGACTTCAACATAAATTTAAGTTGGGATGGTTTTTGAAATAAAAGAACTTTTGGGGGTTGGAAAGAATTTTATGCTCTTCAAAACAGGTGTAGAGGGGTATATTTGTGGGACTGGAAAACCACTCCAACTCGTTTTGGGCTTCTATTGATTCCGATAATTCTCTACGACTGTGAACTGTGGGCCAACAACACAACCAAGATGCAGTGGAAACAAATTGAGAAAGTTTAGAAGCGTTTGATTACAAACCAATTAAAAATTAAAAGTGTAGTTCCTTATGCTATCTTGTTAAGTGAAATAGGGGTTGCTCCTATTGAAGCAATTACTATGGTGCGAGTCATAAGGAATTTAAAAAAAAATGAGAAAATGGAAGAGGGTATATGGCCTAAGGTTGTGTTTAGTGACAGATTGTGCAAAATAAAGAATACTTGGATGCAGAAAAATAACAAATGGTTTAGTAAATGGGGTATTTGCTTGAGCATTCATCCTACAAACAATAAATAGATAAAAATTTTGTTATGGATAAGTTCCACAAATGTACTTGAGTGAAAGAGCTAGGGACAAAGAATAAGTACTACATTGAAGAGTTTAACCCCGCATATAATCATTAGCAAAAGGTGTACATAGGGGCCAATATTTCTTGGAGATCGAAAATAATTATTTTTCAATTAAGGACTAATTCTCATCAACTGTGTTGTGAAACATGGAACTGGAAAAGGAAAATAGAAATGTGGGAGGAAATATTATGTATTTCTTTCTCTCCTGGAAAAGTGGAAATAGAAAAAAATTTCATTTTAGAATGCGAGGCCTTCAAAGACAGCAGGGAAAATTATGCATGTATTATGGAAGCTAGCTCTTGGGATAATCTAATTAGTGAAGAGTTTGTCGAGAAGTCAAGAGAGGTTATTGTAAAACTTCAGAGGAAAATGGCCGAATACAAAAGCCAGATCGAGAAGCAATATGTCTCATAGACTATTTTTAGCCTCGTGGACGTTAAAAACACTTTTTTTCTTTCATTTTATCTAAAATGTTTCAAAATTCATAATTTAAATAAATGTAGCTTAAAAATGCCCATCCATCCTATTACTTTCCATTCCATACAAAAACAAAGAAGATATCTACATTTTTACATACTACAATTTTTTTTAATATATTTTTATTTAATTTTTTTCTTACTGTAATTCCTAATTATAAAAGATATAGAAAGTTCTTTATAAAAGATATAGAAATTTCTTTCTTCTCCTTTCCTTGTGGTGAAAAATTTGAATCATTATCTTTTTAAAAATATTAAAGAGACATAAACAAGTTTTTATCTTAAGATCTCTAACCTTTGTTTAAGTTTCATGTTTCATGTAAATAGTTATTGCCCATAAATAAAATATCCACATTGCTTTTAAATAAAAATAACAATAATGTATAAAAATTATAAACATGTCTTTATTAACAAGGGCTACATAACCTATGGTTGATTTTAAATGCAATTTAATTAAACTAAAAAAATAATAAAGAGAAAGATTTTATCACAAAAATTAAACAACTAATAGAATAATGTATTATTGAATGTCATCACAAAAAAATTAAGAAATATGATTAATTAATATTGTTTATATTAACGTATATACACTTAAATATATTTGTTTTGTTTAATATATGTAATTTTTTATAATTAAATTTATTAAAATATGTTTTTAATATAATAATAAGTCTTTTTAAATTGAAAATATGGAGGGAAAAACTATAATTCATGAAAATAAAAATAATAATAAAAAAAGAAAAAAAGAAAAAAAAAAGTTAAATAAAAATGAAGTAAAACAAAAAATTAGTAACAAATAAAAATAAAAGTTACTAAATATCCATTAATAAAACCTCATCCAATCACATTACAAATAAATAAATTTTAAAAATAATAAAAATTGAATTTCCAATATTAAACTTTATATAAATTGACAGAAATTTTTGTCAAAAATTAACTAATATACAATTAAAAAAAATAAAACTAAATGTATAATACCATAAATGGAGCCACTATAATAAAAATATCATGCAATAAAAACACATGTAGGTTCTGCTTAGTAAAATAAAATAAAAAACACTACGATCACCAATCCTCAATGATTTTACCTTAATTCTTGTCCCTAATGTAAGGGTGCTTTAGCTATGCCTAATTTCGAGTAGGACAAGTAAAAAGAACTTCGTTTTATATATTTAATGTGCAATTTCATTTTTATATTTATTGAATTCTTAATTTTATATAATTTTTAAAATTAATTTAAAGTTATAATTTTTTTTGGGTTTAAGTTTAGATTTTACATGCAATAAATAAAAAATAACTACTATTTAAATGAATTTAAAAATCTAGTTAATAATATTAGAAATGTTTAAGCGTCATTAATATTTTATTGATAATTTCATTTGGCATTATTTTTGTCTCTATTAGTTATGAATATGGCTAATTATCTAATATATTTAAATATAAGGCGAAAAAAATCAACTAATATTAATAAGGATGAGGTGAAAAATATGCAATAACCAAATATGTGATTGTTCAATTATTTATGGGTCGTTGAACAAACCTTTATTTAAGAAATAAGCATATTTGCATGGATCATTGTACATTACCATGATGGAAAATCATTGAATCACTTGGTGGTTTATAGTATTTGATAAACTTTCTTTTAACATATCATAAATTCTCTTGTAATTTCTTCATAAATTATGGGTTGAAATTAATATGGGTCATCTTGTTAATTATTTTAACATTGATAATTTCCATGGGGATAGTCTAAGCTTTGTTTAGGATTGAGAAATAGCCAAGAATAACCTATTAAAAAGGTTGTTTATGCCTAAGTAAATTCCTAACAAACCCTCCCTCAACCACCTTAGATTAGAGACAAGATTCAAGCCATTAAAACTACAATACTATCCTTGACATGAAGTCTAGTTTAGTGTATTTCATTTGTGGTAGCTACCCATATGGAGACATTGTATGATTATGTCATGCCATAGATGGTAGGGCCTTCAAGCCACATCAATTATATACCATGTTTTTTCTAAATTATGTGACATTGTTTAGCAAAATCCACTATTGTAGAGTTTGTACTAGAAATAGACAAATATTAGGATTAAAACTAGAAGCCCTAACTTTAAAGGAAAATTTTCATTCTAAAAATTATATTATCCAGTCAATAAGAAAAAAGTGTATAAAATAAGAAACAGTAGAACAACAATATGAATGAATGGATATAATACTGTACATCTTAGTGGAAAATTATTTTTACAACATCACGGAGAAAACCTTGGAGTAGATGGTTTCCTTGAACTCGTCCTTGGGAGGGATTTTTTTTATTTCTAGTGATTGAAGCTTGGCTCCCCTCATTCTAGTCTTTGAAAACATTCTTCAATGATACCAAATAGTCTCCACAAGCACAATGGTTAGATTGGTTGGCTAGAGAAAATTTGGTAACACTTTGTTACTCTTAATAATGATCTAAGAAAAGGGGGAGAAATATTGAATTTGTAAGCAAATCGCGGATATATTTAATAAAGTCAAAGCTATTAAATGATGATTATTTGACCAAATCAAATTTACTGTTGCTTTTATTATTTATTTTGTTATTCTAGATAATTTTAAGAAAGAAAAGTCATAAAATTGCTTTATGATGTAGGAAGGAAGGAAAAGGGTGGCTTTATGAGGTTAGGAAAATGAAAATAATTTCTAGGAGTAGTGAAATGAAGGTGTAAAAGCTATTTTCGACACATCAAAAACATGTCATAGTTGGATATTTTGGTAAAATTACCATTTTAGTCTAGGTGATCAAATTTTGGTGATAACCCATGTAAAACATTGGGCTAATTTGGGTATTTTGTACCATCCTAGTTGTTCATGTAAATGATTTCATTATAGACATATTTTTTATGGCTTAATAAATGATCATATTCAGAATAGTTTCTTGAAAAAAGTTAGTATGACAAGTATTTAGTTTCTTAATTGACAAATATTTAGTTAACATAACTGTTAGGTCCCTCTATTATTAATATAGTCCCTTATTGTTGTTAGTGTAACCCCCTTATTGTTATTATTGTACCCCTGTAACCCCCATTTTATTATTATTGTGCCCTTAAATTATTATTGTTAGGTCGGCTAGGGTTACATTGTGGCCCACTAGGATTACATTATGGCCCCATGGACTCCTATATATAGAAAAGAGGTTTTGTAAATTGGATCATCGAAGAATTGTTCATTTATGTAATGTATTGGAGGTTTCCCCCTCGAAGTGGCTTATTTATAAGGCATTGATATCTATTTTTGGAGTTGGTTACACAACATTTGGTATCAGAGCTTTGGATTCTAGGGTTTCGCTGCTCCAAATAGGTCATCATGGCATTTTCGCTATAAATTTTTTTCTACGAAGTTTCAGATGCTAAAATGTTTATGGTACGAAGCCAAAATCCTGAGGAATATTGTCTAAAACTTTCAAAGCTTGGTTCGCAATATTTTCGGAGATATGATCTGTGGAAGTTATGTCTTTTTTCAGGCTCCTAAACAGGTCATTGTGGAATTTTCACTATAAATTTTTTTCTATGAAGGTTCAGAATCAAGAATTCGTATGGCGCGAAGCTCAAATCTTGAGGAAATTCGTCAAAAAATTTCAGAGCTTGGTTCGCAATATTTTTTGAGATATGATCTGTGGAAGGTAGTGCTTTTTCAGGCTCCTGAATTTCATCTCAAAGCGGTGATCATGGGAAAATTTCAATAACTCTCTCTCTGGGCATTGGATTGGAGTGCCGTAAAAAGTGGTCGCAATTACACAAAATTTAGTTTCTTGGCTATCAATTTTAGAGACAAAGGACAAAACAGTGACATGTGGCAAGTCGTTCAAGTTCGCTCTACTGAGCTAGTCCATAATTAGGTCATTGTGGGAGATTGGACACAACTTTATCTTGGCGAATCCATATCATGTCAGACCTATGGCATTAGAAATATAATTCAGAGGGCTACATTGGTACCGAAATTCAGATATTGAAGTGCAACAATCACAGAGATAATCCAATTTCAATATCGAAATCCTCAAAAGAAAGAAAAAAGTGTGTATTTTTTTCCAAATTGCATAAGTCTTGTTTGAAGGATCAATTTGAATTTATTCCAAGGGCATATTGTATAATAGATATCAATATTGGGTTCTAAAATATTCCGCGTAAAAATAATTCAATGCCCATTAAGCCTTCAGAAGGGTCTACTATGACTCATGAAGATGAAGAATTGCAACATGATCTATCAAAATTACAAGAGCAAGTGCAAAAAATTTCACTCTCGCAAAGAGCAACAAAAAATGAAATGGAAGTTTTGAAGAAAGGCATGGAAGAGAAGATGGATGGTTTGAAGAAAGGCGTGGAAGCTAAGATGGATGGCATGGAAGATGGCATGGAAGATAAGATGGATGACATGAAAGAAAACATGGAAAACAACATGAAAAACATGAAGAATGATCTAAAAGAAGACATCTAAGGTTTGACCAAGTTGATAAAAGAAATGTTTCCTAATGGTGAAAATATAGTAGAAGAACCTCATGATGAGAACAAAATAAATGTTAATCGCGATTTCATAAACTATAATGTTGGTAGGAAGAACCACCATATTCATAAAATGGATATGAGGAATTTTGATGGGAAGGATCCTGTAACATGGATACTACAGATGGAGAAATATTTTGATCTCCATAATGTGCAAAACACACAAAAGGTACGCATTGCAACTTTACATTTAGAACAAAATACATTTGTATGGTATCGATGGCTTTTCTCCCATAAAAAAATTTTCACTTGGTCAATTTTTACGGAGGAAATGATAGCACATTATGAGGATACAAAGAGCAACACCTTCTTTAGCCAATTGATAAATCTCCAACAAAAGGGTTTAGTGGGGCAGCACATTGAGGACTTCCAAAAATTGAATATAAGGGTAACTGATATTCCAGAGGAACACAGGATTGATCTCTTCATAGGCACTTTAAAGGATAACAATCAACATGAAGTTCGCGTTCTGGAACCTGATTCATTGGAGAAGGCATTCAGGTTGGCAAGAAAAGTTGAATGTAAAATTATGGCGACAAGGAAGCCCACCACTCAATTCTATAAAGAAGGAAGTGTTGCTACGCCTAGATTTCCACAACCTACAAGGTTGACACCACAACAATTGGAAGAAAAAAGATCAAAAGGGCTTTGCTACAGTTGTGATAGAAAATACACTAAAGGTCATAAGTGTGCTGAGAAGAAATTATTTTACATAGATTGTGAAGAGGAAGAAGAAAATGAACAAGAAGAGGATATACACCGGGAACCAACCCTAGAAGAGGAAGAAATGAATCCGACCATATCGTGTAATGCACTGGCAGGAATTACCACTCCTCAAACTCTCAAGATACAAGGACAAATCAAGAAGAAAAAGGTAATAGTGTTGATTGATTCGGGTAGCACCCATAATTTTATTCATTGTAAGGTAGCCAAGGAATTAAATTGTTTCCTATACCCAGCACCAGAATTTCAAGTGATGGTTGCAAATGGAGGAACTATAAATTGCTCTGGAAAATGCCATAATATCAAGCTAACCATGGGGGAATATGTATTGACTAGTTCAATGCTTTGCATTCCTAAGGGAGGTGCTGATTTTGTACTAGGAGTACAATGGTTACAATCTTTGGGGACGGTAGCTTTTAATTTTCAAGAAATTTTTTTCGGAAGGAAAGGAAGTTGAATTACGGGGTATTGAATGGAAGTCGGGAAGGACAATAAGCTCTAATCTCATGACAAAGCTTCTAAATAAAGAACAACGAGGCATAATTTCACAATTATGCTCATTAGAAGTCCCGACATCAAAATCATTTATTTCTGCAGATCTCCAACAAGTCTTGGACAATCATTCCAAGGTGTTTGAAACTCCCAAAGGACTCCCACCTATTCGTGATCATGATCATGCTATTCATTTGATTCCAGGAAGTGTTCCTCCAAACATCAGGCCTTATAGATATCCTTACTTCCAAAAGAGCGAAATTGAACATATCATTGCAAAAATGTTAGAGGTAGGTATAATTCAACGTAGTCAAAGTTCTTTCTCTGCTCCTGTAGTATTGGTACACAAGAAGGATGGATCATGGCGAATGTGTCCAGATTATAGGGAGCTCAATAAGCTCACCATTAAAGAAAAATTTCCCATTCCTATGATTGATGAATTATTGGATGAATTACATGGAGCAATTTATTTTACCAAGTTGGATCTTCGTTCAGGATATCATCAAATTAGAATGAAGACTGAAAATATTCCAAAAACAACATTTCGAACTCATGAGGGTCATTATGAATTTTTGGTCATGCCTTTTGGCCTTACCAATGCACCTTCTACATTTCAAGGGTTGATGAATTCCATTTTCAAGCCCTTCCTTAGAAAATTTGTGCTAGTATTTTTTGATGATATACTAATCTACAGCAGGTCTTGGAAGGATCATGTTGAACATGTTGACAGGGTGCTCAAACTATTGCGGGAGAAACAATTATATGCAAAAAAATCCAAATGTTTCTTTGGAGTACAAGAGGTGGAATATCTGGGTCATATTGTATCTCACGAGGGTGTTAAAGTAGACCCTAACAAAATTAAAGCCATTAAGGAATGGAAAGTCCCCACAACCATAAAGTAGTTGCGAGGATTTCTCGGGTTAACAGGGTATTATCGCAAGTTTGTTAAGAATTATGGGAGAATAGTAGCACCTCTAACAACATTATTGAAGAAAGATGCATTTTCATGGACTCCTGAAGCAACTAAGTCCTTTTAATGTCTTAAAGAGGCAATGTGCCTAGCACTGGGCTTAGCTACGCCAGACTTCACAAAAACCTTTATTGTGGAATGTGATGCCTCAGGAAATGGAATTGGTGCGGTTTTAATGCAGGAAGGAAGACCCATTGCTTTTTAAAGTCGTCCAATCAAAGGAAAGTATTTACAGAAACCTATTTATGAGAAGGAAATGTTAGCAATACTGCATGCACTAAAGAAATGGTGAAATTACCTAATGGGAAGACACTTCAAGGTAAAAAATGATCATGATAGTCTTAAACACTTTTTGGAACAAAGACTATCTTCAGAAGAGCAGAAAAAATGGGTCACAAAGATGTTGGGTTATGACTTTGAAATAATCTACAAAAAACGAAAGCTTAATGTTGTTGCAGATGCACTCTCAAGAAAGAATGAAGAGGTGGAAGCATTGCTTTGTGCCATTTCTATTATCCAACCAGATTGGATAACTGAAGCAAGAGATGAATGGAAGAAGGAAAAAGATATATGGACACTCATTCAAAAGTTGCAGCAAGATCCTAGTACATCTGATACATTTAGTTGGAAAAATGATTCCTTATGGTACAAATATCCCTTATATCTTTGTAAGAATTCCCAACTAAAACAAAATATTCTTCTGGAATTGCACACTTCTCCTTTAGGAGGACACTCAGGATTTTTAAAAACTTACCACAGGGTGAAGAAAGAATTTTTTTGGGATGGCCTTAAATATGATATTCAAAAGTTTGTGGTGGAATGCTTGGTTTGCCAGCAGAATAAAGTGGAAACAATCAAGACCCCGGGACTTCTACAACCTTTATCCATTCCAGGTCAACGTTGGGAGGATATTTCAATGGATTTTATGACAGGTTTACCTAATTCCAAAGGAAAGAGTCTCATCATGGTGGTAGTTGATAGAATTACCAAGTATGCAAACCTTTGTGCATTATCTCATCCATTTAAAGAAAGTGCAGTTGCTACTACATTTATGAACAGAATTCAAAAGCTACATGGAAGCCCAAGGATTATTGTGAGCGACAGAGATCCCATTTTTACTGGAAATTTTTGGACGGAGTTATTTTCTTGTTTGGGTACTCAATTAGCTCATAGCTCATCTTATCATCCTCAATCTGATGGTCAAGCTGAGATAGTAAATAAATGTTTGGAAGGATATCTTCGTTGTTTTGTATCTGATAAACAAACACAATGGGTCAAGTGGTTACCTCTTGCTGAATGGTGGTATAACACCTCCTTCCATACTGCAGCAAAAATGACCCCATTTATGGCACTTTATGGATATCATCCACCATCCATCACATCATCTTTAAGGGAAAATTAGAAGGTTCAAGTAGTGGAAGATCACATCGAGCATCAACAAGAAGTTCTCCAACTCTTAAAGGATAACCTAAATTTGGCACAAAATCGAATGAAACAACAGGCAGATCAACATCGCGGCGAGAGAAGTTTTGATGTAGGAGACTGGGTATTTTTACGGCTATAACCATACAAACAAATGTCCCTCAAGCAAGCTAAGAAGGATAATAAATTATCGCCAAAGTACTATAGTCCTTACAAGGTGTTGCAAAATATTGGTACTATGGCATACAAATTGGAGCTTCCTGCTTCTTCGCGAGTACATCCAGTTTTCCATGTTTCATGCTTAAAGAAGGTTATAGGTGAAAATCTTCCAGTTCAAACAATATTTCTAGAACTTGATGAGGAAGGAAAAATCATATTGGAACTGGAAGCGGTCACGGAAACAAGAACTTGACAACTACGGAATCGATCAATTTCAGAGTATCTCATCAAGTGGAAGAACTTATCCACTGAAGATTCTACATGGGAGGATGAGAATTTTATACAGAAGCACCTAGAGCTACTCAATTGTTGAGGACAACACTTTTTTGAAGGAGAGGGGCATGTTAGGTTCCTATATTACTAGTATAGTCCCTTATTGTTGTTAGTGTAACGCGCTTATTGTTATTATTGTACCCTTATAACCCCCATTTTATTATTATTGTGTCCCTAAATTATTATTGTTAGGTCGGCTAGGATTACATTGTGGCCCACTAGGATTACATTATGGCCCCATGGACTCCTATATATAGAAAGGAGGTTTTGTAAATTGGATCATCGAAGAATTGTTCATTTATGTAATGTATTGGAGGTTTCCCCCTCGAAGTGGCTTATTTCTAAGGCATTGATATCTCTTTTTGGAGTTGGTTACACAACAATAAATTTAGAGTATTTGTAATTATAATTTAGTTTTTGGATTTCAGAGTTCCTATAAGGTGTTACACCCATGTCTAGGTGACAAGGCTTATCATATTTTCCTAGAGTTGCTGTAACAGTTGTAGTACTACATTCGGTTGGGCACTTCACACACAAGTTTTTGATGTATTTATGATTATTTTATTTCTCCATAACGTTGAATTAAAGTTAAAAGTTAGTGATGTTGTTGGAAAAATAGCTCCAAAAATAGAAGAAAAGAGATATCAACGCCTTAGAAATAAGCCACTTCAAGGGGACAACCCCCAATACATTACATGAATGAACAATTCTTGGATGGTACAAATTACAAAACCTCCTTTCTATATATAGGAGTCCATGGGGCCACAATTTAATCCTAGCCAACCTAACAATAATAATTTAAGGGCACAATAATAACAATATGGGGGTTACAGGGGTACAATAATAACAATAAAGGGGTTACAATAACAAAAATAAGGGACTATAATAGTAATATAGGGACCTAACATGCCCCTCTCCTTCAAAAAAGTGTTTTCCTCAACACTTGAGTAGCTCTGGGTGCTTTTGTATAAAATTCTCATCCTCCCATGTAGAATCTTCAGTGGGTAAGTTCTTCCACTTGAATAGATAGTCTGAAATTGATCGATTCCGTAGCTGTCGAGTTCTTGTTTTCGTGACTGCTTCAGGTTCCAATATGATTTTTTCTTCCTCATCAAGTTCTGGCAATATTGTTTGAGCTAGAATATTTTCACCTATAACCTTTTTTAATCTTGAAACATGGGAAAATGGATGTACTCATGAAGAAGCAATAATCTCCAATTTGTATGCCATAGTACCAATCTTTTGCAACACCTTGTAAGGACCATAGTACTTTGGCGATAATTTATTATCCTTCTTAGCTTGCTTGAGGGACATTTGTTTGTATGGTTTTAGATGTAAAAATACCTAGTCTCCTACATCAAAAATTCTCTAGTTGCGATGTTGATCTGCCTATTGTTTCATTCGACTTTGTGCCAAATTTAGGTTATCGTTTAAGAGTTGGAGAACTTCTTATTGATGCTCGATGTGATATTCCACTTCTTGAAACTTCGAATTTTCTCTTAAATATGATGTGATGGATGGTGGATGATATCCATAAAGTGCCATAGATGGGGTTGTTTTTTCTGTAGTATGGAAGGAAGTGTTATACCACCATTTAGCGAGAGGTAACCACTTGACCCATTGTTTTTTCTTATCAGATACAAAACAACGAAGATATCCTTCCGAACATTTATTTATTATCTCAATTTGACCATCGGATTGAGGATGATAAGATGAGATATGAGCTAATTGAGTACCCAAACAAGAAAATAGCTTCATCCAAAAAATTCTAGTAAAAATGGGATCTCTGTCGCTCACAATAACCCTTGGTTTCCCATGTAGATTTTGAATTGTGTCCATAAATGTAGTAGCAACTATACTTGCTTTAAAGGGATGAGATAATGCACAAAAGTGTGCATGCTTGGTAAGTTTATCAACTACCACCATGATGACACTCTTTCCTTTAGACTTAGGTAAACCTATGATAAAATCCATTGAAATCTCCTCCCAACATTGACTTGGAATGGATAAAGGTTGTAGAAGACTCAGGGTCTTAATTGTCTCAATTTTATTCTGCTGGCAAACCAAACATTCTGCCACAAACTTTTGAATATCAGATTTAAGTCCATCCCAAAAAAAATTCTTTCTTCACCTTGTGGTAGGTTTTTAAAAATCCTGAGTGTCCTCCAAAAGGAGAAGTGTGTAATTCCAAAAGAATATTTTGTTTTAGTTGGGAATTATTACAAAGATATAAGTGATATTTGTACCATAAGGAATCATTTTTCCAACTAAATGTATCATATTTACTAGGATCTTGCTGCAATTTTTGAATGAGTGTCCACACTTCTTCATCTTTCTTCCATTCATCTCTTGCTTCGGTTATCCAATCTAGTTGGATAATATAAAAGGAACAAAGAAATGCTTCCACCTCTTCATTATTTCTTGAGAGTGCATCTGCAACAACATTTAGCTTCCCTTTTTTGTATATTATTTCAAATTCATAACCCAACATCTTTGTGACCCATTTTTGCTGCTCTTCTGAAGATAGTCTTTGTTTCAAAAAGTGTTTAAGACTATCATGATCAGTTTTTACCTTGAAGTGTCTTCCCATTAGGTAAGTTCGCCATTTCTTTAGTGCATGCGGTATTGCTAACATTTCCTTCTCATAAATAGGTTTCTGTAAATACTTTCCTTTGATTGGACGACTTTCAAAAGCAATAGGTCTTCCTTCCTGCATTAAAACAGCACCAATTCCATTTCCTGAGGCATCACATTCCACAATAAAGGTATTTGTGAAGTCTGGCGTAGCTAAGACAGGCGCTAGGCACATTGCCTCTTTAAGATGTTCAAAGGCCTTAGTTGCTTCAGGAGTCCATGAAAATGCATCTTTCTTCAATAATGTTGTTAGAGGTGCTTCTATTCTCCCATAATTCTTAACAAACTTGAGATAATACCCTGTTAACCCGAGAAATCCTCGCAACTGCTTTATGGTTGTGGGGACTTTCCATTCCTTAATGGCTTTAATTTTGTTAGGGTCTACCTTAACACCCTCATGAGATACAATATGACCCAGATATTCCACCTCTTGCACTCCAAAGAAACATTTGGATGTTTTTGCATATAATTGTTTCTCCTCCAATAGTTTGAGCACCTTGTCAACATGTTGAACATGATCCTTCCAAGACCTACTGTAGATTAGTATATTATCAAAAAATAGTAGCACAAATTTTCTAAGGAAGGGTTTGAAAATGGAATTCATCAACCCTTGAAATGTAGAAGGTGCATTGGTAAGGCCAAAAGGCATGACCAAAAATTCATAATGACCCTCATGAGTTCGAAATGATGTTTTTAGAATATCTTCAGTATTCATTCTAATTTGATGATATCCTAAACAAAGATCCAACTGGGTAAAATAAATTGCTCCATGTAATTCATCCAATAATTCATAAATCATAGGAATGGGAAGTTTATATTTAATGGTGAGCTTATTGAGCTCCCTATAATCCATACACATGTGCCATGATCCATCCTTCTTGTGTACCAATAATACATGAGAAGAGAAAGAACTTTGATTAGGTTGAATTATACCCGCCTCTAACATTTCTGCAATCATACATTCAATTTTACTATTTTGGACATAAGGATATCTATAAGGCCTGATGTTTGGAGGAACACTTCCTAGAATCAAATGAATAGCATGATCATGATCGCGAATAGGTGGGAGCCCTTTGGGAGTTTCAAACACCTTGGAATGATTGTCCAAGACTTTTTGGAGATATGGAGAAATAGATGATTTTGATGTTGGAACTTCTAGTGAGCATAATTGTGCAATTACACCTCGTTGTTCTTTGTTTAGAAGATTTTTCATGACATTAGAGCTTATTATATTTCCCAGCTTCCCTACAATACCCTGTAATTCGACTTCCTTTCCTTCTGAAAAAAATTTCAAGAAAATTTCTTGAAAATTAAAAGCTATCGTCCCCAAATATTGTAACCATTGTACTCCTAGTATAGCATCAACACCTCCCATAGGAATGGAAAGAATTGGAATATTCAATACATATTCCCCCATGGTTAGCTTGATATTATGGCATTTTCCAGAGCAATTTATAGTTCCTCCATTTGCAACCATCACTTGACGTTCTGGTTCTAGGCATAGGAAACAATTCAATTCCTTGGCTACCTTACAATGAATAAAGTTATGGGTGCTACCTGAATCAATCAACACTATTACCCTTTTATTCTTGATATGTCCTTCTATCTTGAGAGTTTGAGAAGTGGTAATTCCTGCCAATGCATTACACGATATGGTCAGACTCATTTCTTCCTATTCTAGGGCTCGTTCCTGGTGTATATCCTCTTATTGTTAATTTTATTCTTCCTCTTCACAATCTATGTAAAATAATTTCTTCTCAGCACACTTATGACCTTTAGTGTATTTGCTAGCACAACTATAGGAAAGCCCTTTTTTCTCTTTTTTCTTCCAATTGTTGTGGTGTTAATGTTGTAGGTTGTGGAAATATAGGAGTATCAACACTTCCATCTTTATAGAAGTGAGTGGTAGGCTTCCTTGTTGCCATAATTTTACATTCAAATTTTCTTGCCAACCTAAATGCCTTCTCCAATGAATTAGGTTCCAAAACACAAACTTCATGTTGGATGTTATCCTTTAAAGTACCTATGAAGAGATAAATTTTGTGTTTCTATGAAATATTAGTTACCCTTATATTCAATTTTTGGAAATCCTCAATGTGCTTCGCCACTAAACCATTTTGTTTGAGATTTATCAATTGGCTAAAGAAGGTGTTGCTTTTTATATCCTCAAAATGTGCTATCATTTCCTACATAAAAATTTACCAAGTGACAATTTTTTTAAGGGATAAAAGCCATCGATACCATACAAATGTATTTTGTTCTAAATGTAAAGTTGCAATGTGTACCTTTTGTGTGTTTTTCACATTATTGAGATCAAAATATTGCTCCATCTGTAGTATCCATGTTACGGGATCCTTACCATCAATCTTCCTCATATCCATATTTGGAATATGGTGGTTCTTTAATCCAACATTAGATTTTATGAAATCATGATTAAAATTTATTTGGTTCTCACCATGATTTTCATCTACTATATTTTCACCATTAGGAACCATTTCTTGTATCAAATTTGACAAACCTTCCTTCAAACCTTACATGTCTTCCTTCAAACCTTCCATTTTATCTTCCATACCATTCTTCAAACCATCAATCATAGATTCCATGCCTTTCTTCAAACCATCCATCTTAGCTTCCATGCTTTTCTTCAAAACATCCATTTCATTTTTTGTTTCTTTTTGAGAGAGCGAATTTCGGTGCACTTGCTCTTATAATTTTGATAGATCATGTTGCAATTCTTCATCTTCATGAGTCATAGTAGAGTACTCGGAGGGCTTAATGGGTGTTGAATTCTTCTTAGGAGGCATTTTAGAACCCAATACTGATATCTATGTTCAATAGGCCTTTGGAATCACTTAAAACTAATTTTTCAAACAAGAATTATGCAATTTGAAAAAAAAAATACACACCTTTTTCGTGATTTTGAGGAGATTGATATTGAAACTGAATTATCTCTTTGATTTAGGATCTTAAATATCTGAAATTCAGCCCTGAAGTAGCCCCCTGAATATTCTTTCAATTTCCACAGGTCTAACTTGATTTGGATTCTTCAGGACAAAGTTATTTCCAATCTCCCATAATGACCTAATTATGGACTGATTCAGTAGAGTGAACTTGTACGGCTTGCCACGTGTCACTATTTTCTCCTTTGGCTCTGAAATTTATAGATAAGTAACTATAGTCCATGTACTTCCAGTCATGTTTTACAGAATTCCAATCTGATGCTCAGAGAGAGAGTTATGAATATTTTCCCACGATCACCTCTTTGAAATGAAATTTAGGACCCTGAAAAAGACCTAACTTCCACAGATTATATCTCCAAAAATATTGCGAACCAAGCTTTGAAATTTTGCGACGATGTTCCTCGGGATTTCAATTTCACGCTCTAAAAATTTTAGCTTCTGAACCTTCGTGGTAATTATTTTTTAGTGAAAATTCTGCGATGACCTTTTTAAGTGAAATTTAGGAGCCTGCAAAAAGACCTAACTTCCACAAATCATATCTTCGAAAATGTTGCGAACTAAGCTCTGAAATTTTGCGACGATGTTTCTCAGGATTTCAGCTTTAGAATATAAAAATTTAAGCTTCTGAACCTTCGTGGAAAAAAATTTACAGAAAAAATGCCACGATGACTTGTTTGGAGCAGCAAAACCCTAGAATCCAAAGCTCTGATACCAAATGTTGGGAAAACAACTCCAAAATTAGAAGAAAAGAGATATCAATGCCTCAGAAATAAGTCAATTCGAGGGGGAAACCTCCAATACATTACATGAATGAAAAATTCTTGGATGATACAAATTACAAAACCTCCTTATTATATATAGGAGTCCATGGGGCCACAATGTAATCCTAGTCGGGCCACAATGTAATTGTAGCCAACCTAACAATAAAAATTTAAGGGCACAATAATAACAATATGGGGGTTACAGGGGTACAATAATAATAATAAGGGGGTTACAATAACAACAATAAGGGACTATAAAAGTAATATATGGACCTAACATATGTGAATCACTATAGCCTTAAATAAATTACAAGAATTATATTTTTCCTTTTAATTGAACTATGATTAAGATAAACGCTTAATTATATATATATATATATATATATATATATATATATATATATATATATATATATATATATATATCCTGATTGAATTTTAACTAGAATCACATTTGAGTGTGAACAACCAAGAAAATTCTTGAATATTTGAATTCAAATTCACTACTAGCCATTAAAATTTCACACTAAAACTTTTGGGTCAGTACATTTCCTTAGAATATAATTAAGCCTGTTTAGTGTTTATCCTTCTTCACTTATGGATTTTCATGGTAACATCATTTTTCTGGTAGATGTGAGAGTGATGGCTCATATATATTTTGTGCTAAACATCTCAAGGAAGTGAGAAGCCCCAAATTAATTTATTCTCTTCATTTATTTCTTGTTTGTATACTAGATTTTCATGTCATCTCAAAAAATTAATTGGTGATCGAGAGATATCCTTATTGGAAAACTTTGTTATATTTTTACCATTTGCTGCCTTGTAGTTTTTTTCTCTCCACCTCATTGTTCATCTTCATCTTCCTCTTCTCATCCTACAGGGTTTTTCCCTTTTTTTAATCCTTTTTCCTTACCTTTAAATTGTCCTAGAAACCCCAAATTTTTGGCAAGTGTCACAATTGTAGCTTGTTTATTTCTTTCCACTCACGTCAAAGAAGTGTGAAACCAAAATTTCTCTAAAATGTGAGATTATATAATAAACACACTAAACTCATTATGAAAAACTAAAATAACTAATCTAAAAGTCTGATGCCTCAAGAAAAATCAAGTAGCTTATTCTAGAGCTAACTTCATTCCTCTTTAGATTTAATCTAAATAAATATAGAGTGTTTATAAAATGGATTTCAAGCTTTTTAAAACAAATCATAACTAGCTTACATTCTGTTGAGGCCTCGAAATTCGCTGTAACAACATGGGGGATCACCACCCGGTCCGGACCTTAAAGAAGTTCCTTTTCCGTTTGGAATGGTGGCTCCGATTGGTTCAACTAAGTTCAATTACCTTCTCTCAATCGCTATTGGCTTAAAATATGACTTTGATCTACCAATGGGAAAGAGACATCAGATCATTTCTCTTGCCGATCGAACAAGAAAATGATCCTTAAGCTGATTTGGGCTTAGCCGAGCCACAAATAAAGTTTTGCCTTTTTGGGAAGAGGACTTTTTAAGGATGTAAAATTTAATCTATATCCAATGTTAATCTAAGATGCAAGAAAAATAAAATATTTTAATCCTATCTCAATTAGGCAGATATAGATCTATCCCAACTGAGAGCAAGATGTTTTAAATAATTGAGATTTAAATATGTTTGTTTTAAATGAATATCAAGCTAACGAAGTATTTCAATTAACTGATATTGTGAATACCAAACACATTCTATCTAGAGACCTCTTAACTGAAATAATAAATCAAAAATACTCAGGAAGTAGTTCTCAAAATGATATTGATTATTTAATCAGTAACTTGAATAATTAAAAAATAACATGTGGAAATAGTTCACAACATATCACTATTCAATAAAAGAGTTTTATATGATAGTTTTATGAGTAAATAGTTACTCAGAAATCACAATTCAACCCGTAAGAGTAGAGACAAATAATAACATAAATTAAAGCAAATTACTCATACCGACAAAGGTGCACAAGTATGTGAGTAAATTGACACATTCCTGTTATAAAATGAAACCAACATTTTAAATAATAGTATTATAAATACTGATTTATTAAGTCCATTTCTCCAACTTTGGTCTCTAACAGTCTTTTACAATGCCTGAACTTCTGCTTTCAAAATCAGAGCTACAGTAGTGCAAGACTCTGTTCATTATACATAACTGACTCTGTTCATTATACATAACTCATAATGTAAAAAAAAAAACTCAATAATATCCAGATCTAAGATTCCTCTCTTCTCACCCTACAAATCTAAATTCCTATTACAGAAGTGCTTTTAGAATTCCAGAATTGCACAGGAGAGATGCCCCTTTCATCACATTTTGCAATCTTCTATTTATAATATTTACAAAAAAATTCTTCATAGAAAAGTTTGTTGAAGAGTGGTTTTGCTTTATCAATTTTCATTGGTTTAAAATCATATTCTTCAATTGTTGGAACCTTCTCATTGATTAAGAGCTTCTTCTTCTTATCTCTTCAACTATTTTCCTCCAAAAACAAATCAAAACAAAATTAAAATGTGAAAGTAAAATCAAATTGCAAAAAGAAATTAAAATAAATCCAATCAAAACTTAATTAAATAAATAATTGAAAAAGAAAGTATAAGATTTCTTTTGATTTCCGCACTGATATAATTTGCCAAGGATATCATTGACGAATGGATCTGCATTTAGAAGAAGTTGTGGGAAAATTAAAATGTTGAAAATAAAACTGAGAAAATTAATTTTGTTAAAAATTCGAAGCATGATTTTATACTAAATTTTAGGCCCAATAAATGATCAAATATAGAAATTAAACAACTTCATAAATGTCCTCCATCATTTTATCTATCTAATGAGTCATCCTGGGCTTCATTTGGCCAAGTAAAACTCCATTTATGAACTTCCAAAGTTGGTGTTTAAAATTGCCAGAAATCTGGAATTTTCTGTTGCTTGGGCTAAAAATCAGAATTTTTAAATTAAATTCTAATCTTAAATTAGATTATGATAATTAATTTCTTAATACTAATTAATTATAGTTTTGTTATTAATCGTAATTTATTACACACAAAAGTTAATTAATAAAAATAAATAATTTTAAAAGTTATTTCAAATATAAATATATTATATTAATATTATAATTTAATTATATTAAAGTTATAATAAAACATTATAGTTATAATATAATTATTATAATAAAAATATAATATTTTATATATTTTAAAAAACTTGAAATTCTAAAACAAAACATGCTACGTAAGAGGGAGAGAGGAGGGAGGAGGAGAGGTGAGTATGTAGTGATAAGGGAGAGGAAGGAATGGAGAGATAAGGAGTGGAGGGTGAGTGAGGTGTAAGAGATGAGGTGGAGGGATAAGGGAAATGACGTGAGGGTGAGGTAAGGAGAGTGAGTTAGGAGTTATAAGGTGGAGAGACCTTATGTTAAATAATTTAACCCTAAACATGAAAAAACCAAATCGCAAAATCGTGTTTTATTTTTTTAAATGACGAGTTTTTAATATTTTAATAAATTTTCGATATGCAATATCGCAATATCACAATTTCAAAGTTTTTGGAAAGATGTAAAGGGGTGTGAAGTGGGGCCCGCGTGGGATTAATCATCCTACAGTTTAGACTTCAGCGTTTTGCAATTTTGGGGTTTTGAGTTTGACAATTTGTTTTAAAATAACAAGTTAGAGTATATTACCAATATCCCAAAACATATTTTCCTCTATTGTTTAACTTAATTGGGTCATTTTGTAGGACTATTAGTGAAAAAAAATGAAAAAATAGTAAAAATTAACTAAAATTTAATTTTTACAATAAAGACTATTTTAACTACGAAAATTGAAATATTGGTACATTTTATACATTTTTTAGCCCAAGCGAGAAAATGATCAAATTTCAAAAGAGTGATATTTACAAACCGGTTGACCAAATGAAGTGAACAACTATCGTTGGAAAGCTTGTTAAAAAATGGATTCGATAAAGCAATCAAAACAAAATTTCGAGGAAGATAAAAAAATGACAAAAATGTAGGATAATTAAATTAATGAAAATTCTAAAAGGTGTTTAGACAAAAAATTTGTAGAAAGGGTCCCCATTATTTGAAGTGTGTAAGTAAAAAATGGGGGGGTTGTGTTTTACCACAACAATGGCAACATACAGGAGAAGAACCAATTATATTTGATTAAAGATAATAAACTTGAATTTACCCAAAGGTTAAAAATAATGGAAACCATGAAATCGTCTAATAGTAAAAAATTTACATAGTTTCCACATAAATAGATTAAGCAATGTGAGTTTGTAAAGATAAGTATTTAAACGGACTTTAGTAAAAATGTTTAATCCAAATTTGGGGAATTTTATTTTTTTAATTTTTCTCATGTGAAAAATAGAATAAGGTAGAGATAGGAGTTTTTTATAAAGCATATATCCATTTTGTGATTGTCTCTGACATCGCTTCACTGCTAGTGAGCCTGAACAGTACCTCGACAAAGTTGTCTTTCATGCCGTACAAGCCTAGTCTTGCTGCCAGCGAGCGTCCATAGCCCCGACGAATTTACTTGTATTTCCCATGCTTCCTCTTTTTATCACTCTTTTAATAAGTGTATTTGCAAGCTTTTTATTTATGATTTATTTGAGTGAAAGAGGTGGGATGGTAATAGAGATTTTATGTTTAATGGACATAGTACTTTCTTAATGTTTGCTCCAAATTCTTTCCCTGCAATTATCATTCAAAGGATTTTTATGTGGAGGGGTGGGAGGGATTCATTTAATTAAACTCAAATCAATTCTTTCTTTGAAAAATTAAATTCAATCACTTAGAAATAATTTGTGTTCCTCCATGAAAAATATTTAAATAAAGATGACTTTATGGTTCCATAAAGATATGCCCTTAATGATAAATGAAATTCATTGAAATAGATAGAGTAAAATATTTCCCATGTATGTCAACAATTGTAAGGTAAGACAAATTCCTTTCACATAAATCATGACAAAGTCACCAAAATCAAATCAAAACTAAAAACAAAAGGTAAATAATTCCTAAACTAAAGTAAGAAAAGAAATCAACAAAATAAAAAATGAAGAAAAAAAAATTGAAGGAAAAACAAAATTTAAAAGATAAAATCTAAAAAGATCGCTTATATGAATTTCTCAACAAAGGATTATAAAAGAAAATAAGCATATGTACCTTCATTTCCATGTTGAGATTTAATTTTTTTTTATCTTGCAGAGTTATATAAAAATGAGGCTCTCAAAACGTAGAACGTGGATAGCAGTTATGATAGATAATATGCTGAATGTGAAGTTTCTATCTGTTACAAATTTTATTTTTCAAGGAAAAACCTTCATAAAAACATCTTAACTATTTTCTAATAAAATTAATGCTTTAAAGAAATAGGCTAAAGGTTCAAAAAATCCCATGTGTAGCTGATTTGATGAGGTTCATTATTACTTCTATTTCAAGAATCTCAAAGAATAAATGAAAATGAACTTCGAAAACTAATTTGGAAGAGGTGTGAAAGGTTTACGAATACCTGTAAACAGAGTTCGAGATCAACAGAAACTAAAACAAAAATATGAAGAAATGGAAATAGATAAATGTGGACACATGAAACTTACCATTGGAGAACTGCATTTAAACTTACCTGAGAAAGATGATTTTCTCCAATGCAATTTAACTTCTTTCTTTAATTATAATTGAAAGCATGAATAAGTTTTATTGACCCAACATCATTATTTTATTACATCTAAAGTAAAACAAGCAGTTAACTTAAGAAAGCAATGTTTCATGTTCAAGGACTCGGAAATAAATCGAATCCATTAGAAATGAGGATGAAGTTATGCTTCTTTATGAATTGTTGCAATGAATGTTCTTTTTGCTTCTTCCATTCTGAATTTATATCTGCCCCAAAATATTGAACTTGATTCAAAATTCCAAATAATGTAACAATATATAAAGAGGATTTGAATATTTATATGATAAATATGGAGAAAAATTCAGAATAAAAGAAAATTAAAAATATGAATTAATCATTGGTACATTACCTTGCTAAATTTTCGTATCGCAATATTCTTTGACGTGCATAACTTAAAATCTATGACTTCCACTTTTTTCGATATGCAATTGAGCTCTTTCTATAGTAATTTAAAATAAAATGGTGGAAAGTCAAACATCAAAGTTTATCACATTAAAAATCTTGAAGACAAAGTTTCATTTGAGTTTAGCAATGTGATATAATTATTTTGATGGCAATGTCACGAGATGAGCATGTGCGATAGGAAACTGTGATGGGATGAATGCGATATCAGAGAATAGTCATATCGGAAGATTAAAGCTTATGAATGAAATGGATGCCAGTATTATTATTGAAATAATGAAAATGCGGTAAAAGACTGATGGAACATGAATGCAAATATCAAAATATATGCGTGAAACCTTGGTTTTGCATCCCATACAAATAGTGATCAATTATGCACGGTTTCACTTCGCATCTTTTATAACTTACCTTCCCGCAGATTTCAAAATTTAACTCTTTTTCAATTTTGCGATTTTGCGATTTCGCAATTTGCAACAAACTCCACATCACTCGTTGCAAGTTTTATCATTTAACATATTACTTATCTCGTGCGATATGCGATATGTGTATCATCGCATCGCAATGGAATATCCTTACATTATCTTTTATCGCATCACAACTAATATAATTTACCGAGCGACGTCTTAACAATAAACATTAAAATTTCCAATATGCGAAACCTTTCTTGGTGCGATTTAAAATCCACCGTTGATCTCACTTAGACCTAACGGTCCTCATTGCTCCCTTACTTTTCTTCTTCGTATCGTAATTCCAATAACTTATTGTGTGTTGATATGTTGATTGAGAATGGACCCGATATTTTTATTATATGGATTTAATCTCATATCAGGTCTAGGACATCAAGACTTTTTAAACCTATTCCCCTACCATTATTGTGATTGAATGGATGTGATATTTTTATGGACTTGATTTAAATTTTATATCGGGTCCAGAATGGTGTTGTCATCGCAATATTTGTATAAATCAATTATCGGATATATGAAATGCGAAATGCGATATGCGAGAGAATGAGTGAAAAATAATATCAAAGGTATTGTATCAGCAATCTTTATGAGTAAATGCTAAGAGTCACTTCTGATGGAATATTGCGATACAAATAGTTGTGATATGAATGATGCAATATTAGACGGAAAGATTATCAGAGATCTGAGGGAATGAGAATATCGGTAGATTGGAGATATTTGGTGTATGCTCATTTCAGAGCCTCCGATATGCGATTTGTGATATACAATGAGCCATATGTGGGGTCGATGATTTCTTTAAAGTATTCAATTCAAAAAATAAAGTGAGTGATTTAACTTTTCTTTACAATAAATAACCCTTTGATAATTTAATTAACTGTCGAAATTTTTTAATTGGAAATTATTTTTATCAGAACTTTTTATAAAGAGAGTTGTGAAAAAAATGATCTGATATGATTATTCCAACAATTATTTAAGATTTATTAGGATTTCAATATTAGAAAAATTTAGATATCCTTCAAATTTAAGGTGAAATCATAAATAGTTCCCTGAACATGTTGCACATTTTGTAAACAAGGGTTGGCTGCTCGCTTATATTAGATATACATAATCAAGTTAATGAAGATCTGCACACAAAACAAAATAGAAATAAGAAACAACCTTTGAAAGAAGAATAAATAATATATGGTGATGAACCTGTAAACACATACCTAGAAGATAATTTACTGTAATTTTTACCTCTTTGAAGCTTCAAGTTCTCCCAAATTTTCTCAAAATTTGCATAAGTTCAACATCACCTTCTTATTTTAATCTAAAATGCTAATTTATGAATTTTTTCGAATTACGTGCTTTTCAAAATTAAATCAGAAGATAAGAGTTTTAAAATCAAGTTCTTAGAATTACTTGTGAATCAAAAATTTGTTAAGTGGTAGAAAATTCTTGGAATTTCTTCATTTATGATCAATGTTATGAATTGTGAAAAACAAGAAAATTGAAGGCTTGACAAATAATTATGATCTCATAATTCAAGAGCTTTCTGAAATACTCTAGGTTGTTTTTCTACAATTGAAATGGGATTCCCAAAAGAAATTTTATTCATTACTTGTTTTATTGAAAATATGAAATAATGAAATAAATGCAAACATAAAATAAAATTAATCTATTCCTATTTCTAACTCAATGAAGGAAACATGACTAGGTATAGTCATATTTCCAATGAAATCATGTAACCATTTTAATTCATGTATGTATGTACATGTCAAACATTAGTAAAAATGCAAATATAATTAATCTAAGAAAACTAAATCTGAAAATAGAATGTATCTTTATTGTTAGTAGTTTATTCACCATTACCTTATCTTGAAATGTCCTTTCCAACTAAATTTCAATTGGATCATAAAAATCTGGATGGATTTCCATTATTGAGTGGGAAAAGTTTGAAAGAGAAGATGGCAGGCCAGGTTGTAGAAATGGTCTTTCAACAACAATGGCCTATGTGATTTTTTTAGTGTTATGTTTAAGTGCCAATTTATTAACGATCTTCCGTGAAGTAAAAATTTCTAAATGTATTTCAAATTGATCAATGAAAAATGCATGGAAGTCTGATAGATGCAACATAATATTATTAGTTGAATTAGGTTGCTGGTCATATTGTGAAAATATCCTCTTTTGTTGACACTGCTCTTGAGAAGTAAAGAGTAATTGATAATGAATGAACATCAATTGAAATTGGAAGTTTAATAACTTTTGATATTCACAATTATAATTTGAATCTTCATTTTTCCCTTGAGGTAATGCATTAATTAAGTGTTCAATATTGATTTTTTCAATATCCCAACACAACGTATCTAAAAATCTATGATTAAAAACAGAAAATAAATCTAAAGTTAAAATTAAATGTTGAAAAAATAACAAAATTGAATCATAGTTTATACTAGTGTTACAATTATTTTTACAACACAATTGGGAGTGACTTAAAGTAATTTCCTTTTCATAAGAATTGGGTAGAATAATGCAATTAGAATGATTGTTGATACCCACTTGTGAATTAGAGAGAGGGCTATGACTCTGAACGGGAATGCGAGCTTGATCATCATATAAATCATAGATTGAAATGGTTTCTTGAATGATGAAATCATAAGTATGATTATTTGTTTGAAAATGAGAACTATTTGGAACAATTTCTAAATTAGATTGTTCTTCATTTTCACATGTGATTAGATTTTGATCATGAGGATTCAATTGTCAAAAAGACAAATCAATATCCTCAATGTCAAAGTAGCTATCATAAATGACCCCAAGGCATTCATTAGAATTCCCTTCGATCTTATTCAATGTATCAAAACAAGAAGGAATATTAAGCTTATGTTCATTAATGCCAGAAGAATGATCATTAGCTAATTCTCTTTCCTGACAAAAACTAATTGAAAATTCATTTACATTAACCTCTCTGTTTCCTGAAATATTTTTAACGGGAAGAGAGGAAAAATTATTGTTAGAAAAATTATCAGGATAAAGAGAAAAATATGAATCTAAAACAATGCATTTGAAAATGTCTCTATTTGAAAACTCTGGTGTATTTTCTTCATTTCCATTTTTAGATTTAAGATCATTTTCTTGGCTACTTGTGCTTTCTTGAAGAATGTTGCTTTGTTGTTCTGAATTTGGAATTTTCTCATCATGAAAGAATTTAGAAATTTGTACAAGAGATTTTGTTTTATTGGAAACTTTAATCAGTGCTGGTACTTGACGAATTATGATATGATTTTCTGATTCTAACTCATACTTATTTTCATATTTTAAAGTGGTATTTTCTTCAAGAGTGTTGTTAATATCTTCTTGTTGTTGATTAGTGAAATTTTCTAAGCTTTTTGATTGAAATTCATTAACATGTGAAGGTGCACCTTGATTTTTTTCAATAAAGTAAGAAATGTGCAGAAATTGAAGGAATTGATTATACAAAATAGAGGACATTTCGTCATCGTTTGTTTGTACCCCCATTTTGGAATTATTACTTATGTCAATGAAATTAGAAGAAGATTGATCAAAGTTTGAAATAAGGTCACATGGGTTATGAATGGAAGGAAGAGAGAAAATATGTTCAAACCAATCTAATAATTCTTTTTTCGAAGGTTTATCTTCAGTTTTAAATTTTAAACAATTTAAATGAAACCTGATGGTAAAATCAATTAAAGAATCACCTTCAAACCTTTGTAGATATTCAAAATCATCACATACATGTTCGTAGATATATCCATCAAATTTAGAAAGGAAGATTTTGATAAATTGTTCCCAAGTGTGGACTGAAGCAACTGGAAGTGATTTACACTAGCTTTTGGCTTTTGCCAAGAATGTAAGAGTAAAAATCCTGCATAAAATAGCTTCATCAATATCATGAAAAATATAACTTGAAAAATTTTGAATGAATTTTAAAGTATGATCAAATACAAAAGTATTCATCTTACTGTTAAACTTTACTTGAGATAAATGTCTTACTATTTCTGGTGAAGTATTGGAAGATGCTCGTCCAGAAATAAAACTCCAAATTGGAAGTTTTAAAGGAGCCATTGTAATAAAAATAAAATATTAGAATACAAATATTCCAAAGGAAAACAAGTCTCAGTCCTCCTTCTAGCGCCAAAATGTTGAAGCCTCGAAATTCGCTATAACAACATGGGGGATGACCACCCAGTCCGGACCTTAAAGCAATTCCTTTTCCATTTGGAATGGTGGCTCTGATTGGTTTAACTAGGTCCAGTTACCTTCTCTCAATCTCTATTGGCTTAAAATATGACTTTTATCTACCAATGGGAAAGAGACATCAGATCATTTCTCTTACTTATCAGACAATAAAATGATCCTTAAGCTAATTTGGGCTTAGTCGGGCCACAACTAAAGTTTTTCCTCTTTGGGAAGAGGACTTTTTAAAGATGTAGAATTTAATATATATGCAATGTTATTCTAAGATGCAAGAAAAAGAAACTATTTTAATCCTATTTCAATTAGGCAGATATAGATCTATCCCAACTGAGAGTAAGATGTTTTAAATAATTGAGATTTAAATATGTTTGTTTTAAATGAATATCAAGCTAATGAAGTAGTTCAATTAACTGATATTGTGAATGCCAAACACATTCTATCTAGAGACCTCTTAACTAAAATAATCAATCAACAACACTCAAGAAGTAGTTCTCAAAATGATATTGATTATTTAATCAGTAACTTGAATAATTAAACAATAACATGCGGAAATAATTCACAGCATATCACTATTCAATAAAAGAGTTTTATAAGACATATTTATGAGCAAATAGTTACTCAGAAATAAAAATTCAACCCATAAGAGTAGAGACAAATAATAACATAAATTAAGGCAAATTACTCATACTGACAGAAGTGCACAAGTATGCGAGTAAATTGACACATTCCTGTTATAAAATGAAATCAGCATTTTAAATAATAGTATTATAAATACCGATTTATTAAGTTCATTTCTCCAACTCCGGTCTCTAACAACCTTTTACAATGCCTGAACTTTTGCTTTTAAAATCAAAGCTACATTAGTGCAAGACTCTATTCATTATACATAACTCTGAATGTAATAAAAAAAACCTCAATATTCTCCAGATCTAAGATTCCTCTCCTCTCACCCTACAAATCTAAATTCCTATTAAATAAGTGCTTTTAGAATTCGAGAATTATAGAGGAGAGAAGCCCCTTTCATTACATTTTGCAATCTGCTATTTATAATATTTACAAAAGAATTCTTGATATGAAAGTTTGTTGAAGAGTGGTTTTGTTCCATCAATTTTCATTGGTTTAAAACCATATTCTTCAATTGTTGGAGCTTTCTCATTTATTGAGAGCTTCTTCTTCTCATCTCTTCAACTGTTTTCCTGTAAAAACAAATCAAAACAAAATTAAAATGTAAAAATAAAATCAAAATGCAGAAAGAAATTAAAATAAATCCAATCAAAACTTAATATAATAAATACTTGAAAAATGATGTATAAGGTTTCTTTTGATTTTTTTGCCGATATAATTGGCTAGGGATATCATTGACGAATGGATCTGCATTTAGAAGAAGTTGTGGGAAAATTAAAACGCAGAAAATAAAACACAGAAAATTAATTTTGTTAAAAATTTTGACTATGAACTTCTATTGAATGTAGACCCAATAAATGATCAAATATAGAAATGAAACAACTTCATAAATGTTTTCAATCATTTTATCTATCTAATGATCCATCCTGGGCCTCATTTGGCCAAGTAAAACTCCATTTATGAACTTCCAAAGATGGTGTTTAAAATTGCCAAAAATCTGGAATTTTCTATTACTTGCGCTAAAAATCAGAATTTTGAAATTAAATTCTAATCTTAAATTAGATTATGATAATTAAGTTATTAATGCTAATTAATTACATTTTTGTTATTAATCTTATTTTATTACACACAAGTTAACTAATAAAAATAAATATTTTTAAAAGTTATTTAAAATATAAATATATTATATTAATATTATAATTTAATTATATTAAAATTATTATAAAATATTATAATTATAATATACTTATTATAATAAAAATATAATATTTTATATATTTGAAAAACCTTGAAATTCTAAAACAAAACATGCTACATAAGAGGGAGAGAGGAGGGAGGAGGAGAGGTGAGTATGGAGTGACAAGGGAGAGGAAGGAATGGAGAGATAAGGAGTGGAGGGTGAGTGAGGTGTAAGAGATGAGGTGGAGGGATGAGGGAAATGACATGAGGGTGAGGTAAGGCGAGTGAGTCAGGAGTTATAAGGTGGAGAGACCTTATGTTAAATAATTTAACCCTTCGCATGAAAAAACAAAATCGCAAGTTGCATTTTTTTTTTAAATGACGAGTTTTTAAGATTTTAATAAATTTGCAATATGTGATATGCAATATATTAATATCGAAATCACAAAGTTTTTGGAAGGATGTAAAGGGGTGTGAAGTGGGGCCTGCATGGGATTAATCATCCTACAATTTAGACTTCAACTTTTTGCAATTTTGGGGTTTTGAGTTTGGAAATTTGTTTTAAAATAACAAGTTAGAGTATGTTACCAATATCCCAAAACATATATTCCTCTATTGTTTAATTTAGCTACGTCATTTTGTAGGACCATTAGTGAAAAAAAATGAAAAATTAACTAAAATTAACTAAAATTTTATTTTTACAATGAAGACTATTTTAACTATGAAAATTGAAATATTGGTATATTTTATACATTTTTTAGCCCGAGCGAGAAAATGATCAAAATTCAAAAGAGTGAAATTTACAAACTAGTTGACCAAATGAAGTGAAAAATGTATCATTGGAAAGCTTGTGAAAAATCGGATTCAATAAAGCAATCAAAACAAAATTTTGAGGAAGATGAAAAAATGACAAAAATGTAGGATAATTAACTTAATGAAAATTTTAAAAGGTGTTTAGCCAAAAAATTTGTAAAAAGGGTCCCCATTATTTGAAGTGCGTAAGTAAAAAATGAGGGGGTTGTGTTTTACCACAACACATTGATACCCAAAATTCACATCCATAAGAAAGCATATCCATTATAGTAAATTTATGTTAAAATAAGTCTCTAATATGAAGCCAAAATCAATATAAATAAATAACATATCACTAACATATGATATGTGGAAATTTTATGGTTGAGAAAACTTTATGAGATAGAAACTTTATTCTAACCAATTCTTATATTCCACGATTTTACAAACTATTACCTTAACCATACATTGGTGATCATGGTCACTCATTGGCATGCAAGGATGTAACAATGTATTATTAGAACCCTTTAGATAGAGATTCTTACTCTAATGCCTTAATTATAGACTAGTCAACCACCTTTTAAATACCATATTAAATATTAATCTCTATGGAATTTCATGAATGACACTAAATATCTTCTTAGCTAACAACTCAAAAGTTACAAGTATAGGTTAGACATATAAAATTAACATAAATAACAAGAGACATAAATGGTGTCATCATACATTTACCATGATGTTATACTTTACTTCATTTTCCATGAAGATGCATGTAGTATAATAAAGATTGGGAAGAGATTACACAATGAAAAATACCATGAAGACACCATGCTTGGAGTGTTAATTATAGATATGGTAGGTAAGATATGTTTGTTTCACATTATGGTGACATCATTCCACCCTTACATTTATGACACATAGAACCCATGTGTTGTACAAATAAGGGGTTCAATACTTTTTTTTCTAAATATATATATAAAAAGAGAAAATTTTCATATTTTATTATATTCTTGACATAAATAATTTTTCATGTTGTGACTATAGTGCCCATAAATCAATAAATGAAAAAATAATAAATACACACCCATCTCTGTAATCTGAATGAAACTTGGTGTAAAGGATCTTAAACAATTACTATGTAAGAGCCAATTCTCTCCTCCAACCTTTAAATATGAATATTAAAAGCATTATTTGCTAAAAATTATATATTGAGATGTACTGAATCTATTAATAGGGAGTAGTTTGGGTGTCAACATTGAATCTACCAAGTTTACCTGAAAGCCACATGGATTGAATCAAAATAAACACTAGTTTCTAAACTCCATTGTAATTACTTCCATAGCTACATGCGCCTCAAGGTGGAACTTATTTTCATTACCGCATATTCATATTCCAGATTGTAGCTACCTTGTAGCCTAATAATTTTTATTATATATATATATATATATATATATATATATATATATATATATATATATAAGAATTAAAGATATTAGTTGGGTTTTCTTTGATGGTAGAGGGGGATGTTGTTATCTTCTCTACCTACTTTTTGTTCTTGCAATTAAAATGTTAAGATATTAATGAGTATATTAATATAATGGATTCAATGTTAGTGGTTGATCACCCTTGTTCCCTGATGATTCTAGGGTCACTTGGGCACCATATTCAAAATTAAGAGAAGCACTCGACGATTTTCTCCAAGTTTGTAACTTAAAAAGAATATTACTATAATTAATATAGTGTAATTTAAGAATATAATATAATATAACATATGGCATTGAATTTTTCACAACATGAATCAGATGTTTTAATGGGCATTGAATTTTAAATAACGTGAAACATATATTGAATTGGTGGAAAAATGAAGCTCTATATAGGAAATTGAATTTTTCATCACATGATTTTTTGATGTATACATATGAATGGGGTTGAATTTTTCACAACACGAAAAACATGATGACATGGTGGATACACAAGAACATAGTTTTGAAGTCATGATTTGGTGGATGGACAAGAATGAGGTTGAATTTTGCATAATATGTACATGATGACTTGGTGGATGCATAAGAATAGGGCTCTTAATAATGAACATATAAATAAGGGAATGAGTTTTGCACAACATGATGAATTGGTGGATGCAAAAGAATGGGGTTAAATTATGAAAAAAATGAATACCATGATGACTTGATGGATGCAAAAGAAAAAAAATATAACATAATGACTTAGTGGATGCATATAATGCTCCCTCCCACACCCCCAGACTTCCAAAGAAATTGTGGGAGGTGTTACCTTTAATTAATCCAACCTCTATGGTCTCATTATGAATATGGGGTTACAAAATTACTTCTCATCCAAAGTGTGTGAGACTCACTTTGGACAACATCATCGTATTTAGATCATCAAGAATTTTTGGTGATACAAATGTTTCCTCAATCCAACCCTTGGATTCGAGGTTATGCCCAAATGAAGTTTGGTCCCATCACCCTTACTTCATCAAGAATGATTCGCCACATGCACCCATGTGACATTAAATACTCACATGAATTCCAATGTGGCACCCGCCATGTCATAATTCCTTACCACCAATGTGCCTCGTGCCATTTCTTTATATAGCATCCCATTCTAATGTCCATTGTGTGCCATACCTTTTTACATCAGCTGATAGGGACAATCACCATCCCATGACTTCTGTGTACTTTGTGCCCCAAAATATACTTGGACTACAAGCACCTCTATGAGCCTAAGATTTGTATTGAAGTAGCTCCTAGCCACATGCGCTACCTCCTCAACACCAAATAACACTTCCATGCAAGTTTCCACCATAAACCACCTCCATGTGTCATTTAATGCAACGTTAGATTAACCTCTACATTTCATTTTATTCCACATCAGCTTCACCTCCGTGTCACTGTTATAGGTCAATTTTGGCATCATCCCCCATGACTTGGTAAAACCAAACATCATCCCCAAGACCAATGAAATAGGGTCTATCATCCCCTTACATTTCAATTGCTATATGGCCTAAGAGAATAAAAATTCATTCATGGCTTCTATTGTGAGATTTAAAAGGTTTGAAGTATATGTTATATCACTTATGAACTCACCAACACTGCCTCTAAAGGGAATAACTACATTGCATATGTAGCATCCTCCATTAAAGGGTGCACTGCAATGCACTTCTTGACATTCAAGAGTGTGTTGGTCACCTGGGAGTGGAATTATCACTGTTCCGAGAACCTCCAAATGGACAGTGCCTTCTAGAAGAGTCCATATGTATCAAAATTTGAATCCAAGTGTCCATCTAACACCTTTGAACTTGGCAACATGTATTGCATATTATTATAAAGTCATTCATTGAGAAACTACCATCAGTTTCCATATAAATTGAACACAGATCCTAGTGCTAGGAAAGGAAGAATTTTGGTAAAGAAATGTTGTTGTATTCTCATTTGAGAGAATGTAAGTACTGATATGCTAGAGATATGATGTTGAATGTGATGAGGCTGGGATGAAGCTAGATCTAGTGTCATCAAATCGATCATTGGTTGTAACCTCCCCCTTCTACTCTTTAATAAATATTGATGTTCATTTTCCCATATATGTATCTATTTGTGTTTCTATTTCTCATGCAATGGATTCTTGAATGACATATATGTTTCACATCTAATCAATTTGAGTGATTAAGATAAGTAGGCATTTTTATATTCCAATATGTTTGTTGTTTTTTTTTTATGTTTGCAGGAATCAATCTGGCAATCTGAGTTGGATTGAAGGCGACAACAAAAGTGACAGAAGGAGAAGGAGAAGCACTTGGATTACAAGTAGGTTCTTCTATCATTTTGTGTGTCTTCTTGTTTTAGAGAAAGTGTTAGAAAAGTCTTCCATCTGTTGTTCTAAGTGCTTAGCACCACACTTAGGGAATTTGATTTATCCGTAGATTACAATCCTGCATAACAAATTGGTGACTCCGCTGGGGAGTTTCCTATCATTCCTGGTGTTTTTGCCTCTGCTAATCCTCATCAGTAACATATACTTTCAATTATTATACTTTTGAATCAAATAATTACATTAGAAGTGTGTTCTATAGCTTTCATTTTCATTCACTGTTGTGCCCAACGCACTATTGGTTAAGACACAATGCATTGTAATGCACTGTATCCCACTCAAGGGTGCACTGCAATGCACTGTCTCCCCTTAGAGACTACATTTCCCTCTTAGCCAAACAAATTCCATTCAAATTTTACATTTATATCATTCTTAGCCATTTGTTTGATGTATTCTCAACTATCTGATACCTCTTACAAACCAGTTAACTTACCTGATTCTTCCTCCTTTGAAAAGTGAATTTGTTCAATGTCTCTTTAGTATTTTTCTTTATCATTGAAAAATCAAATTCAAAATATTTTATTTATGCATTAGATCCATTTGTTTTCATAAAGGAAATTTTCATTAAATTCTTCGTTTCCTATAGGAAAAATTGTAGACGATTCTTCATTTTTCCTAAAAGAGAAATTAATGTTAAATTCCTTGTTTCTCAAAGAAGAAAACATTTGTTTTTGTTGATTTGATCCACATAGTTTCCTTTCTTTCATTCACATTAAGGGAGTTGAAAATAAAAACATGCATGTGAATATAGTGAATTATGTGTGTTGCATAGGAACAAGTTCGGAAAGTTGCATTATAGTTTGTGCTCTTTGTTGTTTACTCTAAAACTGACTCTTCTTTCCCTTAGTATCTAGGATTTTCATTCAAAAAGCCAAAATTGAAAAGTTTTCTTATCGTTTTATTTTGAATTTTTAGGAATTTCCATCACATCATGTGGTGAACCTCAAAGACAAACTTTCTAAACAATATGAACTTAAAATTTACATCAATTTAAGTAAGAAAGCATTGGAATCATAACGATAAAATTTAGAAGGTCTAGGCTAGAGACCTGTTCCGGCGTCTTTAAACATAACAACTGTCGTTAACTTCCCTGAAATACATTCCACATATGTAATTATATTGGAGCTCATCCACGTACCTTCGGTTATATTAGGCGATGTTCTAGTATGAAAAGTATAATTGGGTGCTCTCACTGTGCGATTTAACATTAGATAGCACTAATACGGATTTGGGCCTCCATGTACCTTCAGATATATTTGGGAGGACAAATTTAGCTTGATATCCATCCATAGTGAACCGAATCGGCCACCTTGTAACTTGTGATACACCAAACACAACATTTGGCGATATTTCCTGCCCATACTTCTTGGTTTTCTAGGAGGTATTCTACAGTTCATAATTACTTGGTAAACCTTTTTCCTAGAATTACCATTTTATTTTGATTATTTGTTTTGTTTCATAAAATAAATTAGTCATCGTGGAAGAAGAACATCCGTTTTTCCATTGTTCGCATAGAATAGCACTAAAACCACCTTTACCACTTGAATCCATTTCTAGTCGGTGAAGGTGACATCGCTCTACTGAAACTAGTACTATCAGTACCTATGGTGCGACATCATCCTCACATATACTAGAGTTGGGTAAATTTGTTTATAAAAATGCTGGTTCATCTATTATTGTCGAGACGGAGTCGTCATAGCTACCCATGGTCACGATCCATCCAATCAGTGAGACCATACCTCCTAAACCCGACGTTGTTCAACTGGAAGTTGATCTAGATCCTGTCACTTTTTTCCCAGAACATCTAAATCCCGAAGTCGAATGACCAGAAGTTGTTCATGTATCAGTTTCCCCACAATCTATTGTAGCCATTAAGTCTCCCATATCACACAGTCAATGTGTTGAAATATACTTTGGGCCTGATGGTGAAATCCTTCCACTTGGTTTAATTTCGATTGAAGAAATACCACAAGACAAAACACCTTTAACTCCAACTCATTTTGGGGAAGAGCTTTACCTGTACGAGTCTTTTCCTCAATCACCTTCCTCTGATTTTTTTGATCCTGTGTCTATTAGAGTTCCCATAGATCAAATAGGGTATACATTTGGTCAAATAACAATGCCTGAGCTGACATCTTCGGCTGGACCATCTATTCCAGTTGCAACAACACCTGTTGTTGCTACCCTATCGATGTTCACAACTTCACCAGAGTCACATTTATATGGTGGCCCTTCCATCCCACCTGGTTACCAATCTTTATTTATAACCTTCTCTGGTGCATGCTCAAACCCATGGAATTCACCAATGTCATCATCTGGTATTCTAGCTTGTAAATCTATAGTGAGTAATTAATGACTTAATCCTTTATAAACCTCACCAGGGCAATATCAAGCTGGTCCATCTGGGTACATTCCATCCAATATAATTTCAACTGGACTCCCTACATTTGGAGAACAATATTTTCCATCTTATTATACTCCTCATACTAGGGGGAAAACTATGGTCACCCATTTCAACAGTACTCTGCCATTATTTGGTCATCCTAATGTCAGAATGAATGTTTGTCAGTGGCAGCCCACTCTACCCATCCAACCATAAACTATTTTACACTTGTATCAACTGGTTCAACCTATTTCACCCACATCAACTCCAATTATTAATACATCCGTACACCTGTTACAGACTCAAACTGTTGTACCTCAAGCATCTCAGGTGGGTCCTTCAACCAAATACCCTCAAGTATTGGGCCCTTAGACTCCAACTCCTTCCATTGGTTTGCAACAACCACCTATATTCGCTAGATGGATTGCCATATTATGGGATGTTGCAGCCAAAACCATGTTATAAATATCCACAACCGAATCCAAGCTATCCTTGTTTGGGTTATAATGTTGGTGGACAGACCCCTTGGCAGCCACAAGCGCAAATGCCACAACCTTCATTTCAACAAGTAGCATACCTAAGTTTTGGTCAACATAATCCTCAAGTGTTTTCTTATCAAAACAACCCCTCTTTGGCTTACTAGCAATAGATTCCTTATGATGGTGCTCAAAGGCCTGTTTCCCAAGAAATTCCATCATACCCTGGCTATGCTCAACTAGACCTAAATTGACAATTTTCCTTTGTTGCAACATTAGAGTTATCGGTTTTAAACTAGCTCACCAATGATCCAATCAATTATGCTCCTTGGTAGCTAGTGATACCTCATAAATTACCCTCTGATATTCCTAAGTTCAATGGAAACCTTGGGAAAGACCTGTCAATGCATGTCATGACTTGTGGTGTTCAACTAACTCCCTAAATGATGACTTCATTCGACTATGTATTTTCTAGCATACAATCACAAGTCTGGTTGCGAAAAGGTACATTGAGTTACCAAGAGATTCCTTTGACAGTTTTGCTGCCCTAGCTACTGTATTTCTGATACACTTCCAGTTACCCATACAATATGAAACTTGAACAAAACTCTTGACTAATTTTAAATAGACTAATGCTACTCACTTTTCTGATCATATTCATGAGTGGCATCGTCATTGTAGAATGGTTAAGACATTTGTTCCTAATTAGCTCCTTGCTGAGTGGTTCATTAAGTCCTTGTTATCATCTATAACTGAGGATGTGGAAAAGGGTGGCCTTATCACTGAAGAGAATTTAATTGCTTGTACCCAGTATTTAGACTTCATTTATACTTAGTCTGGCATGCTCTACGAGAAAATTCCCAATGTGTTGCGATCTAATTTTACTATTCCTCCTCCATCTCAGGAAGGTCATGCCAGAGAAGGTATGATCAGTACTGCAAGAACACATCACTCTATTGCATATGATCTTGCACCTTCTTCTAAAATACATGCTGTGTCATTTGACAAGGGAAAAAGTGCAAGAAACCCCTAAGTAAGAAAAAGGGGAAATAAAGGAAAAATAATATCTTCTACCCCACAGGAAAGATCATATGATCAATCGACTAGAAGCCACTTGAAATTTCATTATGTCTCTAAACTGCTGGAAGTCACTTGGGTCACCATGCCTACCTCAATCGCCTACGACATTGAAATATAGACATAAATATAAGCCTTGTGGTATTTTCAATAACCCACATGTTGAACTATGGGGAAAAACAGTAAATGTTCAATTTGAGGTTGTTCATGAACCCCTTCATTACAAAATTTTACTTGAAAGGCCATGGGTATATGCTATGACTATGATCGTTTCTACATATTTTAGAATGATCACCTTTCCACATAAAGGTGTTATCAAAGTCATCAATAAGCTATCCTTCTTTGTCTCCAATTCCCAGTGACTGGAAGCGTTCCATTAGTTCACACACCTTAAATTGCACTTGAGAAAATTGGTGTAGGACTCTTAAAGGATTCCATTCTCATGGGAAACTTTGCATTACCGCCACCTGCGATGTCGATATAAATTGCAAGAATAGAGTCCTGATACATGATATCTTCCACTTCATCTGGCTTAAGGAAGATTATGGGTGATTATGAAATTGTTACGTTGGATGAGTTCCTACTGCCCAGCCAAATTGAGCTAGCTTAATAATAAATCTACATTTCTTGCACGATGAATCTGAAATCATCATCGCCGGTTGTTTTGGTCGATCATTCATTATATTTTGGTACTCCATCTGTTCCTTCTTCCTCAAATTTCTTGATAGATGAGAATACTGTGGAATCCATTATGTCAGAAGGAGAACCATGGGAAGATCATCATCATTGTTCCCATCTTCAGGATTACAAAGAATCTAATCTTATTTAAATATATCACCCATCGATCAAAACATTCTTTTCAAATTCTTTTCCTATTAATGAAATCGATTTCAAGCAAAATTTATCAAATATTGAAGAAACCATTTTTATCGATATTTTGACCAAACCCAACATTGTAGAAAACATTCATGTCGCCATGCCTTGTTCTCCATCAGAACTCAAAACATATCTCTCTCTCTTTTTTGAATTTCAAGATGTATTTGCTTGGTTCTACGAGGAAATTCTAGGCATAGATACTAGTATCATTGAACACACTATTAATATGTACCCTGGTCTGAAACCAATACATCAATGACTTTGTCCTGTTCATCCAAAGAAGGCCACTACCATTAAAGCAGAATTTGAAAAACTTTTGCGTGTTGGTTTCATATACCCTGTTCCGCTAACTAAGTGGGTTTCCAACATTGGTCCTATCATGAAAAAAAAGGAACCATCAGAGTGTGTTTCGATTATTAGGATGTCAATATTTCTTGTCCAAAAGACAACTATCCTACTCCTTTTATCGACCAAATTATCGACGATTGTGATAGATGTGAAATATTTTCTTTCATTGATGGATTTTCTGGCTATAATAAAATCAATATCTTCCTAGAGAACCAATATAAGACAATATTAATATGTCCCCAGGGCACATTCGCTTATCAGAAACTCCCGTTTGGTTTAAATAACGATGGGGCAACTTTTCAGAGAGCAATGGATTATGCTTTCAATGAGATCAAGCACATTTTTCAACCCTATCTAGATGATTTACCCACCCATTAATGAAACTAGACTGATCAACCAATGCATTTGAGAGCTATCATTTTATGGTACCGACAATACAAAATATGCCTCAATCCACATAAATGTGTGTTTTGTGTTGGTTCTAGTCGTTTTCTAGCATTCATCATCTCAAAAGAAGGAATTTCAATTCGAATTTGTCGTCATCAAATTGTATTCCGTTACAGAAACTTCAAGGAATGGTTAACTTCCTAAGGAGGTTCATACCCAACTACTCCTATATGGCTAAATGATTTCCTCAGCTCTTGAAAAAGGTGATTCCCTTCAATTGGAATAAGGTTGCACAAGTTTGTTTTTATGCTGTCAAGGATACTCTTGTCCGAGCGTCCTTAATGTATCCCCCCAATTACAGAGTGATTATTTATTATATATCCTTGCAACTGATACGACCATTGCTATGTTATTGTTCCAGGTAAAAAATGGGATACAAAATCCGATATATTATTTTAGTCGTAATCTCAATGATACGGAAGTGAAGTATTCATACGTAGAAAATATTTCCTTAGTGGTTTTTCAAGCCGTCCAAAGATTTCACCACTATATCGTGTTATGGAAGACCATTTTCATTTTGGATTGCAACCCAATGACTTACATCTCATCACGTAAATTTCTGGGGGCAAAGTATTCAAAATGGATTGTCATTTTGCAGGATTTTGATTTGGATTTCATCAAATCCAAGTCAAAGAAGTCTTTAGTTTTAGCTGAGCTTCTCTGTGACCTTCCCTCTGATAGTATTGCTACTACATTGGAACCATCTATTCCTGATGAGTCTTTGTTTCTGATTAGATCATCTGATCCTTGGTATTCATTTATCTCCAGACCCAGACTTTTCGGACTGATACCTCTCGCTCTAACCAACAATGTATTCGATACCAAGCCAAATATTATCTAATCTTCAGCAATACACTTTATCATCATGGTTTCGATACAATTTTAAGAAGGTGATTCACTCGTGAGGAGGCAGGAAATGTTTTAAATTATTTTCATGCTAGGGCTTGCGGTGGACACTTGTCTCGATATGCTACCGCACAGAAGATACTCTGCACTGGTTACTTTTGGCCTACCATATTTCGCGACTACATCCTTGTGGTCAGAAGTTGTCATGTGTGCCATATATTTGACCATAAAATCCACAAACCGCCAACGAAAATGCATCTTGTTGTCTTTGTAGGACCATTTTCAAAATGGGTCATTGACTTCAATACTTGTAATGTAATATCCCCAAATGGGAAAAGCAGGAATATAGTGCATGAATATAAAAATAGAAGCAATTATTAACACCTTACATGTGATCCAAATGATAGATCCATGATATTATGTATAACAAAAACAAATAAGTACAAGATATTGGGGATCAAGCCCCTCAAGATAGGAAAAAGGAACCTCCAATGCCAAAATGCACCCAAAAACATGTAATACACTACTAAAAAAAGTACTGAAGTAAGTACAATGCAGTTTTAGTGACTAATATTGTAGCTAGAACATATATATAAATGAATCTAATAAGATCATGCTCATATAGGGCCAAAAATGGAGATCTATGCTCCTCAACACTTTTCCAAGACAACTGAGGAAGGGTTTCCGGAAATACACTAAATATGAATGGTGGATATAAAATCTTAGGGTTGAAGATACACTGCAACTAACGCACATATAAGGAGGTGGCTGAATTTAATGTATATCTGAAAGAACTCCTCCAAAATAACCCTCTTAATGAAAGGTTGATCCCTTCAATAGAAAGCAAAAAACTGCTGCTGTGGAAACTACTGCTGCTGGAAACTACTACTTCTGAGTAGAAGAACCATGTGCGGAAGGTTTTTCGAGTGCTAAAAATTCTCTAGGATTTTACCCATGGATGCTACTCAAAAAATTGAGAAAAACCCATAAATGGTTTGGCCCGATTTTAATTTTGGATTTTCGGCCCTTTTTGGGTTGACCACTGCAACAATTCACTAAAATAACGCAGATATGTACTGGATATGTGCTGTAGGGAATAAATCACCTTGAACTAATGAAAAATATATCAAATAAGCCCAAGGGGATCCTTTATTAGCCTTCCAATTGAACGAAAGCTTCCTCCACTGCAAACTAGTTCAGAAAACACCCAATAAGATCTTCCATTGTTGCACCCTACAACTCAGCACATCTCTGAAAAAAAACTAGGTTGTAACACAAGAATGAAGCTTGGTCTAAAACCAGAATGTGGAAATGTAGTGAAAATATCTTCTAAGAGGCCCCTCAAGGATAGAGGTGGGATTCCCGATCAGGAACACCTGGTACTAAACAACACCGCAATCTTAGCGAAACAGCTGAAGAAAGCTTATATGTATAAACAAAACATATAATAAAAAACATAACATATCATAACATGAATAATATGGCTACCATCCTCTTCCTTATATATGAAATGAGCTTCCAAACTCTAAGCCCCATCCATTGATGACACTACTTCCATGCAATGTGTCTCCATCTAAAACTGTGTTGTCCCTCATTGAATGCCACTCCTCCATGACATCATTGTTGATTTGGTCAAAGTTGACCCAGTCCACATGCTCTAGCCCCTATTCACACCTTATGGTGCTTTATTAAGCTGAAAAGATGATCCAGTTTCACATGACAAGTGGTTTTATTCCTAATAAAGAGATTTATGGGTCTCCCTACCCACTTATTCATCAAACAAGAAAGCAAAATTATATTTTAATATTCCAATTAGTTGCATGCTAATTTAGGAATATTACAATCCTCCCCTCCCAAATGTTGCTTGTCCTCAAGAAACTGCAAGGATAGATCTGTAAAATATAGGGAACCTTCATCCCCATGTGAAGCTCCATCCTCCAAGCTATCATTCATATAAAATGAATCACCCTCCAGAATGGTAATTCATAGAAAAACTCCTCCCATGTGAGAGGCTCCTCCTAAAGACATAATTCAATCATGTGGCTCCCTTCATAAGGAAACAAGTGATATAATGTAGAGGCCACATAATGTTCCATGCTCCCCTTGAAGCGTGAAGAACTGTGGGAAGTTCCATTCCCAATGGACACATCCAACCAATGTTTCATCCCTCTAATCAAGTCCCAAACAATTATAAGAACATCATCAACATATGGGATCATAATTAAAGTCATGCGAGTTGCCATATGTATTAATGGAGAAGGAAAATGGTCCCTCAATTGTAACTAGTGCAGTTTTACTCCTAACTGCAATAGAATATGGCATGATGAGTGGGTTCCCAACCACTTGTTTGTTGCCCTAATATCCTCCCAAGCTTGGGGAAGGTGTATGGTGTATGGTGCAAGTTCAACATACCCTGCATAAGGTATCATCTCCCCAAGATCTCCTAGGGAGTGGCCATCATCAACGTTACTTATGGCCTTAGGTAGACCATGAAGTCTACAAGGAAAATTGCCCCCTCTTGGAGAAATTCCCGGTACATGTATGTTAAGGAAATGCAAATACATAGTAAAGGAATCATGATGTAAAGAAATACAATATTTACCATGTACTTGTTTCAAGATAGTAAGGTGGCTCATAGATGGGCCTCCTCTCCCTCCCAATGAAGAAGGAAGTGCTTGTGATAACTCTATGAAAGAGGCATGTCTATCCTCATCCTCCAAATAATCCATTCATCTCCTCATATGATGTTGCATCTCCTCTTTGAAGCCTTCCCAAATGAATCCCTCCAAGATAGTATGATATGCTCTTATAAAGCCAGTGGGTTTGGAAAGAAACCCTTCATATGCTGCATCTAGTGGCTTCTCATTGATCTTAGAGGCTCTAGTCAAGAAGAATATACTCTGAAAATAGATGACCCCATCTACTACTGCATATCTCCCATCATATAACTGGTCATCAAGCACTCTACATGAAAAGAGATCCTTAAAATATTCCACTAATAGTTGGGATCTCCAATAAGGGTCCATACTCAATAATGACAATGCTGCTGATCTAACATGTGAAGCACCTGTCATGTTGCTGCTCTCTTCTTTGATATCTCTTATGCCAAAGTCATACACCGAAATTCTGCAATCTTTCCCTTGCTACTCCTTTCTCAACGCAATATCTGAAATGAGAGTGGGTAATGATGATGTTGGGAGAATGTCTCCCTCCTCCTTGACTCTAACAAATACTCCCAGTGTTGTACAATGACCTCCCATTTTTCCCACTCCTCTTTAATCTATGAGTGGTGCAACATGTTGAGATAACTCTTTGATCCTCTTCCAATTAGGGGGTCTCCCTCATGGAATGGCTCCATGTAATGAAACATCAAGGCCTAGAGAAGGTTGTATATGTGAGTAGACTGATTTGTCCCTACCCCCACTGCGCAAATCATCCTCCTGCTTCTATGCATAAACCTCCTGAAAAGGATGGGGGTGTATGTTTCCAATCACTAGATGCTGGCCCTCCTTCTCATCTTCTCCTACCTCCTGAAAGTTCTCATAGTCTAAGGTGTCTTCTTCAGATGTAATCAACCCATGTACACCCAACATCCCATTGGTGTCAAAATTCTTGATCACAAAGGAATGATCTATCATAATGTGTGACCCTAAGACTCTATTCCATGTTGGAACACACTTCCTCCGTTGTTTTGTCTCATTTCCTATCAACATAGACACATGCTGCTCCTGATCTTCATATTTAAGATCCTTTGGAACTTCTTGCCAAGATATAAGAGCTCTTCTAGTTGAAGCATTTGCTTCATCTCCATCTTCAAATAGAATTAGATCTCCTCCTGTTGTCACAGATCTGGAGGCTTTCTCTAAGTCTTCCTCTTCCTTATCCTCATTATCGGAGAATACCCCATCATTAAGAGATCCTTTGGATTGATCCCCTCTTAAAGGAGGAATCCTTATGTCTTCTTCTTGAGAAGAAATTTCTTGCTAAAGTTGGGCTTTTGCCCTAGGAAAAGCATGTTGCAGATCTTTCACCCCCTCAACAATGTTCTGAAATGGAGTTGGTTGCACAGTTCCTTCCAACTCATGCAAAGGTTATGATTTCTTGGGCTTGGTTTCCTCTCCAAAGGAAGTTTCATATTGTTTCAAATCAAATATTTTCACTAATCTCCTACTGAAGTTTGCATAAGTAGATATATTTTCATTATTCAATGAAGAAGATTCAAATAACCACTAGGCATCAGCCTTACCTTCAATATGCAGTGCTACTACTGTAATGGTTTCCTCTTCTGAAACTTCATGCAGCTAAAAATATGTATCTAGCTTCTTTACCCAATCCTTGGTTGTGCTCTTGGGTGACCCATCAAAAGTAGGCAGAAAGAATCTACCCAAAGTGTTCTGCATGCACCCTCTTCTTCTATTGTAGTTGTTGGGTCTTCTATATTCTTTGATTTGACAAAACCCTTGGAAGCTTAGATGCTCTTTAAATCTTCTAGACTGATATTCATATTCTTGGAGATAGTCACCAAGAGTTTCCTCCTTTGGTGTTTCTCCTTCGACTTCTTCTCTTGCCAAGAATGTAGGCATGGTACCACATTGTAGATCTTATTGTGTGGCTAAATGCTCACATGCATAATATGAGGAACCGAGGCTTTCCTCATGTGAAAATATTCTTGAGGGACCTTCATGTCTTTCCCTCCTCATTCCCTTGATTTCTCTTTTAAGCTCATGCATAGTTTGGAGAAGAACTTCTGAAAACTTCTTTCCCTCTGTTTCTCAAAATAATGGAGACTTACCTTTGTCTCTTCTGTGAGCTTTCTCCTTTTTGTGTGAAGCTTATTATTCTTCTAATAACATATATGTGATGTTTTCATAGGCCGAGCCAAGATTATGCTCTGATACTCCTATAATATCCCCAAATGGCAAAACTAGAATATAGTGCATGAATATAAAAATAGCAGAAATTATTAACACCTTACATGTGAGCCAAATGATAGATCCATGATATTATGTATAACAACAATATACAAGTACAAGATCTTGGGGATCAAGCCCCTCATGATAGGCAAAAGGAACCTCCAATGCCAAAATGCACCCAAAAACATGTAATACACTTCTACACAAAGTATTGAAGCAAGAATAGTGCATTTTTAGTGACTAATAATGCAACTGGAAAATATATATAAATGGATCTGATAAGATCATTCTCATACAGGTCCAAAAATGGAGATCTATGCTCCTCAACACTTTTCCAAGACAACCCAGGAAGGGTTTCTGGAAATACACTAAATATGAATGGTGGATCTAAAGCCCTAGGGTTGAAGATGCACTGCAACTAAAGCACATAGAATGAGGTGGCTAAATTTGATGTAGATCTGAAATAACTCCTCCAAAAGAACCCTCTCAATGAAGGGATAATCCCTTCAATGGAAAAAAAACTAATATGTTTTGGAAAATATTGTTGTTGGGAACTACTACTTCTGAGGAGAAGAACCATGTGTGGAAGGCAGTTAAATAAATCATAATGCTCCAGAGTTTTGACCACAAATTCTACTCAAAAAAACTAGAAAATCCCAGAAATGGTTTGGCCCGATTTTAACTTTGGATTTTCAGCCCTTTTTGGGTTGCCCACTGCAACAACTCACTAAAATAATGCAGATCTGGAATAGAAATATGATATAGGGAATAAATCACCTTGGCATGATGCTAAATATATCAAATAAGCCCAAGGGGATCCTGTACTAGCCTTCCAATGGAAGGAAACCTTCTTCCACTGCAAACTAGTTCACAAAACATGCAACAAGATCTTCCACTGCTGCACCCTGCAACTCAGCACATCTCTAAAAAGAAACAATATTGTACCACAAGACTGAATCTTGGTCTAAAACCTAAATTTGGAAATGTTGTGCAAATCTCTTCCAAAAGGCCTCTCAAGGATAGAGGTGGGATTCCTAATCAGGAACACCTAGTGCTAAACAACACTGCAATCTGAACTAAACAGTTGAAGAAAGCTTATATGTCTAAATAGACCATATAATAAAAAACTTAACATATCATAACATGAATAATATGGCTGCCATCCTCTTCCTTATATAAGAAATGAGCTTCTAAACCCTAAGCCCCATCCATTAATGACACTACTTCCATGCAATGTGTCTCCATCTAAAACTGCATTGTCCCTCATTGAATGCCACTCCTCCATGACAACGCCATTGATTTGGTCAAAGTTGACACAGTACACATGATTTAGCCCTTGTTCACACCTTAGGGTGCTTTATTAAGCTAAAAATATGATCCACTTTCACATGAGAAGTGGTTTAATTCCTAATAAAGAGATTTTTGGGTCTCCCTACCCACTTACTCATCAAACAAGAAATAAAAATTAGATTTTAATATTCCAATTCGCTGCATGGTAATTTAGGAATATTACATGTAACCCTCATTCGTTTAGTGGGCATGGTTATATTATTGTCGTTGTTGACTACTTTACCGAGTGGGAGGAAGCGATGCCTACATTCAACAACACATGACAAACAACTGCATTTTTTTTTTTTAATCATGTCATTTCACGGTTTGGGGTCCCACAAGCTATAGTCACATATCAAGGTTCACATTTTCTCAATCATATGATGAATGAGTTGACTGCCAAATTAGGACTGTCCCATGATAGTTCTACTCCTTATTATCCACAATCAAATGGACAAGTTGAGGCTATTAACGATATTCTTAAATGAATGCTTCAATGAATGATAGGAGTTCATAAAGGAAATTGGAATTTGTTCTCGTACTCGACTTTGTAGGCATATCGAACTTTGGTAAGAAATGTAACCAAATTTACCCCCTTTCCAATGGTCTGTGGTCTGGTAGCTATCTTTCCATTCCAATGTGAAATACTGTCGTTAAATCTCGCAATTGACTTGTTACCTGACACCTATGATGAATAAGTGCATCTTTTTAACCTCGTCCATATTAATGAAATGCGTCGTGAAGCCCAATTAGCCAAAAAAGCGTATAAGAGACGTATAAAGGCACAATACGACAAGAATGTCTAGCCTTACATCTTCTCAGAGTGTGATCAGGTCCTTATTTATGATCAGGAAGCTGATGTAATAGGTATAGGGAAATTTGAGCCATTATGGAATGGCCTCTATATTGTCAAAATAGTTCTTGCTAAGGGTGCCTATGAGTTGGTAGGTTATGATGGAATTTCATTAGTGCAACCCTAAAATGGGTTTTATCTGAAACGTTACTATGCTTAAACATGAGTGTAGTAAACTATTGTATTATATTGTATATATGTTGTTGATTTGCATTTACTGTCTTAGTTTTTTTTTCTAGAGTTTTCTTTAATTTAGTAATCCACTTTACATTTCATCGCAAATGTTTGAATCTTGGGACCCATTTATTGGGTATGATGATGGTGCTAGTCATAGTACGCAGAATATATGCTCTGCAGTTTTATCACTATAATTTTTTATTTTTATTTTTAACTCTGAAGGTTTACCTTGTTTCTAGTTATGGTGTTAAATGGGTCTTGAGTCATCTCATTCTTAAAAGGGTAAGTGATAGGGTTTGAAGTCTTCAAAGTGTCATTTTCATTTCCAAATAATGTTTAAAGGTTTCATTTCATGGTTTAAAGGTCCCATCAGCCATTTACAATTCATGTTTTAAACTTTGAAAAAGTATTTTTTGCAATAAGTAACGAACTGCACTTTCGTAGTGCAGCCAGTTAAAAAAAAAACAATTTTTCACTATGAAAGCATTGCTAATTTCGTAGTGCTTATCCCTGAAAGTGCAATAAGCGCACTACAAAAGCACATATTCATAGGGAATTCATTTCAAATCATCAAATCAGCTAGAATCCATTAAGTTTTCATTATTAGGTGTCAGTTAGGGGTAATTTCCAAAATGTGTAGCCATTCAAGCTCATCATTGCAATCGTAAAGGTCTCATTATGTAAGGCAAGTTCAAATTTGAAAAGGTTGATTACTTATTCCAGTTTTCATGAAAAACAATTCAACATATCTTTTTCAAGTTTGAAGCTTATGGTCATCTTACACCAAAGCTTTCCTCATCCATTATCAAGCGAGGCTGATTGTTTTGAATTCAAGCAAGGTTGATAATCAAATTCTACAGGAAGCAGATAGAAATTTCTGAGTGTAAGAATGACAGACGAGAAGAAAAATCACAGGTCAGGGAATTGCCTAAGGTCAGAACCTGAAAGCATAGGAGCCCTAGCTAAAGACAAAACAATGTTAGAGGCCTTAAGGAAGGTAGGGTGTTTGAATTTTTGTGAAAAGTTGCAGGGAGGACACAATTAGGTAACAAAGGAATTTGCCTTGCATTTCAGTGGTTCAAACACAAAGATTGGAATATTAAATTTATTAGCTACTCTTGAGACCATAGCTTTGGTAACTGAGATTCCTAGAGGGAAAGAAACATGGTTTAAGGGTTTCAGATTTGACATGGAGGCATGCAAGGTGTTTCTAAAGCCAGAATTCATAGGGATGGATTTAAACAATGCAATTCCTAGGAGCTACATCAAAGAGAGCTATGAAAATCTACTCTTCTATATCCAGAGGTACTTTACATGTGAGGGAAGGTATCGTAAAGTTTAATCATACCATTTTAAACATCTGTTACATTTTACAGGCATGATATCTTTAGACTTTCCATTTTTCCTGTATAGAAGCATAGCTAAGATGGAAGACAAGGTTCAAATGAAATATGAAGGGTGTGAAACTTCTCTATTTCACTAAGGTCTAATCAAACTGATGGTTTTAAATGAACTCCAAAAGATTAGCAGAGAATGGTCATCATTTTTATTTTTATGTGGATTTGGAGTAGAAGCTCAAACTACAGGCAGTAACCCTAAGGAAAAATAAACTCCACCAGAAGAATCCAATAAACCTATAGTGACAAGGAAAAAAAGGTTTGTGAAGTTAAAACCTAGGAAATAGGTGAAAAAACAGGTAGTAAAGACATCAGTTGTCATTAAAGAAACTCCTCAATCTTCAAAACAAAGGTTATATGAAATTGAAGAAATTGCACAGAAACAGTCAGCTGATAAACAAGTTCAACAAAGATTGACTAGGAGTCAAGTTGAAAAAGAAAAGGGGAAATACGTGTTTTCAGGAACAAGTGATAGTCCAGGTCTAAAGGGAAATTTAGATGTTATATTTCAAGCCATAGACATAGAAGAGTCCCCTTTGGTACAAGATGACTTCATAAAAATTGATGAAGATAAACATAAAAAGATGAAGTCATCTAAAAAATTGGAGTTCAATGATGAGGATGCAGCATATGTCTTCAAGGCTAGGAAGCCTATAACTAGAAAGTCAAAGAAATTGCAAGAGCTTAATGCTAAGCTATAAGAAATAGAGGAAAAATCTATTGTTCATGAAGAATTTATAAATCTTTCTTTACCTATACCAGAAAGGGGCAAAAACAGAGTATTATCCACACAAATAGAGAAAATCAGTTATGAAGAGATGGAGGAAAAGTTGAAATCAGCTAATTATGAAATTTTCAGATTAAAGAAGAGAGCTAGAAAGCATGCTATTGAAAAAAGCAAGTTTCAAGAGGATGAAAGCCCTCTGGGAAGGTGATAAAGTTTCTAGACTAGAAATAATTAGCAGTGAAGCATAATATTTCACTTGGACTGTACTAGACATAAGAGAAGCAAGATTTGTAAGGGTTATGAATACTCATTTTAGGACCAACAACATGAGACTAAGGAGACAGGTTGAGGACATAGAAATCCAGCTAACAAGATCTCAAGAAATGCTAAAGCAACAGTGAAACAGGGTTATGGAACAGTGCAGAAAAATAATAAATTTTAAATGAGATTTTCATTAAGGTGAAGACTAGTTTTGATAAAAATCATCTTTTTGAGGTCAAATTACTATGTTTTTTGATAAAAATATCAGTCCTTGTGAAGTGTAAATATCCTCAACTTAAAAAATTTCTGAAGACTGTTTTGAAATAAGCTGACACAGCAGTTTCGTAGTGCACTACGAAATTGCGGAAGATGAATTTTCACACTTTTACATATGAATTTTGGAGATAAGGTTGATGGGTTTTGAGTTTAAATGTTGCTGGTGGAAGCATGGAGACTACAGGTAAAGGCTCCAATTGTAAAACATGAGAAAAAAGGGGCTAAAGGAAAGTTTTCAATTACATACAAAATGCGCTACGAAAAAAGGCTACTTTCGTAGGGCAGACATATTCATACCCTTTTACACTATGTCAGAGATTTTTCCTTCCACGGGTGGAAGATTAAAGGTTTCAAGGAAATGATTAACACATGTGGCACATATGAAACTAAGCTATCAATGTTAACAAGTGTTCGAAGATGAAAATGGAAGTTAAGGGCTAAAAAGCAGGAAACCTGTCTCTTTATTTTTAGGACAGTTTTTGGCATCATCAACAGGATTACCTCAATGGTGAAAGCATCATCAAAGTTCAAATACATGGGATTTTAGCTATCAAAGGAAGTATTTAAGTTTAGATAAGGTTGTTGCAAGCATATTTAGGAGTTGCACTCCTATTAGAACTAGGACTTTTTCAAAGGCAGTAAAGTTGTCACTTTGTAATTAATGGCATGTTTAAGATTAGAAAAGGTGTCAAAATAAGAGAATTCGAATTCTCTAGTGGAGGATCAAGGAATCCTAAATTGTAAATTCTCTATATAGAGCATGACGTTGAATTCATAGAGGTTGGGCATTTTCATTAGAAATTGACTATGTTATTGTAGTTGACTGTGTCTTTTTCAACTTAACATAGAGATCTGTTTTGACAACTCAAGATTCATAAGGAGTTTATGTGTATCATCTTTCTATGGCCTTCCTCATTATCTATTTGTAGTAGTATTTGTATGTGTTACTTAGAATTCATTTAAAAATGGTCTAACTTCCTTCACATGCAAATAGACTGTGTTTTTCATTGTGTTACTATTTTATTATTTAACCTAGACTCCAAGTGCCTTGACTTCCATGATAAACAGATTATGATGTTTTGTTGAAGAATATATTGAATCCATGGCCCAATGAATGTTTTCTAATCTGTGATACAACCAACTATACATTTTATCCTTTTATTTTAGAGTTATCCATCTATTAATTAATCAAAATCATAAATATTTGAGAGCCCCCTCTTAGGTTGAGGAGTCTAAGCCTCAGCCAAAAGATTGGTCTAAAAAAGTTACATGAATTCTACTTGGTGAGCAGCCTATCAGGGTCAGATTTTGTGATAACATGCAGTGTGGGCCATTTTTTATCTGAATGAAAAGTTAATGAGTTTTCAAGATATTTGTATCGGTCGATATACAAACAATATCACTGAGTATAGTGCGTTGATTGAACTTCTCTCTGATGCCATTTCATTTGGTATTAACTGTATAATCATTAGGTTAGACTCTCAACTTGTGGTACTACAACTTACTAGTGTTTATATTGTCAGAAATCCAACACTGCATCGTATGTTCCTAAGAGTTTGACTTTTGGAAAGATATTTTGATTTCATTCAATATCAACACATTTCCAGAAACTCGAACACATTAACTGATTCTTTAGTGAATTATGTTATAAACAGAGATTTGCAACACATTTAAAGATACATTCACACAATTGAATAATATTGCACAATAAACATAGGAAAATACTGAAAAAAATAGATAGATACTTATAGGTTTTTACAAAATTTGTGTCCAAGACACATTTTTCATCTAACCTCCAAATGCATGTAACATGTCAACAGTAAACTAGTGGTGATCTTGATAACATGCTACTGATCTAGCTATCCTACATAGTAACCACATCTAGTGGCTCAGACATTATATTCTCCTTCGCAAAACATATGTTGAGATATGTTTCAAGGGTTCCCCTTTGGAACTGAGCATATCCCTCATTCAAACCCTTCCTTAGGATCCTTGCCTTTTACCTCTCAGAGTTAAGGTTTCAATCCTTTTTCTGGATGTCAAAGCTCTAATATCTTTTTAGGATGGAACCCTGTTTTTACAGCGTTAGGACTAGGGAGTTAGTTCTTCATTGGTCACCAAGGGAATTTTCCTTTCCCTTCATCAAGTACTTCTCAGGATTTTTCTCCTTTTGCAAATGCTTGGAACCCTTACCAAGGGGTTTATTCTCCATTCAATACTTTGGTTGGAGGGAATGTTCCTGCATATAGTACTTCCATGTTGGGAGGGGTTCCTTCTCCAAATGTTGGGTGAAAAGGATTTTCTTATGGCCTGGAATTTCCTACGAACAACATCTAGAAACCTGGTGCCTCAACAAATCCAGGTTATTATTTTCAGAATGTGGGGAATCCTTCCTATGGGGGATGGAATTACCAGGTTCTTCCATGCTTAGCATTTCTGGCGACGTTAAACTTGCTAGATCTATTGAAATTGACTAATGATCCTATTCAATATTGTCTAGGCTGGCCTCAGGTCTCCACCAATCTCCCCTCAGACATTCCAAAGTTTGAAGGGAAGACTGGTGAGGATCCGGCATATCATATCACCACTTTCCATTTATGGTGTTCATTGAACTCCCTCATCGATGACTATATTAGGTTGAGATTATTTCAAAGAACCTTAACTGGAAATGCAGCCAAATGGTACATAGAGTTAACTGGGGGCAGTTCTGCTACTTTTTGGAGAATAGGCTACCATGTTCTTGAATCATTTTCACTTACTTGTCCGTTATGATGCCAGGACTGACCTCTTGGCCAATTTTCAACAGGACAAGGCAAATCACATTTCTGACCATATTCAAAAATGGTGAAGAAGGAAGAGGCTCATTATATCTCAAATCACAAATGAATTTCTTCTTGAATGGTTTTTGAAATATTTACTGCTAGAAATTTCTAAGGATGTATCCCTTTCAGGGGTATTTTCTAAAGAGTAGGATATTTTTAGGGCTCAAAAGCTAGAACTGATTTATTCTCAGTTTGGAGTCCATAATAAAAAATTTCCAGATGCTCCTCACTCCAAATTGGACTGATCCAAAACTAAACCTGGTCCTCATGGTGATGGGCTTATCGGTTCGATTGATAGCGACACGGCTAACCTGCTAAGTCAATTGAAACAATTGTCTATACAATCTGCTTCTTCTGTTTAGGTTGTGCCTTCAGTTTCAACTCCCTCCCAACCCTTGGCAATTAATGTTGTTCAAACTTCTAACCCCAGTGGAAATCAACAATCTGATGGGAAGAATAAGGGAAGGAAAAACAAGAAAAATGATAAGGATGGGAAGGGAAATGCGAACAAATCCAATGATCATGTTGGAGAGGGTAAAATGGATAATAAAAAGAAAGCGAAGTTTCAATGAAAGTTGTTCATTGGAGACCATCTTACGGACCTTTTCCATAAAATTCAAGATGCACAACGCTTGTTATCTCAAGAGGGTTCTTCTAGTTCCCGGGCTATGCTGACAAACCCTTTTCCCCAAGGGCAACAATTAATTGCTGGTACAAATCCAAATACTGGGGCTCCCTCTGGGGGTAGCCAGGAAAGGGAAAATACATCAAACATATACATGATGAGTTCTCATGCAGATATCACTACAATATATTGTGATCATGGTAAAGCTGAGTCTTTGAAAGCTAAGGTTGATCCTTATAGTGCTGAGCCACTTCATATTATGAGGCCGATTGTTGAGCCTATACTTTGGATGCCGAAAGGTTCTTTGAAGCATACGACGATCAATCCTAATGGCAAGGCTACCAAAAATACTCAATTTTAGAAGATCTAGCTCAAATTCCTTGTGCCATGTCTGTGTTAGAGGTGCTCTAGTCTTGTCCTGCTCAGCCGAGTTCTTTTCTCACTGCTATTGGGGCTGTTGATCCAAAGAATTCTCTAATGATTACATTTGACATGTAAAATTTTAAAAAGATACTTCCTCATCATATGGCTTAAAATATTAGGTCAAATTATCAAAAATTCAATATCTTTCGAACGGTTGTTGATGAGGGTGCTTCCATGCATGTAATGTCTCTTGTATGCCAGAAGGGTATTGGATCTCCCACAACTATTCCTTCAGCCACTCTTCTAACTGCATTTGATGGTTATTATCACAGACCACATGGTATATTTCTAGATTTTCTCATCTGTGTTGGGTGTAAAACTATTAATATAAATGTTGAGATAGTCGATGCAAGCTTAGACTATAACCTTCTATTGGGGCGAAACTAGATCTATGAGATGGATACCATTGCATCCTCATTATTTCATATCATTTTTTTTCCTCACGAAGGGAGAATTGTCACAGTTGACCAACTGGATTGTTCTCCTATAGATCCAAATGCATCTTCTGACTCAACCATTCCTTTGGTGAAGGATACCAAGAAACCTGCTGAGAATATGGGGGCTGGAATGTACACTTCCTTGATGGGTACTTTTGATATTCCGCCTCCTTTGGTTCATATCAATGCTATTTCATCCTCCAAGGTTCCTATTCGAGGAGAGTTCTTCAAAACTCATTATTTTTTGGACCCTTGGACCTTACCTTCTCCTACCTCCACATTAGAAGAAGGTCAAGTGGGTGGAATGGCATTTCCTATGTCTGCAGTTGAGATTTTTTATAGCTCTATTGTTGACTCTGTAGATTCCATTCCAGTTTCTCTTTCGCCGAAGGAATTGGATGGAGATGTGGCTCCGGCTTGGACTCTCAATTCATCTTCATCTCAGGATTTCCTTGATACCACTCTTCCATCTGAAGAGGCCATACTTGAAGCAATGACTGGTGTAGAGAGTTTGTGGGATGATTTGAATGATCTTTCTTACTTTCTATTGGACTTGTGTGAAGTTGAATCAATTTTTCCTAGCCCTCAATCTTCTGGTCTTGTTCACCTAGTCCTGAACACTTTAGCACCAGCACAGGTTTTTGCTGAAGGGAACATGGTCGTTATTTCTCCTACTACCTCGGTGAACATCTCTAGAGATCCCAACATGATAGAGAATGTCTTCATTGGAGCCGAGTGTTCCCCTGAAGAGATTCATACTTATACCGATCTCTTTCGAGAGTTTCGGGATGTGTTTTCTTGGTCTTATGAGGAAATTCCTGGTATAGATCCATCTATTGTACAAAATGAGCTCAAGATATATGAAAATGCTAAGCCTATTAGGAAAAATCTTTGTCCAGTCAACCTTACGAATGTAGCAGCTATCAAAGCCGAGGTAGAGAAGCTGCTTAAGGCAAGTTCTATTTAGCCCATTCCTTTAACTGAGTTGGTTTCAAATGTAGTTTATGTGGACAAGAAACAAGGAAAAATTCGAGTTTGCATCAATTTCCAAGACCTAAATAAAGCATTTCCTAAAGATGACTACCCCACACCATTTATAGATCATATCGTCGATGAGTGTGCAGGGAATGAGATTTTCTCCTTCATGGACGGTTTCTCTAGATATAACCAAATTACTATCCATCCTAAAGATCAACATAAGACTACACCTATTTGTCCCTGGGGTACCTTTTCTTAAAATAAAATTCCTTTTGGCCTCAAAAATGCTGGAGCTACTTTTTAGGAGGCCATGTCTTACACCTTCCATGACATCAAACATATTATCGAGGCATATTCGGATGATTTAGTTGCTCGTTCTGGTAAGAGAATTGATCATCCCTCTCACCTTCATCAAGTTTTTGAATGATGTTGGTATTACAAAATCTGGTTGAACCCGAACAAGTGTGTTTTCGCTGTCACATCCAGTTAGTTGTTGGGATTCATCATGTCTACGGAAGGGATTCGGGTAGATCCTTTCAAGGTTGAGGCAATACTTCAGTTTCCTCCCCCATATTCAATTCATCAACTTCAAAGTCTACAAGGAAAAGCTAATTTCCTCCAGAAATTCATCATAAATTATGCCAAGATAACAAAAGTATTTATGATATTATTAAAGAAAGGAGTTCCATTCTTTTGGAATGACTTTGCTCAACGCTCATTTGATGCTTTGAAGAAAGCATTGACCTCTCCTCCTTTACTGAGTCCACCTGATTATAGCAGGTATTTCATCTTGTACCTCGTGGCAGCAGAATCTACCATTGGTATGGTTCTGGTTCAAGAAGACAATGCTATTTCCGAGCATGTTATATACTACCTTAGTCGAGGCTTGGCAGGTCCTGAACTCCGGTATTATCCGATAGAGAAACTTTCTTTAGCAGCTATCCATGTTGTTCAACGACTCAAACATTATATTCTCCTTTGCAAAACATATGTTTTTGTAGTAGTCAATCCATTTCTATTTGTTCTCAATAGGCGAGTGATTGGGGGAAAATACAATCGATGGATTTTGATTTTTCAGGAATTTGATCTTGAGTTTATGTCTTCCAAGTCCAAGAAATCATTAGTTTTTGCGGAATTGATTTTTGAGTTTCCCTGTGGAGAGGAGATTGTTTATGACAGATCATTTCTTGATGAACATATTTTTCTCATTTCTTCAGAGGATCCTTGGCATGGGGATCTCATTGTTTATCTCTAGACTGTGAATTTTCCCTCAACTTTTTCAAAAGATGAGCGCCGAAAGTTACGTCACTTAGCCAAAATTTATTTGATTACTAGTGACACTTTATATCATCGTGGGGTCAATTTGATCCTTAGACACTGCTTAAATCTCGAAGAAGCTGAGGTTGTGCTGAATGATTGCCATAGTTGAGCTTGTAGTGGTCATTTGTCTAGGCTTGCTACAACCCAAAACAATTTGTGTGCATGATAATTTTGGCCTTTGATATTAAAATATTGTATTGAATTGGTAAAAAAGTGTCATCTCTGTCAGTTTTATACTCGAAATATGTGAACTCATCCATCTCCACTCTTTCCTATCACTGTCGGCCCCTTTAAAAATTGGGGTATTGATTATCCTACTTGTAACCCGCCTTCGGCTAAAGGTCACAAGTACATTATCGTAGCTGTAGACTACCTCACCAAGTGGGTTGAGGCTATGCCTACTTTTGGGGATGACGATGAGACATCAAATCTCTTCCTCTTCAGTCAAGTCATTTCTCACTTCAGTATCCCCAAAGAGATTGTTACTGACCATGGAAGTCACTTTCAGAACAACATGATGGCTGAATTGGCTCTAAAATTAGGTTTCTAGCTGGAGCATTCATCTTCTTATTATCCTCAAGCCAATGTGCAAGTTGAAGCCATGAACAAATCCTTGAAGACAATTCTTCAGCTAGATCCAATTGGCATATTATGTTGTATCCTACACTTTGGGCATACCTCATGTCAGTAAAAAATTTAACTGGTTTTACTCTGTTCCAACTGGCTTATGGGTTGCAATATATATTTCCTTTTGAATGTGCAATTCCCTCTCTTAAGTTAGTTGTAGAGCTTCTTCCTCACACTTCCAGTCTCGAAAAGCGCCTTCTTCATCTAGAACATCTTGATGAGAAGTGTTGAGATGCATATACGATGAACGAGGCACATAAAAAATGGGTAAATGTTCAGTACAATAAGGAGTTCAAACCTAGGTTTTTCTCTGAAGGTGACCTTGTCTTGGTTTATGCCTAAGAGAAGGATGCCTCGAGGGCAGGCAAGTTCAAATCTATGTGGTATGGCCCCTTTATCGTAAAAAAGGTCCTGAGAAAAGGAGCTTATGCCTTGATTGACTTTGATGGAAATGAGTTGGCGGAGCCCAGAAATGGGCTCTATTTGAAAATTTATTATGCCTAGGCTTAGGCCTAGCATATTGCTTTGTTGTATATATTTTGTTCTTTGTACATATTTGGGTTTCGATTTTTGGTTTGATTTTGATGAATTTGATCTGCTTTGGTAGGTAATATTGGATGACATGAGTCACTTTTTTTTTGCTGATGGTGGTAGTAGACATACCCAATAGTTGGCTTCTGGCTTGGGTATTCCATTATCCATCCGATCAGTTTTTAGTTTTAAGAGGTGTATGCATTGGTCTTGCTTCGAACAACGTAGCAGAATAAATTGCAATGATCAACCTAATATCGGAGGCAATATCTTTGGGTGTTGATTCTTTAGTAGTTTTCTTGGATTCAGAGCTAGTGGTTTCACAATTGAACAATGCATATCGTGTCTGAGACCCATTTTTACATTGATTGTTTTTAAGGGTACGTTTTTTACAACGATCATTCCAATTTATCACATTCATTCATATTCTCGAGTTAACAATTGGATGGCAGAATTATTGGATAATCAAGAAATTGATTGGCATATTAATCATTCAATACATTAAATAATATATCAAATACATCATTCATTATCATACATTGATTCATCCCATCATATAAATCGTTGTATATATATATATATATATATATATATCAGAGTGTTCAAAAATATACAAAATCTGGACCATCATGTCCTACAAATTGGGGCTTTTTCTTGACCATGTCTATCATCAAAAAATATTACAGTCATCTGATCATATCTATAATCTACTCTTGAGGTCCCTGACCAACATTTGTGTTCCTATAGAAGACAATGACAGTCGCTACACGGCAGAATAATCGAACCCACTCTCGTGGTACTCCTACCACCCATCTGTGGATAGCCTCCAGTAGGTCCTCAATAGTGGCCATAGGCACTTGGCGAGTCAAGCTCTACAAGTTCCTCTGTACTACATGGAGTGTCATACCAGGGTCTAGCATATGCCTCACCTCTGCGGTGCTTGTGCCTCGAGTACCCCTCCGGCATGACTAGTCCCATGTCTACATCAAGATCAACATAATTTTGTAACTAATTTAGTCCAATAAAAAACATTTTTTCATTTTCATACTTTGAAAAAATCATAAAAAAAATCATATAATCAAAAATAAAAAAAATGCAATCTCACTTATTTCACCCCATGCTGCACTGGGTGGCAGGACTAGATCTGGATTGCACGAAAGTCCATCCCAATGTAGGGATAATCTTCCACTGTGATGAATTTTTCTTCCCACCATTGGAAGAACTCATCATCCCAAGTGGTCCGGGGAACTTCACTTCCCCCTAATCTCTTTATCAGATTTTCCCATTGAGCTAGTATTGGATCTCTAGGGATGCCGATAGTTGAGATGACCTTGTAGCCGAAGCCCTGGGACCCTCTCAAAGAAGAATTCTAGAAATATTGTACCATACCCAAAGTGTTTAGTCTTTCCTTTTCAGATTTAAGTTAATTTTTTTTTCATATTTCTCAGGAAGGCTGTGCACCACCCAAAGAGATGAATCAGGCATTCCACTGTTATGCTCATTTATGTTTGTGAAGCCTGATGTAGAGAAGTTGATCCTGCTACTCTTCCAATGGTAAAGAGAAGGATCTTCATATATAAATCCTTCATATCTCTGATAGGAACTTGTGTTCATACCTTTTTTGCATCGTCTATGCAATAGACTTGGACACAATCCTCTACGGTAAGCCCTCCAACAGGATTTCCATGCAAGTCTACTGGGTATCCCCTTCGAGAGAGTCTAGTAATGAAGTATATATCTTCCAATTCTATGCATAGTGGCATCTGATCAATTATGAAACAATATTGTTCCGGTTCCCAATGATCAACCAACATTTGAAGCAAATGACCATTGCTTTTCATATTAGACATTTTTGAAAATTTGAGCAATCCACAATTCCAGAGAATATCTAAGGAAGTTTGATCCTCCATCACTTCATTGTCAATTTCACTATGCTCACACTCTCTCTAGATGATGGACATTCTAGGAAAAATAATTAAATGATTGATTAGATACAAGTTTTAAATTTTTTCTCTGCACATATGCGACCTCGTTTGTACATAGTTGTGTATCATACATAGGTTCATCGACACGAACTTGCGTATCCACAGAGGGTTTAAAAAAAATAATCTTTTCTATAGTCAAAATTCCAAAATTTTGCTTCAAACAAGAACGAAATTGATGAATAAGATGAGTTTAGAGCTTACTTGACCGAGTTGGCGCAATTCGATGGTTGATTGCTCCATATTTGAGAAGAGGAATTTTTTCCCCAAAGCTCTTTATCCACTTCTACAATGCGAAAATGATTAAAATGTTAGTCAAATTGTGTATTTATGCCCAGAATTTGAACATTTTTACAAATTTTACTTGTGGTTATTTTTTGAATTTGACAAATGCTATATAACTGTTTGGCTTGCAAGCGTTGGGCAAGGTATTTTTTCAGGTACATTTTTTTGAATTCGAGAATGTTTTAGTTTTTCTTTGGATCCATGACCGTTGACTTGTCGTGGCAGGTATTTGATTTTGAACTGGCATATAGGTTACGAAATTCACTATTCTGTTGCATATTTGCATACTAGCCTTCATTCTGATTACTTTCCATAGGGTCAATCCCATCATTTCATGAGTACTTAACCCATTTCACTCGCCAATTTTTTTAATCATGACTTGGTGGTAGAGCCTTCCTATACATGGGCTTCCTAGTTAGTTCGTCCCTAGCATTTGTCACCCATGCTACAATTTATGTAGGCTCAGGAGTCCTCTTTCATCCTACCATTCCTTATGCATTGAAGATTCATTCTTCTCCTTCTTTGCTATAATTTTTCTAGCTGTTTACCCTAGACGCTCCCTTATGTTGTTGAGTTGTATTACTTCATTTCATATTGACTACTTATTTATCTTGGCCTTTAGCCGGCTTCATTTGGACTCATGTTTAAGCCATCTTTTGACCATGTCTTTCTGTACAAGTTAACCATGTAATCACTTAGCTTCTGTGACTTGACACCTTTACCCATGGATGGAACATTCCTTTGAGTGTAACTTACCAATTTTCACCACCTTGCATTGAGCATAGGATTGTCCCTATCCTAGGAACTAGCACATTTATTTCATGACACTTGTTCTATCCATTGTACTATAGCATTATTTTATTCATTTTCAAGCTTTTATTATGAAAAAGACAAAATAAATTAAATGTTTTGAAAAAGAGCGGGAACGAGATATTACTTCCATACTTGATGGAAGATATAGTGTTAGTTGTGTCACCCTTGAACAAAGCACAAAAAAAAAAGCTAAGCCTTTTCTCCATTTGGGATGGTTTTAGTTTTTGACATAGGAGAAGCCATAACCTTGTTTCATGAATCAGTTCTCCCCCATTTGGTTATCTCTTCCAATTTTATGGAGGGTTTGTTTATGCCTCCTGCATGAAAAACTTATACAAATTTATCATTTGCTGCCATAGTCAACATGAGTCATGCTTTTGTTCAAGGGAAGTTAACCTGAGTCGGCCTTTCTGCTGTGTCCCTTGATTCATTTTTCAATCAACCTTCCCAGTCTTGTCAGTATCTTGTTCTATGACATCACATATTTGGTCCTTTTCTCATGTTGGTTTGAGAAGGTCTCCACTGACTTCTTGCTGGCAGGTTTGTTTCTTATCGACTACGACATATTGCTTTGAGAGTAAACCTAGAGACACACCCTAGCCCTATTTACATCATTGATAGGTAAACTTGTGCTCAACATTTGATCATCATCATGGGTCTTTGACTAAGTGGTTTCCCTTGTGTTCGACTTCAGCTTAAATTATCATACTTGGGATTCATGCAGTATCTTGATCTCCATTAGACCCTATTGGTGGATATCTCACCTCTTTGTCGGCTTTCATTATTGGTTGGTTCAAAGGGTTTCTGTTGTGCACTAGCTTAATCTTGTGCATGCTGGAAACATACTTCGGGTTGGTTACTTCACTTTACTTCATCTGATTCCTTCCAAATATTGGCCTATGGGTTACACTCGCGCTGGACTGATGTGGGATTCCTTAATGCCTTCCTTCTAGCAAATATTTTCAGATCGACTCTGACTCATTGCTCTAGGAATAAGGTCTATAGTCCTTTTGTCAATACATTAGGGTTTACAGTAATCGGTGGCAGACTCTTCACTATCAATAGTGAGGATACATCATTTCCTCCTGATTGATATATATTTTCAGGTGTTCGACTTAAACTCATTCATTCTCACTTGCTAGATTTTACTGGGGCACCTTGACACTCATTATCATTATTGGTGTGTTTTCTTGTGTTTGTTAACAATATACGTCAATGACAGGTAATCAAGCTATTTCTCACATGATCAACTTCAACTCATTTTTTCCCATTGTGTAGAATTGTGCCATGGTGATCAGTGAAGACCTCGGGTTTGCATCAGCATGCTTTGGTTTACTTTGATAGCTCCTTTAGCTTTCTGTGAGTGACACCATCCACCCTTATATGTTGTAGTCTCATCACAACAACATATTATATGTTGTTTCCCAAGTTGCGTGTTGTACCATTTGTTCGACCAGTTATGATTTGGTACTTCGAGATTTACTTGTGACTTTTTGTGATCATATATCTATTGCATAATCATTGATCAATCTTTTATATGTGATACTTGGACCTGATTTTCACTTGTACTTCTAGGCAGTGATCAGATGATTCACTATGTACTCTACATTTCAATTATAATTGTACACATATTGGATCCACTCTATACTTCATACATGGACATGATTTTCTTTCACTAAGAATGGGTATGCCCGCCTCAGACATGAGCTATCTTTCTGATCTCTCTCACTGGTTTTTTGGCAAGCTGAAATTTGGTGAAGTTCTCTTTGGTCCTTGCAAGGTTCTTTCTATGCACATAATACATTTCAGCCATCATGTACCCTGTCCGACCTCATATATTGGGGGCATTTGTTATAGCATCATTTATCACCAACATATACTTGATGACTTATACATTGGCCTTGGGCAACCCTTCCCTTCAGACTTGGACATATTTCTAAAAGAAAATTTCTTAAAACCCATACATGACTCTGCCCAGACTTTTCCACGTTGATACGCAAGTCCATACATAAAGAAAAATGTATGCATTTTTAAACATTAAAAAATATATAATTTCCCTATTTTAGAGGTGGAATTTATGGTTGTTCCTGTAACTTAACTACCCCAAATAGTGGCATAACTATTCCCAACTGCAAAAACTAATTTGAGGGAGTATAAAATGTTGGGAAAAATACTGAGAGGGGGGGTGAATCAGTATTTAGTGCAGACAATAAAACTTTGATATTTATTTCTTAAAAACCATACGCAACTTTCCTGAAGCAAACCCGCGTATATACGCGGATATCCTTTACAGAACTCGCGTATATCTAGTGATCTAATTATGCATTTAATTCTTGACTTAGATCATTGCATTACTCATTCATCAGATATTTAGAAAACAGTAAACAAGTGCAGGAAGAATAGAATAATCATCACACATAAGCAACCACACATGAACACTAGGATTTTTAGGTGGAAACCCAATTCGGGAGAAAACCACCACTGCCGTCGTCTCAGTCTTCAATTTTTATTATTAAGAAAACTTCTTACAACATGCACTAGTGCAGACTCATACCAGCACGCAGGCACCCACCTGCAGAAGGCTACAACCTTCTCTCGTTTACCATCCTTTCCTGGAAGGGAGCAACAACCCCCTGCTCTCGTTTACCGGCCTCTCATGGAAGGGAGCTACTACCCCCTGATATTAACACCAGCCTCTCCTGGCAGAAATCTTCTACTTTCAGATTGAAAGCTTCAACCCTCAGATCCACTGCAGACCACGTTTCATCAATAGTCAAACTGGATCAAACAGCTTCAACACAATCCTTCACTTATCAGCAAACATCCTTTGCCCAGTGCATCACAGAACAGTCAAACCATTGTAACTAGAATATCAGAGATAACCCAGACTTCAGAATAGATATGCAGAATCTCAATTAGCTTTGAGCAACCATCAGTTCAAATTACATACGCGCTTTTCTTCAAAGAGACTCGTGTATATACGCGCTTTTAATAAAGACAACCCGCATATACATCTGTGCACTTTTCAGAAAAACCCTAACAGTCCATACGCTCCTTTGTTTAAACAGATCCGGGTATATACACGTTTTTCATGAAACGAACATGCATATAGATCTATAAAAGATAAACTTTGCAGAACAGATCAGATTTATGGACTTACCCAGATTTCTTCAATATCTTCAATAGATTTGCGCCAGGTCTTCAATACTTCTTTTTAGATCATCCTAGAGATTCATCATTTCCAGATCTAGAGATTTTGAACCTTCATCATATTCATGGGTGCATCACAGATTCAGATCTATCGATTAAGAACAGAGTTCAACCATACAGATAAACTTCAGAGTGAAGTATTCATTTAACGCCCAGACACTTGCACACACTTGCATAATGATTTTCTTCTCCTTATATAGGTTTATCCTTTTTCAATACCATGAGCCAAAACCACATTACTTCCGATGGTATTCCTGGACGGGATCAAATAGACAACCCAACGCTCAAAAAAATGGGTCAATACCATGGTAGTAACCCCTGGTTTTACACATTTAGAGCACAATTGATCATACGCGACTTGTCACGTACTTTTCCACATACATACGTGACTTCCCTTTACTAAACTCGCGTATGCCTTGTGACATACACTTTTCATCATTGTTCAGGCCCGTTCTGGAAATTCTTTCTTCTTCACCTTCATCATTAACAAGCTCATCAAGTCAAGAACAACTTCATCAAGTAGGTTGCCATCATATTCATCAAGTGGGTTGCCATCAAGGACAACACTCTGCATCATATTGCCAACAATCTCCCCCTTTGGACTTGATGGTAACCACGATGGTGTTTGTTCGCCACAACAGATAGCTACAGGGATTATAATCATTTCACAATAACCATGTTACTCTCCCCTTATTCAAACACCATGTCACTATGTCACTCTCCCCCTTTGACATCAAGGGCAAAGAGCGGATCAAAACCAATGCAAGGTTTTTCTCCTCATGAAGAAAGAAGAGTGTTGTAGATCTGATGGACACGGAAGTTACCATGCTCCCCCTGAGTTCATGCTGAAAGTTCAAACATATTTTTCAATGAAGTACATGACTCTATGACCAAGGACTCATACTTACATCAAAGATCCAACCAAGTGGATTTACATATGAGACTTCAAATACCCAACCAAGTGGGCTTACACATTTGATCAAGTCCTTACATGACTGAATATTATAATTTTACATCATAGGTCTTAAACATGACATTTTCATCAAATTACAAATATGACCAATACCAAAAGGATCTCAAGAGAGAGATCATATTACAGAACCATCATAATGCCAACAATATATTATACTCAGCAAGGCTAATGCTCCCCCTAAAAATGTGCATCCAAGCATCTTTTCTATATGACCAAAGCTCCCCCTTTGCTTGTGCATCCTGAACACTTTCAACAGCAAATAATCAATGCATCTTCACCCAAAATCAGAGAATGAAACAGAAATATAAGAGCTGAAATACCACCAGTGACTCCAAACAGCATCAGAGATACCAAAAAGCATTGCAGGTGTGCTGAAAAATGCTGACCCGAAACAAAATTTTCCATCAACCAACCATACGCGGCTTTCTGTGTTTAAACTCGCGTATATACGCGACTGTCTTTCAAGAAACCTGCGTATCCAATTTAATCTTTTGAATTTAATCAGATCAGATCTTCTGAGAGGCAGAGACAACACCCAAATTCTGTCTAAGATATTCGAACACTTCCCTGGGCAGAGGTTTGGTAAATATATCAGCAATTTGTTCCTTGGAGGGAACATACTCCAGCTCCACCTTTTGTTCAAGCACTTGTTCACGTAGGAAGTGATACTTGATGGGAATGTGCTTGGTCTTCGAATGCATAACATGATTCTTTGAGATACTGATGGCACTTGTATTATCACACATAATGGAGATAGGAGATGTACATTTGATTTGAAAATCTTGTAAGGTTTGCATCATCCAAAGGAGTTGAGTGCAACAAGATGCGGCAACCACATATTCTACTTCTGCTGTAGATAAGGCAATAGAATTTTTCTTCTTTCTGAACCAAGATACTAACCGGGGTCCCATATAGAATGCATCACCACTAGTGCTTTTCTGATCATCAACATTTCCAGCCCAATCTGCATCAGTATAAGCATGAAGAGTAAGATCAACATTCTTTGGATACCATAGTCCAAAGTCTTGAGTTCCTTGCAGATATTTGAATATTCTTTTGACAGCCTGAAGGTGAGACTCTTTTGGATTAGCTTGCAATCGTCCAACAATCCCAACTGCATGCATAATGTCCGGTCTAGTCCCAGTGAGATAAAGTAGGCTTCCTATCATTGATCTGTATTTTGGTTGATTCACCGCGGGATAATCATCATGAGAACTAAGATTACATCCGATTATCATTGGTGTACTTACAGGTTTGCATTATTCCATGCCATACTTCTTCAGAATTTTCTTAAGATATTTTTCTTGTGATAAGAATATACCATCTGTAGTTTGATGCACTTGCAAGCCAAGAAATAATGTTAGCTCTCCAAGTAAGGACATTTCAAATTCTTGCTGCATGACAAAAGCAAATTTCTGACTCATAGATTCTTCATTACTCCCAAAAATGATATCATCAACATATAAAACCACAATCAATAGTTTATCATTTTCAATTTTTGTGTATAAGTTTCTATCAGTAGACCCCTTTGAAAATCCCTGTTGATAAAGATATTTGTCAAGACAATAATACCATGCCCTTGGAGTTTGTTTGAGACCATATGGAGCCTTTTTAAGTTTACAAACAAGATTTTCATCATTTCCCAAAATGAATCCTTCTGGTTGTTCTATATACACTTCTTCTTCTAGATCACCATTGAGAAAAGCAGATTTAACATCCATTTGATAAACTTTGATTTGTTGAAAACTTGAAAAAGCAAGAAACATTCGTATGGCTTCAAGTCTAGCTACAGGAGCAAAATTTTCTTCAAAGTCTATACCTTCTTGTTGAGTATACCCCTTGCAAACTAGTCTAGCTTTGTTTCTTATAACATCCCCATTCTCATTTAACTTGTTCTTGAATATCCATTTAGTTCCAATGATATTTTTATCATGTGGTCTTGGTACCAAATCCCATGTTTGATTCTTTTCAATTTGGTCAAGCTCTTCATTCATGGCTTGAATCCAACATTCATCTTTGCTAGCTTGATTGACATTGTGTGGTTCAATTGTGGATAAAAATGCCAGATAGCTAGAAGATCCCACAAGATTCCTCCTTGTTTGTACACCTGATTCCTTGTCTCCCAAAATTTTAGATTCAAGATGATTCTTTTGAACATATCTGGATGGAGCCTTTTCAGATAAATCATCTTTAGGTTCTTCATTTGATCCACTGTCTATATCATTTATATTTGATGTAGAAGGAAAAAATTCACCATCATCTTCTTCTATTGTTTGTTTTTCTTCTTTAGGAGCTAGACGAGACTCATCAATAACAACATCAATACATTCAACAATATTTCGAAGCCTTTTATTGTAACATTTGTATGCTCTACTTGTAGATGAGTAACCAAGAAGTATCCCTTCATTTGATCTAGGTTCAAACTTGCCAAGCTTTTCATCATTATTTTTGATAAAGAATTTACTTCCAAAAACTCTAAAATGCTTCACAAAGGGAGAATTACCATACCAGAGTTCATATGGAGTTTTGTCACTATTTACCCGAGCATGTGCCTTGTTGAGAATTTTTGTTGCTGTATGTGCTGCTTCTCCCCAAAACATGTCAGGAGTTCCTGAATCATCAAGCATAGCTCTAGCCATTTGTTGAATTGTTCTATTCATTCTTTCTGCTACGCCATTTTGTTGTGGAGTGCCAGCTACAGAGAATTGTCTTTTTATGCCATGTTTTTCACAAAATTCAAGGAATTCATTTGATGTATATTCTCCTCCTCGATCAGATCTAAGACACTTGATTTTTAGATCTAATTCATTTTCCACCAATGCTTTGAAGATCTGAAAATTTTCAAATGCTTCATCTTTGTGTTTAATCAACCCGATCCAACACATTCTAGAGAAATCATCAATAAATAAGATATAGTATTCTTCCCCACGTGGTGAATTTTTCCTCATAGGTCCACATATGTTAGTATGAATGAGTTCAAGAGGCTTACTTGATGATCCTTCTTTGGCATTAAATTGTACTCTGGTCTGCTTACCGAATTGGCAAGATTTGCATATGATACTCTCTGGTAGAGTAATATTGGGAAGACCACGAACATCATTAAGTCTGCTTGATTTGTTGATTTGAGAGAAGCTTAGATGCCCCAACCTTCTATGCCATAGCCAGTTTTCTGAAGATTTACTCAAGTAACATTGTTCTTTGCAGTTCTTCAATACATATAGGTTGCTTGGAGTTCTTTTTCCTTTTATAATTATTTTACCTGTATCAAGATCACAAACCACACATTCTTTTGAACTAAAGACAACTTCGGTTCCTTGATCACACATTTGACTTACACTTAACAGGTTATGCCTTAATCCATCCACATACATGACATCATTAGCCTTCACCTTTTCTTTTAGAAACACAGACCCTTTTCCTTTAATTACAGCAGGAGTATCATTTCCAAAAGTAACTTTCTTTTCCTTTTCTAGAGCATTATATGCAAGAAGTTTTCTTTTGTCACCTGTCATGTGTCTTGAGCATCCACTATCAATGTACCATTGATTTTCTTCACCTTCTGCAAATAATGCTATCCCACAATTTTCAACCTGTAATTCCTTCTTTTTCCATACTTTGGAACTTGAGGGAAAGTGTTGTTTTGGTTGGACTTTGCTCCTGCATTCAGATTCTTCATGACCAAAGTTATTGCAATAAGTACATTCAACTTCATTTTGAAGAGGAGAAAAGTTGTTATAGGTGCTCTTCTTTGGTTCAATATTCATCCTTTTCTTTCTTGCTTCTCTTGTCATGATGGTTTTATATGCAACACATTGAACAGCTTTATGACCAAAATTGTGACATGAGAAACATTGTCCATTGAAGTAGAAATTTCTGTGATCATGAAATATTCTATTTGAATTTACCTGTTGGTTGTTGCTTCTTTGAGAGATATCCCTATTAGTGTTCGTAGAATTGTGATGATCATGCTTTACCTGTAAAGATTCTTTATTCCCTTGCTGAGTGGCTGAATGTAGTAAACCAGTTGTAGCTGCTTTTAGATAATTTGGTGCTGAAGCCTAAGAAGATTCTTCGGTATATCCAAGACTTGTCTTTATAGTAGGAGAACGTTGAACCTTGATAATCTCATCTAAGGTTTCATATCCTTTAGCAAATCTAAGATTCAGAGTCTTTACTTTCTCAAGTTGTTTTCTTAGACTTACTACTTCACATTCTAATTTCTCATTGTGTTTCTTCGCTTCTTCATTCTGCTTTTTTAGAGTTTCTATGATTATTTTACTTTCTTCCAAGCATATTTTGGGTTGATTGTTTTGATAAAGAAAATCATTGTCATCTATAGAATCCATAAAAGCATCTTTTTCGTCTTTAGAATTATTTTCAAATGCCATGAGAAGTCTAAGATCTTGTTCACATTCTTCCTCACTATCAGATAACCCATCACTGTCTTCATTTGTATTATAACTTTTCTTAGTGCTAGATCGGTTCTCATTCTTTCTTGTACTTATTTCCCTTTAGCATATGTTTATTTATAAGGAAACTTTGCAGCATAATGACCAACTCTTCCACAATCAAAACATTTGAAAGGAAGCTTACCTTTGAATCTTCCGGTTCCTAGTTGGAGTCTTCTCACAAATTTTGCCTCATCTTCTTCTGAGATATATCCTGATCCTTCTGGTTTTTGAATTTCTTTCCCTTTTGTAGAAGCTTTAAAAACAACTTCTTTGACTTCAGATGATCCTCCTCTCCTCATTTCATATGCAGTCAATATGCCATGAAGTTGCACCACAGCAAGAGTTTGAAGATCCTGTTTTTCTTCAAGAGCAGAGACTTTTGATTCAAATTTTTCCGTTAGCGATCTTAAGATTTTCTCAACCAAAGTAGATTCCATGATTGTTTCTCCCAGATTTCTCATATGATTTACAACATCATCAAGACATAAAAAGAAACTGGCAATTTTCTCATCACTATGCATCTTTAAATTTTCATATTCAATTCTGAGAGTTTGAAGTTTTTCACTTTTTACCTTTGCATCACCTTCATAACTTAGAATGATTTTGTCCCATATCTCCTTTGTTGTATTCAGCTGCATAACTTTGACAAATTTTGATTCAGTTAGACTTCCCGTTAGAGCATTGACAGCTTTTGCATTTATTTCATAATTCTTCTTTTCAGTTGGATCTGTTGGTATTGCAGCTGGATATTGATATCCTTGTTCAACAATGGCCCATACTTCTGCTCCCATAGACTGAAGATAGGATCTCATCCTTATTTTCCAGAAGATTAAATTGCTTCCATTAAAGAGTGGAGGCTTGATAGATGCTGTTCCATCTTGATTTCTCATCTTGCTTGATCTTCCTTCTAGCGGTTAAGATTTTTCAGAAGGACCTGCTCTGATACCAATTGTTGGGAAAAATACTGAGAGGGGGGGTGAATCAGTATTTAGTGCAGACAATAAAACTTTGATATTTCTTTCTTAAAAACCATACGCAACTTTCCTGAAGCAAAACCGCGTATATACGCGGATATCCTTTACAGAACTCACGTATATCCAATGATCTAATTATGCATTTAGTTCTTGACTTAGATCATTGCATTACTCATTCATCAGATATTTAGAAAACAATAAACAAGTGCAGGAAGAACAGAATAATCATCACACATAAGCAACCACACATGAACACTAGGATTTTTAGGTGGAAACCAAATTCGGGAGAAAACCACCGCTGCCGTCGTCTCAGTCTTCAATTTTTATTATTAAGAAAAATTCTTGCAACATGCACTGGTGCAGACTCATACCAGCATGCAGGCACCCACCTGCAGAAGGCTACAACCTTCTCTCGTTTACCAGCCTTTCCTGGAAGGGAGCAACAACCCCCTGCTCTCGTTTACCAACCTCTCCTGGAAGGGAGCTACTACCCCCTAATATTAACACCAGCCTCTCCTAGAAGAAAGCTTCTACTTTCAGACTGAAAGCTTCAACCCTCAGATCCACTGCAGACCACGTTTCATCAATTTTCAAATTGGATCAAACAGCTTCAACACAATCCTTCACTTATCAGCAAACATCCTTTGCCCATTGCATCGAAGAATAGTCAAACCACTGTAACCAGAATATCAGAGATAACCCAGACTTCATAATAGATATGAAAAATCTCAATCAGCTTTGAGCAACCATCAGTTCAAATTACATACGCACTTTTTTTCAAACTGACTCGTGTATATACGCGCTTTTAATAAATACAGCTCGCGTATACGCTGTGCACTTTTCAGAAAAACCCTAACAGTCCATACGCTCCTTTGTTTAAACAGATCCGCATATATACACGCTTTTCATGAAACGAACATGTGTATAGAAATGAACATGTGTATAGATATATAAAAGATAAACTTTGCAGAACAGATCAGATTTATGGACTTACCCAGATTTCTTCAATATCTTCAATAGATTTGCGCCAGGTCTTCAATACTTCTTTTTAGATCATCCTAGAGATTCATCATTTCCAGATCTAGAGATTTTGAACCTTCATCATATTCATGAGTGCATCATAGATTCAGATCTATCGATTAAGAACATAGTTCAACCATACAGATAAACTTCAGAGTGAAGTATTCATTTAACGCCTAGACACTTGCACACACTTGCACAATGATTTTCTTCTCATTATATAGGTTTATCCTTTTTCAATACCATGAGCCAAAACCACATTACTTCCGATGGTATTCCTGGACGGGATCAAATAGACAACCCAACGCTCAAAACAATGGGTCAATACCATGGTAGTAACCCCTGGTTTTACACATTTAGAGCGCAATTGATCATATGCGACTTGTCACGTACTTTTCCGCGTGCATACGTGACTTCCATTTACTAAACTCGCATATGCCTTGTGACATACACTTTTCATCATTGTTCTAGCCCATTCTGGAAATTATTTCTTTTTCACCTTCATCATTAACAAGCTCATCAAGTCAAGAACAACTTCATCAAGTAGGTTGCCATCATCTTCATCAAGTGGGTTGCCATCAAGGACAACACTCTGCATCATATTGCCAACATGAAATCCCCTCAAGGGAATGGCCTAAATGAAGAGAGAGATAAATATAGATATTATACATTGTTGGAGCCCTATCCAAGTGTGATATATTCCTTGTGCCTCCTGCACTTCCCAAATGTTTTTAGGAAACCCTTGTTTCCTTGAGATGTTCACTCACCCTATGTGACATCCATTGTGCACTATTCTTGGAAGAAATCTTGAGAGGCTAGGGATGGACGGATCTAGAGGATGGTATGCTCAAAGACCGTGGCAGATTTTTGGTGATCTCTACACTTTTTTTTACTGTACATTTCATTAATAATAGAAGTTCCATCTTGTTCCTGATGTTTACCTGTCAATAATATTTTATACATGTGTAATGATATTAAATTGCTAATTTAATATTGTTTTTCTGAGATTATGCGTTATTTTCACTAACATATAGAACATATATATGTTGTACAACTAGGATTTTGTGCTTGTTATTTTTTGGTTTATAGATTTCAGATCACAAAGAGTTGCAGGGGGTTTGCACCCTGCAGGATCTACTACAACCGAAGGATATCTGGGTAAGGTCTGCAACCTGTAGTTTCTAGTGTAATGCACAAAATTTGGTTAAGTCAGTCATTCTTATAATGGAATGCCCTTGATTTGTGAAGGTTCATCAACCCAAGACCTTTAGGGTAATGTTACATGGACGAATCCCTCTTGCGGACAAGAGCGATCTCCCTAGTATCCTAAGGATATCTAGAAATAAACAAACAGATGTAGACCATTTTCTCTATACTATTTTTCTTAAGAAATACTCATTAACTATGGATAGATACTCCTACCTGAATTCCAATGCTTGCTCGATCTTCAATCCAACCACTCCAGAAGTTATCGATCCAGCATATAAGATCTGCAATCAAAGATAGGCAAACCATATCAAAAGCATCTGCAAAATATAATAATTTGAAAGAAATAATCTATCTTAGTGATCAAGGAGTCTAAGAATTAAATCATTCAAAAGGTATATGAACAACTCAATGAGAAAATAGAATCCATTTGTATTAACTTTGAATAAAAGAAGAAACATTACAACCTTGATGCCTTGATGTTTGTACAGGTTCTTCTGGGGTCCCGAACAGCCGTTTTCCTCAGTTTGACAAGACTCCAACTCTTTGAATCAACATATGAATTCTGGCCATGAGTATGTAATCTCTCTCATGTCAATGATGCCAAATATGGAGAGTATATTCACTCATCAATTCCTCTCAAAACTATTAAGTTCTAAGTTGTCTCTTCAAAGCAAGAAGCAAGCACTTTGAACTCAAAACCAAGTACTAAGTACCCTTGAGGTTGAAACTTGGTCTCAATTTATGGTTGAAGAGAGGTATTTTCAGCTCCAAAAGGAAGGGATAAATCCCTCTTATCATGGGATTTCAGCTCCAAAAACTAAGGGATTACTCCATTTATGAAGGGATGAAGGTTCATGAGTGGAAGGGGCGAAGCTTGACCAAATAGCACTTCTAGAAGGCCCCAGGTAGGAAAATATTCGACCAGCTAGGCTTCTAGAACTTACTTTTCTCTTTATTTTACCTTTTATGGGGTTCTACAATTTTAATGAGCTTTACGTGTGGGATGTACCATAGTTTTTATATAAATTAGTTGTGGTACTGTAGGGAATGACTAGGAAAAGTGCGGAGTTAGCCTTTTTAGGATTTTTAAGAGCTTTTCTCTAGTTACAAGACTTGGTGTAGGAAATTTATGTTTTTGTAGCTCTAAGGAAGCAATAAATAGGTAATGATGAACCCATATATAAAACTAAATTTCATGGTGACAAATTTTAGTGTAACAAATTGCCCCCTAAAGTGCGAAGTCTGAAGAGCTCTGAAGAGTTCTGAAGAGTGAAGTGATTTATCATTCCGAGGATTGGGTTGTAGTCACAGTGGTTGAAACCTTGAAAAAAAATTCAATGCAAGCATATATATATATATATATATATATATATATATATATATATATCATCGTTGAGGTAGGAATTCCCATACTTAGATCAAAACTAACTACATGTTTTGATACAAAAATGATTTTAGAATTACATGAAGTAGTAGACACAGCATGGACGCAGCCATCCATTATAAATAGTCTACTGTATAATGAATAATAAAATTCCTTGTAGCCTGGATGGTGGAAACTAGATCCAGGGTCTTGATTCCTGCTTCTCGAACTAGTACGATTCTATCCATGCGATTGATTGTGTCGAAGTCGAACATGGTAGAAACCAATTGATTACCAGTTAATGATGTGAAATGTTAACAAGTGTGAGAGAAACCACCAATAATGAAAATTTTCCTCAAAATACTCAGTACAGTCTATGAAATGTGAATTTTTGACCTGAAGTCGAACATTTCATAGAATCGTTCGATCGAAGGTCAATGATGAAACCTATCGTCGAAGGCGAGAAACCTGCCATTAGGGCATGCAGATTCCAAGGTACTCTTAGGATTCTAGATTAGATTTCTAGATGATGAGCTATCGTCGATAGAAATTGATCTGTCATAGGAAACCCTATGACACGAAACCATTATATCAAGTTTTGAAGAATTTTTTTAAGAAAGCACTAACTCAGGGATGGTCAACGTGAATGGAGACAAATGTTTGCAATGAATGGTTTATTAAAACAATCTATTGAACACATAATGATACTGCAGATGGTGATGATTGACCTAAAGCTAATACCCAGAAACTGGCTGAATACTTTAAATGTGGTTTGATTAACTGTTTCGCCAAAGGATTTTCCCAACCTAAATATGAATGTGACAAAAGTGTCATGTTCAAGAGTGGTATACATCTTTTTGAAATGAAGTGTGGAAACTGGATTCATTTTCTCTATTTTCCCCCACCATTTCTGGAAAGTACCTATTTATTTTTGACAAGCTTGAGGAGGATAACATCTGCTTGTAATATAAGCTCATCCTTCGGATGAGTCCAACTTAGTATTAAAATTGAAACCGAAGGAGTGGTTCGTTCCTGTTTATAATTTACAGGTCCTTTACTATTAAGTTTTAACGAGTCTAGTATAGGTGAAACTCAGTGTTTTTCAGTTTTAGGGAGTCAGAAGAAAAACTTAAGAAAATTCCGTGGGTGTACCTTTTTCGTAAATTTAGTCTCTCAAGCCCGAAAAAGGACAAAATAATGTAGGATAGAACTCTGTTGACCATGATTAGTCAACTTATACCTTTTTCGTAAATAGTCCATTTCAGTCCGGAGAAGGGGTAAACTTATACTGAAGGGAATACTGTGCATTTCCTTTAACGAGTTCGAATAGTCAAGTACTTGGCAATCTTTTCATGTTTAGAGATTTTTAAAAGGACTTAAATGAGAACTCCATGGTTTCACTTTTTCTGTAAGTTTTAACGATTTTGAAAAAGTGATAAAAATGTACTCATATGGTGTCGCTTTTTCTGTAAGTTTTAACGAGTTTGAAAAAATGACAAAAAAATACTCATTTCCAAAATAATTATTTCTCTTGAAAATCCTGTATTCTACACAAAAACCCCAAAAATTAAAGATATATGTTTTAGATAAGTAAAAATTATTTGAAAAACAACCTTTCAAAGTGGAAAATAAATAAAATATTATTTTATTTATTAAAAAAACCTTATAAAAAGTAGTTCAACCAATTCATTTTTACCATTTTTATGCAGAGTGAAATTTGAGAGCTTTTGGTAGAAAAATTTCCAAAGGAGATATCAGAAAAACCAACAGTTCGAATCCAAAACCATCGACTCCAAGTAATCAACAACACATTTCCCTTCATTTTTGTCTATTTACATTCTCTTTTTAGGCTTTAAAATCATTTTTAAGAGAAAAATAGGTTCAAAAAATCACTCTCGGGCTACCACAGGTAATACACATAGTACCTGCGGACCATGATAATTTTGCAAAGGAAAATTATCGAGGTCCCGCACTTTTCGTGTATAACCCGTGCGATAGCTTTCACTGTCTTAGTGCAAAAAGTGCGGAGGCACCATGAATAAAATAAAAATATGATTTCTCTCAAATTAAGCCAAATTTTTTCCATTCTAATTGGATCAAATATTTCAATGTGTCTATTGTAGAGTATCCACAATGCTTGAATGGAGAGAACGTGAACATGAGGTAGTAGATGAGGCAGTTATGGGAAGTTTACCCACATTGTGTGTTTGAAAAACTGTGGATTATACAAATATTGAGCAATGCAAGGCATGAGGGCTCAAGTAGAGTTAAATGACATGGTTGGTGAATAGGTGGGAGGTTCAAGAATAGTGTTTCATTATCGGTGATCACCGGCTCAAAATTGAGATGGAGGACATTTAATTCCTTACAGGTTTACCCAAAAGAGGAGAACTTATTTCCTTGTTTGGGGCTAGGCAAGGTGGCCAGTCTATAGCTAGCTATCAACAAGAATTTTTTAATGAAGAGGTTGATCCAAAAGACAACTGCATTGCTATAAAAACCATTATCCATCTTGAACTCAAACTGGTTACGTTCACAGTGGCTAGATTGTGTGGAAGTGCAGCTCCACACGTGGCTACTAAAGCCCATATGAAAACAACGATTGAATGCTATAGAGGCACCATATTCAACTGGTGTGAAGGAGTATTAGCTAATGTAAAAGGCCAATTGACCAGAGCTAAGAATGAAAAATTGAAAAAATTTGGATATGGAGCTATCGTAGTTTCTTTTGCTCTCGAGAGGATTTCATCTCTTGCCCCCTAGCTTATCTCGGTTGATGGTGGTAGAGTCAAAGAGCCTTGGATGGTCTGCTGGGTATAAGTGATGAACCTTCATGGAGAGGGTTTTGAGATAGTTCAATTTACACCTGCATACTTTCATTGGCTACAGAACCAAATCTTCACCATTGAAGATTTTCCATATGCTGGGATAGATTTCCGTGGTGACCCTAATATGCCCCTTCCTCCAGGAACACAATGGGACAAGTTAGGTAAATCAATAATTTTGATGTGTTTTTAACTCTAATATTTTATTTTTTTTCAATCGTCTAGTATTGATGACAAAAATTTAAATGGAGATGTTGGTCCACAAAGACCAGCCAATCTCCACCGCTTAGAGAGGAAGAGAATAGATGCTATTGCACAGGTAGAGAATCAGGTAGCAGAGATTCTCACTGATTTAGAGAAGAACTTGGAGAGGTTAAAAAGAGACATTCCAGAGACTAGTATGGATGATATTCCTCTATGCCTCTAGAGGCATGTTGCTGGTGTTCATGAGCGATAGTGCATTATCATGATCATCACCACAGATAGTGGATGATGATCATGGATCATTGTATTTTTTCTTGCTGTATCACTACCTTTTGGATCATAAGGTGTTTTAAACCTATGGTCCTAGACGATGTAATATTTTTTGAAATACAAACTCTATCTGTGATATGACTACTTTCGACAACTATCTTGTTCAAAACTATATCGAATGTTGTTTTAGTTTACTTTTTTAATGTCACAAATGTCTATTTATAACATTATTAGCTAATTCATCCACCAATGTATTTAAATTTCTCAGAATGTGTTGATATTCAACGTAATCAAACTTCCTTTCCAAGAGATGAACCTTCAAGAATAATCTCAATAACACTAGATTTTTAATTGCGTATACTCTGTTTAAATGTAATAAAATGAATTCTGAATCTAACCAAATGATCAAACACCAAATTCCAAATGAAATGGCATCAAATAATAACTCAATCACTGTGCTATATATTGTAGCATTATTCGTTATTTTACCAAGGCTTACCCCATGCATAGAAACTAACTCATTGGTGGGTGAATAAATGACCAAGGCCTCGGAAGAGATATTCCGTGTACTACGACAAGCACCATTAGAAAAACCAATGTAGGCTTGAAGGGATGTTGACATCTGCAATATCAAGAGTAATCAAGATAGGCAGGAATAGTAATCAACACAAACTTAAACTAGACACACTCACCTAATCTAAAGCAGTTAATCTACAAAAAAAAACTAATCTACACGTAAGATCTTCACACAAAAAACCAAGCATAATATCTCTTCAGATAAAGTCCATTTCTGGGTTTACCTAAAGAGACCCCATCATAATCAATCAATTTGTAAGCCCCTTTTTCAATCACTCGCTTGACAATATAAGGACCATGCCACATAGGTTCGAATTTTCCAGCTCCTAGTTTATCATTAGCTTGGTCATATACTAATACTAGGTCACCCTCTGAAAAAACACAAGGTGTAACACTTTGATCGTACTGAGCTTTAACACATTTTTTATGAGCTTCGACAGCCAATACAACGATGCATCTAGTCTCATCTAGTTGTGCTAAGTACAGAAAGTGTTTTTCCTCCTCAGAGGTAGCTGGTAGTAACTCTATGGCTAATTGGAGTGACGGTATTTCACATTCAATCGGTAACACAACTTCTAAATCGTAGACCAGTTGAAAAGGAGAGAAACCTATTGCAGTTTTTTCTAAGGTTCGATATACCCAAGGTGCTGAGAAAAGCATAGTATGCCAATTCGATTTATGAATTCTGATTATCCTTTTAATCATAGTGGTTAAGGCTTTATTGAAAAATTCAATTTGACCATTAGCCTATAGGTAATATGGAGTAGAACCATCATGGTGTATGCCAAGCTGGTCGAAAATTTCAGTCATCATAATGTTTCGAAAATGGCTCCCATGATTAGTAATTATAGCTTGGGGTACACCGAATTGAGTAATCATGTGATTGAATACAAAATTAGTTGTAGTTTTTCCATCTTCTGCAAATGTAGGCATCGCCTCGGCCCATTTGGTAAAATAATCTACTGCGAGAATAATATACCCATGCCCCCCAGTTAAGTGAGGGTTACATGTAATGAAATCAATGTCCCATTTCGCAAAAGAACCGATAGCAATTATGAGGTGAAGAGGAGCTGGTGGTGCATGCATATTCTGATAAAAAATTTGGCAACTGTGGCATTTTCAAACTGCAAGAATATAATCTTTGAATAACGAAGGCCAAAAATAACCAGCACGTAATATATTTTTGGCTATGGCATACCCGGACATATGACCGCCACATGCTACAGAATGGCAGTCGTTCAAAACTGGTTCAACCTCTTCATGGTTTAAACAACGTCAAAATACAGAATCCACACCACAACAATATAGTGTGTCTCTAACAATATTGTATTGCTGGCATTGGTAACGAATCTTTCATCACTATGAACGTGAAATTTTAGGCCAAAAATTTTGGGTTTGGAGATAAATGATGATATCCCCATACCAAGGATCTAACATACTGATAAGAAAAAGATATTCATCAGCGATCGGATGCTCTACCACAGTTTCTATCTTAGTATTTGGGAAGTCACACATAAGTGCGACGAACACCTGTGATTTATTTGATTTGGATTTTTCAAATTATAAATCAAACTCCCAAAGGATAACTATCCATTTAGAGTATTTTCCCCCGATCAATTGTTTAGTCATAATATACATCATTGGGTTACAATTAGAAATCACAGTTGTTTTTCATAACAAAATGTAATGATGAAAACATTGGACAACTTGAACTTCTACCAAAGCTAATTTCTCCACATGCGAGTATTTGATCTCTGTCGGATTGAGATTCCGACTGAGATAGTAAATCACATGTTCATTGTGGAATTCATCTTCTTGAACTAATACCATTCCAATAGTGGAATCAGAGGTTGCTAAGTATAAAAAGTAATCCTTGCTGTAATTTGGTGGATGTAGTAATGGTGCATGGGCCAACACGTGTATTAAAGAATAAAAAGATTGATCAGCGATCTCATCCCAAATGAAAGGAACATTATGTTTCAAAAGCCTGGTAAAACCTTTGGTTAACTTGACATAGTTCTGGATGAATCTACGCAGAAATTTTGCTTTCCCTTGCAAACTTTGGAGTTGGCGGAGTGAGGAAGGAGGTAAATTGATAATGGCCTCAACCTTCGAAGGGTCGACATGAATGCCTTCTTTCCAAATGATAAATCCCAGTAACCTACCAGATTGTACACAGAAAACAAAATTGTGTGGATTCAAGAGAATCTTATAATACCTACATCTCATAAAAATCACTTGTAAGTGAGTAGGATGATCTTCCCTGTGTAATGAATGAGTAGGTGAATCATCGAGATAAGGTTGCACAAAGTGTTTAATGTCATGAAAAGCATAGGGAATTTCCCTTTGAAAAGTTTCTCCAACATTCTTTAATCCGAAAGGTAATTTACAGTAAGAAAATGTTCCCCAGGGACAAATGAACAATGTTTTTGGTTGATCAACAGGGAGTATGTTTATTTGATTATATCCAGAAAATCTATCCATGAATGAATAAATTTCATTTCCAACACAATCGTTAATAATTTGGTTGATATAAGGAGTTGGATAATTTTCATTAGGAAAATATTTGTTAATATCCCTATAGTCAACACATACTCGTATTGTTCCTTGTTTTTCGGTAACAGGAATGATATTAGATACCCAATCCGTTAACACGATTGGATAAATAAAACCTGCTATCAATAATTTCTCAAATTTCGCTTTAATGGAAGAAAATTTTCGTGGATGTATCAGACGTAATCGTTGTCTGATAGATTTAGCATCCAGTTAAGTCTTTATTTTATGAATGACAATGTTGGGATCGATTCCTGGCATTTATTCATAAGACCAAGCAAATATATCATGGAATTATTGAAATAGGGCTTTATATGTATAAATTTCATCTAACATACATGAATCACCTATAAGAATGTTTTCAATAATTCTGAGTTTCACTGACATGTCAACATGAATGGTAGAAGAAATATTCCCCAAGTTTACTTCAGAATCCAAATTTGTGATCGAGATTGGACTCTGAGGTTCATCGACATAGTCAGCTGTAAAAATAGAGGAAAAAATATTTTTTAATTTATAAAGCTCAGATAAAAATGATGACCTATGATGGAGATCATCCCATGGTAATTCATCTATAGAAAAAAATTCAGAAATGCTTTCATCAGTATGAAACACTCATTGGAAAGGATCAAGAATTGATATTGTAGCCGAGCTTGACGTTGAAAATGATTCTTCGCTGATCACATTCATTGGATCATCATCAGTTGATAAAGGATCAGAAAATGACTATACTGCTTGATATGCTTTCTCAAAAGGACTCAGAGGCATCATGCCATTGAATGAATCCAGTTCTAATTCTAAAGGCACTATCCAAGGATCAGCAAATGGAATAGTGCTTGATATAATCATATTGATATCAGAAATATTATGCAGTACGTTAGGTGGAGGCATAGAAAAATTTCCCATTAAAGTGGAATCTTTCATTAAACCTACTCCTACATCCTCATAAGGGATATTTGTTTTTCTAACGTGCTGAATACTATCAGTAGAAGCTGGGTCAGACGAATAATATGAGAGCTGATATAATTTCACAATATTTCCTTGATGAGGAAACATAATTATCTGAAATATGGATGACACGAAAACAGTCATAGCATAATACCAACTCTGACCTAGAAGAAGGTTGTAATCTAGAGGGGCATCAACTACTTCCACATCTAAATTAACAGTTTTTCCTTCGACTTCTATAGGTAGATCTTGTAAAATTCTAAATGGATGGAATCCTCTTCCGTCAAAAGCTTTGAGGATTGTCAATGAATGGTTAAGGGTTGGAGAACCAAGTGATTTACAATATTTTAATGACATGATACATGTAGATGCTCCTTCATCAATAACATTACAAAAGAAACATCTGTTTTTTACTAGTACTTGGATCTGAAAAGCCATTTGATGAGGGAGGCGAGGTGTAAAATTTTCTAAATCGAAGACCATGAGATTTAAGTCCTGAAGATCTACAACTCCAATTGCTGATAAGAGTAATTTCCTTTGTGCTGGACATGATTGCAAAACTTCCAAGGACGACATTGCTAAAGGATATATTGCTAAATTCTCCACAATGGTGTAACTCTGAGCAGCTCTCACATGTGGATTGAAAGTTGATTTATGAAGTACACCTTTAGCAGGCAGTTTGATTACTAAATCAGGATTCACTTTCTCGATATGTAGTGGATCAAAAATCAAAGGAGATGTAGCTGGTGCAGAACTAGAATTTTCTACTTCTTTACCAGCAATAGGGTTTTTACTACCATAATCTTGCGATCAAGTCAAAACCATCAAAATATTTTTCGATGCATTAGAGGAAGATCCAATAACTTTTCTATCTTGAATAGAAAAAGGATCCTTCAAAATAGTAGGGGTGGATGAACCTTTGACGAATTTAGATACCTCGGCCCTATGCGGACATTCCTTGGTGAAATGATCCTCATCAGTTGATTCATTTTTATTAGTTTTTTCCTTGGGATATGAAGTCTGTTTATTATTTTTCTTCCTTTTATTCTTGTTTCCAGATCTAGACTTTGTAGTAGATGAATCTAAAATGTGAATATGGGCAGAAGTTTCCAGGGAAGATTCTCCTTTTGGTGAATTAGGAAAAGTTATTATAGGAGAAGTAACCTTTGAATATTTCTTCTTACTCTTAGTCGTACTAACTGAACCGATTACACCATCAGCGGCATGAAACCCTGAAGGAGTTGTTGTTATCTGACCAGGATGCGACAAATAGGGAATTTTCTCGTACAAAGTTTCGGACTGGGTATATATCAAGTCTAGATACTAAGCTTGAGAAATAACTTCTTCTTTTGTGACAAATCCTGCTTTGGTTACATCTTCAGTGATTTTTAGTAGTAATGATTTGACAAACCATTCTGCCAATATTTGATCCAGGATAAAAACTTTTACCAAACATCTTCTACGTCTCCATTCATGTATATGATTTGATATGTATGTAGACATAGATTGTTTTAGCGAAGTTAATAATTCTGTGCCATTATCGTATCTGACTGGAAACTGAAAATGAGTTAAGAAAGAATTCGCTAGAACGTTGAAATTGGTAAATGAGCCTCGTGGTAATTCAATGTACCACTTGGCAGCTAATCCTATTATTGTTCTCTGAAAAATTCTAAGTCAAATGGAATCATCGATTAATGAGTTGGATGCACACCAAAGGTGGTAAGTCGTGACATGGTTAGAAGGATCCTCTCCCAATTTTCCTCCAAAATTTAGGATATCACTGGGCAACTTATGCGGCATAGGCCACCAATATGGATGATAATATATAGGATCATTCATAAGATGGGATAAATATGGTAAATCTAAAGTTTCTATGAATGGAAATTGACGGGCAGGGTCTTGTTGATAACCTTGTGAGACTAAACCACTCCCAGGAGGAGGATATCTAGGATAACCTAGAATAGGTTGTCCATTTGGAATCAGAGTGCCCCCTGGATAAATAGGAATAAGCGGACCATACTAGGGTTAAACAGGTGTCTGATATGTATACCGAGGGTATGGTTGTTGCAGGTAGACTGGAGTTTGTACAGGTCCATATTGATATGGCCCCTAATACGGTTGATAAGTAAACTAAGGTTGACTTGTTATAATTGTACTTGTACCAGGTTGTCCTGTCGGCATCTGAACAATATTCTGAATTGTAGGTCCAGACTACGGAATAGAAACCTAAGGAATATGAACTGATGTTTGAGGGGTAGATGTGATAGGAGCTGTAGACACTACAAGAATAGGTGTGATAGGTTGAACAGAAGTCTGAACATTACTTTGGGGTGGAGTTGTAGCTGTACTTGGACCAAGTTGTTGAACAGGACCAGATGCAAGTGTTTGAATGACAGGTTGGATAGGTTGTTGGGGTTGATTATAACCAACTGGTTGTCTAGCTTGATAATAAGGTACTTACGTATTTGGTTGTAAATTCTGTTGGACTTGAGATGTATCCCACACCATTCCGGGATATGAAGGCCCAATGAAGGTTGTACATTAGATGGATCATAACTGGGTTGAACATATGGCTAATAATTGACTCGATAATTTCCACCTCCTTGTAACATTTGTTGTTCTGGATAGAACTTTTGTCCTAAAGGAGGTTGCAATCCTTGAGCTGGACACTGCCCTTGAGGTTGATATTGACCTTGAGGCACGTACTGACCTTGAGGCATATACTATCCCTGAGGCTGACCTTGGGGTATGTACTATCCTTGAGGCTGATACTGACGTTGAGGTATGTACTATCCTTGAGGTTCCCCCCTAGGCTGTATTTGACTATTTTGAGGTTGCCCCTCAGGCTGTATATTACTACTTTGAGAACTGGGGTTCAGGATATTTCTAGACATCATATAAACTTGCTCATTGTTCAAATTTCTAGTATTTGATTCATTCATGCTAGATGATGACATTAATTGTTAGGAAGAGGAGATGCTCCTGAGAATGTACCAGAGAGCGAGTGATAGCCTACAGGAACAGACAGACCACCATACAATTTTTTTTTTGGCGATTCAGTAAACATATATGAATCACTAGACATGTTTAGCGGAGGTCTATAACCTATTGGTGTAGGGAAAAAGGGAATTTGGGGTGGCGAGTACTGAATACCTACATTTTGTAGAAATTTTGTCAATGAAGAATACCAAGCATCTTGTCTAAAAGGACTATAAAAAATTGATTCACGTTCTCTAAGTTTTAAAGTTTCCTGAGTTGAAGGAAGAACAATCTCTTCCTCTATATCAGCAATTTCTTCAATACTAATGAGACCAGGAGGAATATCTTCTGTAATTTGATTCCTTACTCTGGGTGAATCAGGATAATTGGAAGTTGAAGTAGTGAATTCTAAGGTAGGTTCTGATGTAGCAGGTTCAGTTTTCGGTTCAAAAAATTCAGGTTCTTCAGGTGATAATTCACTTGTTGTAGAAGCAACTTCAGTTAATTCAGAAATTGAAACTATCTATGAAGTATGTTCTGCTATTTGCAGTTGATCTACCTCAGAATCAGGATGAATAATTATGGATGATTCTTCCTGTTCCGTTAATCCAGTTCTACCGATAACATTTGGTATCAAAGATTTAATTATTTCTAGTTGGCTTGGAGAAAAAATTCAAACAAACCCTAAAGTCGCTAAGGAAACAATAGAATGAATCACATGCCTATAAAAATCTAAGATATCAATCCACACACAAATAGTAGATCCCTGCACTAAAAACACTAGTTGGTGATGAAATCCAACATCGTAGAATTTTAATGCAGAAATGGCAGTTGGAATAGTTACCTCGAAAACCTACTTAATGAAACAGATTGGTGCAATTTTCTCCACTTAAACCATCTCGAGTGAAGATAACCCTCCAGAGAGTCCAAGTGAGTCTAGCCGATGTCTGCTCCAGGTATAGTGGCACCTCCCCTCCACCATCACCTTGGGAAATAATCCTAAAGTTAATGGCCACTAAGGTCACCAAAGGGAACACATATACCTGGGGGAATAGTCTACGAGCCAATATACATGCAAGGGCAGAGTAACAAGCTCAATCCCCTTGACGGCTCATTGGAAAAATCCAAGGTTTATCGACAAGTGACCCTAGGCTCCTCGATAATGGTCTATCATAGGTTTACCATTTTTAATACATGCACATATTATATCGTTCCCAATGAGATAGGTATGATTACCTCACTGGTTCGGATATGATCTCGTGCTTAACTCCTTTAGGAGGAGCTTCCTAGAGCATACATGCTACAATTGGATTTTCCTACCGCCAGATCAACCACTTGTTTTTTTTACTCTCTTGGAGAGTTAACAAAACCTGTTCCAAGACACTGGCCTAAGCTATGTTGGTGGAAAATAACCCTAGAAAATATAAAATTTCTAGGTTGATTTTAATTAAGCGTTAGTTTTAATTGGAAGTTTCTTAGGACAATGGGTACGGAAATGAAACTTTATGATGTTTTAATGACCTGACTCAGAATTCGCTATAATGCATGTATATGATAAACACCTCATTTGAAATATAACGAGAGGAAAGAGTTGAGAGATTTTCAGAAACTTTGAAGATATCAATTCTTTCTTTCCTATATGAGAAACTTTGAAAAGAAGACAATTAAGAGATTTCAATTCCAAAAATATCTTTTGCTCGAAATGAAATTCACTATATCATTTATATCAAAAAAAAAAAAAAAAACTTCTTCCAAAAGAAAATAAAAAAGCTTTAAAATTACAAAAATCAAAACTAAAATAAATGCCTAATTTTGAACTCTATCTAAAAGTTGGAGGATGTTTAAGCCTGGTTTGTAATCTAACCATGAGTTTTCTGCTTATTCCAGCAAGAAATCAAAGCATCCAAAAATAGTTTTAAAATGAAATTTAGTCCTTATCAATCTAAAGGTTTTATAAGTTTGCAAATGAAAATAAACTTAAATTTTCATAAGAATAAATATTGCATCAAGTTCAATGGCTCAACAAAAAATTAATGAAATACCAAGTAGTTGAGGTATACAAAAGTTTCCGATTCAGAGCAATGGGAGGACTAGGCAAATTGTTTACTCATAATATGCAAACTAACTTAATAGATCACTTAATCACAGAAATTTCCGAAAGAAACCTTTCACAAAAGTCTTTGACAACCAAGACAAATTGGGTAAAGAAAAAAAATCAAGTAATGGGATGCCAGAAAATATAATTTCTATTTTTTCTAAAATTTTCTAGAGGTCCGTAGTTTTTAATGGAATAAGGTAAAGTACCGCACTTTATTCTACTAAAGATTGCGGAGTCTACTACTTTGTTTTAAAGGAAAAAGTGTGATAGGAAAAGTAGAGAAAAAATAAAAGTACATATTTACAGTCAACGATCCTATTGAGTTTTCTACCCAATCTAGTTTTGAGCTAATCTCAGTCAAATAAATCTCAAAGAAATCTCTAAAATCAAATTGAAAATAAAATAAACTAAGTTCAGATATTTCCCTAGTGGAGTTGCCATTTTATTACATGGACGAATCCCTCTTGCAGACAAGAGTGATCTCCCTAGTATCCTAAGGATATCTAGAAACAAATAGACAGATGTAGACCATTTTCTCTAGACTATTTTTCTTAAGAATGACTCATTAACTATGAATAGATACTTCTACTTGAAGTCCAACACTTGCTCGGTCTTCAATCCAACTGCTCCAGAAGTTATCGATCGAACATATAAGATCTGCAATCAAAGACAGGAAAACTAGATAAAAAGCATCTTCAAAATATGATAATTCGAAAGTAATAATCTATCTTAGTGATCAAGGAGTCGAAGAATTAAATAATTCAAAATATAAATGAACAACTCAATGAGAAAATAAAATCCATTTGTATTAACTTTGAATAAAAGAAAAAACCTTACAACCTTGATGCCTTGATGTTTGTACAGGTTCTTCTAGGGTCTCGAACAACCATTTTCCTCAGTTTGACAAGACTCCAACTCTCTAAATCAACATAAGACTTATGGCCACGAGTATGTAATCTCTCTCATGGAAATGATGCCAAATATGAGGAGTATATTCACTCAACAATTCCTCTCAAAAATATTAAGTTCTAAGTTCTCTCTTTAAAGCAAGAAGCAAGCACTCTGAACTCAAAACCAAGTACTAAGTACCCTTGAGGCTGAAACTTGGTCTCAATTTATATCTGAAGAGAGGTAGCTTCAGCTCCAAAAATGATGGGATAAAGCCCTCTCATCATGGGATTTTAGCTCCAAAAACCAAGGGATTACTCCATTTATGAAGGGATGAAGGTTCATGAATGGAAGGGGCGAAGCTCGACCAGATAACGCTTCTAGAAGGCCCCAGCTGGCAGAATATTCGATCAACTGGGCTTCTAGAACTTACTTTTCTCTTTAATTTATCTTTTAGTTTTCTCAGTTTTAATGAGCTTTACATGCGAGATATACCATATTTTTTATAGAAATTAATCGTGGTACCACAGGGAATGACTAGGAAAAGTGCAAAGTTAGGATTTTTAGGATTTTTAAGAGATTTTCTCCCGTTCCAAGACTTGGTTTAGGAACTTATGTTTTTGTACCTCTAAGGAAGTAATAAATAGGTAATGATGAACCCATATATACAACTAAATATCATGGTGACAAATTCTAGTGTAACAGGAAACATTTCCCAAAACAATGGTGCTATAGTCGCATGGGTAACTCTTCGATATGATAATTTGGAATCAAGAAGTTGAATCCTTGTATGTGCTGCTGAAGCTCAGCAAGGGTCTTAGCCATATTCAAGTCCTGAAGGAATGCTCTCCCGACAGTCCTCTCTATTGGCTCATCCACACCCTAGTCTAGCTATCCCACTGATCGAACTTCTCCTACATCTGCATATATCAAAAATTTAGTTTAGTATTTGGAAAACATTAAAATAAAAAAAACATGTATAAACCTTAGAAAAACAAAATCGTCAAAATATTATACCAATTGCACCCCACTCAAGTGCCTTCTGGTAAAAATAAATCTAGATCTCCTTAGAAGTTGACACCTTCATATTTATATTCATCGATGGAAATAATTTATCGCCTCAACCAGGAAAAATATGTAGTCGAGAACATGATGGTAGATTGACCAGCATGTCTAGCCATCAATTTTATCCATCTTTGCATTCTTGGATATTTAGGGTTAGATATAACCAGTGTCACATGCTGAGGCTACATTAGTGGAATCCACTCTAAGGCAAAAGAAATGAGGATCGAACCATAGTTGAAATTTTTCTTTCTTCCTCCCTTTTCCTTTATCAGTTGTTTTTTCATTTGAGAGAGTACAACTTCAGCCCAATTGAAAAATTTTGGTTCAAGGCACTCTAGTGCATATTGCATGTAAGATATGTTTACTAGTGTAGTGTAGCAGTACCAGCAATCTTTGCAATCGTGAATAAGATTGTTCTCAATGGAAAATCAGGAACATCACAGATGCTTATTTTCCCATCCTTGCTAGGTTTTGCACCAGTATTGCAATACTACAATATATAATCTCTCACTGTCTCTCCTTCGAGAGCAGACCCTGAAAGAGAAATGGGCAGGCCTCTCCTCAAAAAACCTGTAAGAAAATAGATATTCTCCACTAACATTGGGACCAATTTTTCCCCAATATGATATGCCTCAATCGCTGGATCCCATGCACGAACAAGGAACTACAATAGTTCCATCTATTGCCTCATACTAGATAATCTAAAGTACTTCAACAACCTACAGTCTCTGAGGGCTCTTACAGTACCCAGAGCATTTAGGGAAATCATATTTTGTTCGTCATGTTATCTTTCCCTCCAAGAAATTTTCATTTTGGTCCATTGAATCCCTGAAACACAACCATAAGACTCATAAGGACCCATTCCATGCAAAAAAACAGGAACAATTGGGCACACTACAAAGAAAAAAATGTGAATTGTTTCCAATGCACCCCTAGTTAAGGGACAGTGCGTTGCAAGTACACCTGGCCTTCAATTCCAGTGCACTGGAATGCACCTTTCGACATTCAAGGGTGCGTTGCTCTTTTTGAAAAATAAATTTACCCTAAGGGGCCAAAATCCCTAAAAAATTGCAATAAAATGAAACAAAAAGACTACTGATGGAAAGAGGAGGTTGATGTCACTAAACTGGATAAAACGACGAGGAAAACCATCCATAGAATCATTCGCAATAAACATCTTAAGTTCATGGGAAAAAACAAGTTCAGAGCTCCAAAGTGAAATTGGTAACTTTCAAATGGTAAAAATGAAGAGTAAAACTCTTTTAACTAGTCATTTGATTATTTCCAAATCATATTTATTGCCGTGACTATGTTTTTATTCATGTTTATCATGAAACGGGTAATTTTAATCTATTTGATGTTGTTCTGAATAGGTTTACAAATGACATAGTAGATTATTCATGCACATTAATTTCAAGAATGATTTGACCACAAAGCATAGTTTTATCTTTATTTTTCTAGCTTTGGTAAAGATGAAAAAGTACTTGAAGTGAAATTTATCTCTTTTTCGAGCTACGATAACGGTGAAAAAGGAACCCATGGAGTCTTGTTTTAGCTCTTTTAAGAATCCGATAATGTGAATATATGGCTCACCACCTGTCTTTTTGAGCTCGTAAAAGTAAATGAAATGAAATCTACTCAGTATAAGTACCTTGAGAGCCATTCACATCACTAGTAAATTTGGCCCAATTTCCGACGGCCAAAGTGTCATTATTCCAACACATAGTTGTCGCAAGAGCGACAGTATGAGGCCAGAAAAAGCGTGGTTAGCCTTAGATTCGCAATTCTGACACTTCAATAAAGCGTCAGAAGAGCGACACTTGTTCCGACGCTTTTGAAGTGTCACAATACCGACGCTTTTAAAGTGTCACAATATCGACACTTTCTCTAAATGTCGCAATACCTACGCCTTACAAAACTGTTGCAATACCAATGTATTGTGAAAGTGTCACAATACCGATGCTTTTGCTGAGGCATCGCAATAACGACACTTTTCAGAAGTGTCACAATACCGACGCTAGGAAGGAACGTTGCAATACCGATGAAAATTTAAAAGATTTTTAAAAAATTGACCGTCGCAAGACCGACAAAGAGTGTTGCAAGGCGTCGAAAGACTGAAGTTTATAAGACATCGAAAGACCAACACTTTCAAAGCGTTGGTATATTGACGATGGGTTATATTTAAAAAAAAATATGAAATCCCTGAATTTATACTACTATGCATTTAGATAACAACAATCGTGAATCTACAACAAACGTTAACTTCATAGATCCTTAACAAAAAAATATTACTCTTTAGATCTTCTAATCGCTGCCCACTACCTACCTTAACTGAAATTCACAATCTATACAATTATTTAATTGTTGTGTTCGTATGCCTTCGTGACTTTGATGTGGGAGGCTTCTACTCTCTTCCTTCGCTACAATTTCACTATTATGCTATGCTTGCTCAAAAACCTTGCTCCAGGTTCTGAAATGTTCCTCCTTTTATTTGAATGGTACTTCTTAGTCATTCAGGTGCATGATGATGCAAACAGAGTTCTGCACAAATATGGTATTTTCAATTATCTCTGCACAACTACGTACCCATCCAAAATAGATGCTCAGTAAAATAATTCAAAAGTAGACAGTTTTTATTTGATATTTAAATATATCATCCCAGAGATTAATTGCAACAACCAATGCAACATATTTTTATGGCACATGCTTGAATATCTATTCCCTGAAGCAGCTTGGACCTCTCTTAAGGCATGGTTTCTGTTGAAAAGTATTATGGTACCACAATTCGGATCTTGGCACAGTGAAATACACAAATTTGGATATTTCTATTATTCTATTGTGGTAGCTCGGTTAATCTTATGGAGGACTTATCTATCAGACTTATCTATGGGACTAAACATATATTGCTACAAGACGGAACCTAATGCTATAGAATCTAACCTACAATGTCACTAGATGGAAACCTAACATATTACAGGTCCAGGGTAAAATGGACTGAAATTATAGAATATGGAGGTGACTACTATGAGGTTGTCCTGCCACACTATATCTGATCAAAGTGAACACTGAAAACATGATATGAAGCATGTGACAATAAGATAGTGACTCTTATCAAGACCATGATGGTTAATAGATATTCATCTTACATTAGCTATTGACAGTGACCTAAATTAGGCTTGTTGGGCAAGCAAAACTTGTTGGCCCCTAGGTGGCCTGATGTATTGTATCTCATTATATCTCTTTCTGCTAAACTCTTGATATTAATCAAATAATAAGAAGAATTAAGTTTTGGTTTTCCCCCTTGTGGGGTTTTTCCCTAGTCTCTGACCTAAATACTGGTGTCCTTATTTTCTCCACTATTATTCTATTGTTCCTTACTGTTACATTGCATTACCATTATGTATACTACTAATAATGGTGGAAGGAAATTACTGTGATAAAAATAAAAATAAAAATCTAAAATTGTCTATTCGCAACAAATGCCCTAAAATTAACAACATGATAGATAGTGGTAACAACGAGAAGCAAGGAGATGGCAACTCCACGATCAATCTACTGGTAGACAATATGCCTTCTCAGCTCCAACAGATTTCTCATACTGGGTAGCACACATCAAAAATCTGCTAGTGAGAATGGAATGCCTTAAATATGAAATAACAAGTTATATCCAAATATTGAAGTGGAATCCATAAATATCAATTTGAAACAGTTTTTTTTATAAATGAAACACCAAGAAAACTTACAAATCCAAAACGCACTCAAGGGCTACACCACAATACAATATGAAAAATTTTAATCATTGAAAATATGCACAAGGAGATTAAATCCCAACAGGCTTTATTCAAATAGGGGATGGAAACGCAACAAAAAACTCTAAATATTTGGGTACATGTGACTTGGGTTTCCCAACCTCCTCACTTACCATAGTGGAGGCATTGTTCGAAGCCAAAATAATGGAGAAATGCATTAGAAAGACCCTAAATTCCAGACTACCTGCTTATTTCTAAAGTTAGAGATCCTAAATTCTTCATTTGCAATCTTCAATTTAAAATTTAACATTTTTCACAGAGTATATAAAAAGAAAAGGGCCTTCTTGAAATTGTATTGTAATTTTTCATACCATGGTTTCCGAATTTCTTCAAGAAAAAATTCAAGAAATCCAAGCATTTTTTGTTCCCTGTACACATGAACACAGCCGTTGTAGATGCCGGCGAGCTGAGGAATGATCCATCCTTGGATTGAAGTTTCATTATTTTCTTCCAGTCTACTATTTCTTGCAGGCCTTCCAAAGAATAGAGTAACGTTGTTGGTAAGGCAAAGAGAAGATCAGGAGGAAGCCTGATCCAAACACCACTAAGGTAAAAGGTAAAGTTAGTCAGTTATCACTTTGAGAGATGGAAAATTTATCAATGACAGAGGAGAATGGTGATCAGATTCTAAATTTTGAAGCTTAGCCTCCCGCTTTTCAATGATTTTCTTGATGAAAGGTAATTCATAAGGTAGATCCAAACCTAAGGCTTTAGCTTCTTTTAGAATTGTAGGGAATACTATTTCAAATTCACTTCACCTGTGGCTATCAGCCTCCTCCTCTATTTTTCCAGCTTGTGTCTTGAAAAATTCAATCCCTGAAATATGTACTAGTTAAAAACTCTTCATAGGAAAGAATATACCATAATTTTGTCACTGTGTGAACATATGGAAAGGGCAATCTAGATATCAACATATTTCTACTTCAATCCCCATTCCCCCACCACACACATATATATTTTAGTTAATACAAAAATTAATTCAATCCCCTTTCCCACACCACACACATATATATTTCAGTTAATACAAAAATTACATAAGGGCCTTGATTGATGTACACACCTTTTTGTACTTGTGACTCTCCAGTCTGCCATATAGTAAGAGTAATAATACATGCAAGAGTAGCTAGTATTCTGTCATATGCTAAGAAATAGAATTCTTGATCCATATAAAACATATGTCTCGGCTTGAAGGACCTTTGAAAAACCATAAGGGAGAAGAACATTGACCCAAGTATGAAGAAAATTTGGAAAAATCAAATGGAGATCTAGGATGGAGTCTCGACTATGCAGGTATGGAGCTTGAAGACCAATAATACCATATTAAGTACTAGATGAGAGTATGAAGGATGTCATATAAATTAAAACTAGAAGGAAAATAGAGTAATGAAGACTTTCAATATCTCATAAAGTATGAAAAAAAAGCTAAAGTAATGATGGTCGAGGAGCAAAGTCTAGTTTATCTTCGTTCCATGATCACAATCTTGAAGAGGAATCTACACGCATTTAAGTAATCAGCTTGAAGGTATGAGATGTTTATCATACATTTTATTATTCAATCTCAATGAGAAACTAATAGCCTATGAGGGGGAAAGACTCTTAAAACAATGTTTGTTCAAGGTATTTGACAAGCTTTTAAGTTGGTAAAAGAAGTTGCATTTGTGGGTCTTACAAATTCATGAAAAGAGGCATAGTAAAACTTTAGAGTGGAGGGGTCTTAACATTCCTCAATGTCAAAATTCTGTTATGGAAATGTCAAATGTATAGAGATCCAACCTAGTACAAGTTCTTACCACTTAACCATGATTTGGCTGACTAAATTAATGGCTAAGATAAAATCCAATTCTGTGAAGCTAAAGAAAATACAAGATCCTATGCAATGGATAACAGACGAAGGACCAGTAAAAAACCTCATAAAAGTAATTAATATAACCTCACAAATCGCGTTAGCTTATTCACCTATATGTTCAACAGGAGAGACAAAAAAAAACATTCAGACTTGTTCATATAAAGAAACTTTTGCCAATATAATGCTTTAAAATTTCATTTAACCAGTAAGATTATAACCAACTACATTGATTTCTCAGTTTAGAATATTGAAACAAGTTACAAAAACAAAACGAAAAAAGGAGCCACAGAGAACAAGATGAATGTAGAAAACACCATACATCTTTGCAAATAAACATAGACTAAAATGACACTCCTATCCATATCTTGACTAAATCAATTGATTCAAAGAATCTTTTTTCTAGATAAAAAGTGAGATGCAAGATAGATGTTACTCTCACTGCTTTTCAATCTCTTTATAAAGTTGGGCTTCTTTTACACATTTATTCTAGTTTTAGATGATATATTATTTGTTTGTTCCCATCTAAAAAAAAAACTTAGAAAATGAAAAACACACTTACCACAAGTCCATGTGCTCTAAGAAAATTGAAGGCTGCAAAGACATCAAATTCGTTATAACCAAGATCCCCAATGAACCAATATATGTTTATGGTAATGTTGTACTGTACAACAACCCTCCCTTTTTCAAAATTTTAGAATAAAATTCATTTAGAAATAGGGTCCCTTTTTATTTTAATATAGGAATAAAAGACTTAGAAATAAAGATTCATTTTTTGAAAAAACTCATTGCATATCTTTATGACCAAGTGTGTACAAACAAAATACAACATTTAAAACTTCCGATCTGATCAAATATAAAAGACTTTATCATATAAAACAAGTCAATTATAAAAAGTCCCATGAACAGTAATCACAATCGGAAATCAGAGAAATCTTTAAAGAAAAGTTTTACATACATGCTCAAAACTCCGATGCGATTAGTTCAATCGCAAATCACCAATCGCAAAGGATTTAAAGTTACACATTTTGTTTGCATATTTTTCAATGCGATGTGATCAATCACAATCTCATAATTGGAGCACTTTTTAAATTCTTTGTAGTCAAATTGAGAAATTCCCGATGCGATGCGCTTTATTATAAGAACTCATTACAAAGGAAAAGTAAATGTTCCTTATGTGATGGACCCCACTATATCGCAATCCGAAATCAGAGATGGTTCTTGATAATTCTTTTCGATTAAAACTCCCTGATGCGATGTACCACCATCACAATCGAAAATCGGAGAAGTTTGTAATCGCAATCGGCAATCAGAGAAATCTTTATTGTGATATCTATGTACCATTTGAATACTTCCGATGCGATTGATATTCAATACACTATACACTCATCACATCGGAATAATTCAAAATAGGTAATTTTATATTATTTCACAAGCACCAAATCTCCAATAATATGTTCAACATTGAATAGAAAATCAAAACAAATATTGGTTTATGATTCTACATGAGTGTGACCCAAGGAAAACATTTAAGTGTTATATGGAATCAATAAATAATGAATCGTGAGTTCATAATTTTTATAATTGTTCTTTTCACTTGCTTGTTTATCACGACTGATAGCTTATTGCCTTGCAGAATCAAAGAACACTAAACCCTTTCATTCGCAGACCGAGGGAAACAATACCAGATACTGAAATGTCGAAAAGAACAAGAAAAATGAAGGCTGCTATTGCCGCAAAGTTTGTTGAAATTCCTACAGTCTCAAAGGAAAATCCAGCAAAGCTGAAGTTTGTTATGGATACATCATGTCAAGGGCTTGGAAAAATGACATGGGAAGGAGTTTATAATCTGATTGAGAGTGAAAACCCTAAATTCATAGAAGCAAAGGTATCAGTTCTGGATGAATATGACTCAGATTCTGACTCTGAGATTACCATCATAACACTTGCAAACTCATTCCTACATCGAATTGCAGCCAGAGCAAACATCATTCCTTATTATGATGTGATTCGATGGGTCATCGATAATGTAGAAATAAAGAAAAGAATGTTTATTTTGGCTTCTGGAGCATATTTTGGATCTTTTAAAGAAGAAGACATTAAGGCAATGTATCATCTCCCTGATCTGCAGAAGTTTTATAACAAAGAATTTGTCAAAGAGTTTTCTGAAAGTAATAAGGTTCAATCTGAACCTATCAAAGAATGGAGAAAAAATCTTGAAAAAAACAAAAATGAGTCATCCGGTATGTATTCAGTAGATTCTCTCTTACCCCCATACTGTTATGCGGCTTCCATGATGTGTAGATTATTTGGTAATAACAATTCTGCTAGGTTTTCTATACAAATGGTTCCTTTAATCCTTGGTGCTGTCAATTCCAAAATTATGGACTAGGCTGTCATTCTTTCTGATAGGATAGCGAATAGGATACTTGAATATAGACAAGATAAAAACGCTTGAAATACCACCCCCTTTTTCTTTTGTGCTTATATTCTAGACGCCCTTTGTTTAAATTCTGAGTTTCCTTTGTTAGGATGGAAATGGACTTCTAAAGACCCTACTCCGATTCATATATATCATAAACTCCTTTGGAAATTTCATTTCAAAGATAATGTTTATATAATATGTCATGGTTTCCTTATCCTAGTCTTTCAAACCATTTTCAATCACTTCCCTCCTAGATTCTCCGACAAAGCTAAAACTAACTTATCCTCAATAGGATATTGGTTTGGAGAAGAAAAATTCACATATGTCAGGATTTTTGGGAGTATTGTGGAACCCCATGTTCTCCCTCTTTTTGTTCCAGATAAAATTCTAGCCTAGGAAATATCCTATCAATTGACAGTTGAAGGAATGTCCAGATCTTTGAGCAAAAATAAGAAAAGAATGTGGCCTTCTTTTCCATTCAATTGTGAAAATTTTACTTTGAATGACTTCAAACATGCAGAAAAGGAAGTCGTCAAAATAAAGGACTTAAAATTCGCAACAATCCTGGGAAGACAGTATGATCCACAAAAGATATATTTTAATGTTACTTCTTCAGTTTCGATTGCTCGATTCGAGCATGAACCGGATGAATTTGATGATTTGTTTGTTTCATTAGATAACTTTTCTCAAGTTTATAATTTGGCCAAATCCAAATTCGAGAAAGAAGAGATGAATAAATTTATGTTATTCAAAAAACAAAGATTGTTGAAAGTTCCTCTAGATCAATTAAGAGTTCCTATGCAAAAGTCAGAAACAGAGGATGCATCTGGAAAAACAGCAGGAGAAACATCTACCAGTAAGTTCACTACACAATTATCTATTGGCCAACCCATTGTGCATGTACATACTGAAAAGGTGAGCACTGATGGCAAACCCGATGTAAATACTGATCAATAGTCCACAGCTCAAACAGAGAAAGAATGCACAAGTATTGATACTAATGTGCATAGTAAAAAAGAAGGATCAGACAACAAAACTAATGAACAAGGAACAAATACAGAGAAATCATATATACAACTTGGAGGAAACAAAACTACTGAAAAAATAGTAGACTCTATTGATCTTAATGTTTCCTCACAATTGTTGAAACAATATAATAAATTTGCTCATCAATTAGGACTATAGGATAATCCCAAAGAGAAAGAGCCAGAAGATCAAGAAGTTGAAATAATTCTTGAACATCCTACAGGGCAAATTATATTGAAGATTGAGGAAATTCCTCCCTTGGATATATTCTACAGTCCTAAACATAAAGCTGTTGTAAAAAAATAGAGAAAAAGGAGGAGAATTGATCAAGTCATGTTTTCTGCTTCACAGGAGGAATTCATGAACATTGTTTATAAAAATACTGAAGTGAATCCATCTGAGGATCTCACTAAGCTGTCCCAATATGCAGGAGCATACAGTACTGCAACAATAGATAAAGCTGTAGGAGTTTCTCAGTTAATGACCCAGAAAGATCTACATATAGCTTTACTTGAAGAACAAGCTAATGAAAATCAATAGAAGATTGCTCAATTGGAACAGCAATTACAAGATCAAGAACTCATATCTAAAGAGCTAGAAGAGCAACGTGCCACAGAAAAGAAGAAAATTGATGAACAGGCTTTGAGAAAACAACAACATTTGAATCAAGAAATTTCAAAGCTACAAAATTTGTTACAAAATGAGAAGAATACAAATATTATGCAAGAAAAATAATTTCAAGCAGATTTAGATAAGTTCAAGGATTTCCCCAAATTAAATGAATTCAAATCAGAGGCTCTTGAAGCCAATAAACTACTGTCTCAACAGTTAAATAATTTTTGTACAAAATTTACACAAGCAGAACCATTGTTTGATATCACATCATCTTTGATCCAGGACATAATTACTCTCAGGCAAGAAATTGATAATGCCGATGAAAAGATTTCTGAATTTCTTACTTGGAAAGATACATAAAAAGGAAGGAAAGCTAATCTTCCTATGATAGAAGAAAGAAATAAAGAGATCCTATTTACAGAGTGGGAATAGCAGTTTATGAAAGCCAATAGAGCTATATCAAGAGCTAGAAGCATGATGGGTAATATAACACAATTTATCAATGACAGCTTGTATGCAATTAATCTCATTTCAGATTGTGTTCCAGGTAGTTTACCTAAAATTAAATAAAATGGTTGCAGATGGAAAGAAGAAATAATGAATAAAAGTCAACAGATCAACAAGCTTCAAACAATATCTTGGGACAATATGTGGACTTATCTAATTAAGCCACACGATCAACAATTAGCTATTAAATTCCTATCAAATGTTGTTGATTGTTCGATTCCAGAATTATTCGATGCCACATACGCTAGACAGTTACATTCCAATATGAGTCATCCATCAGAAGTCCAAGAAATGCTAAAAATTTGCCACTTGGCTACATCAAACGAGAAGCAAAAGCAATGAATCAGTTACAGAAAAGATAGCATTTCTGTTTTTAAAGTTAATAGATTGTAGCAGTAGTAGTAGGATTCTGTTTTCATGTAATGTCGTATTTAAACCCCTCTCATGCATTGGAGAAGGGGTCCGGAGTTGTAATATTTTTGACTTGGAGATTACATTTCTGTACTGCATTGACTCTTATATTTTATAAAGGATCACATCTGGTGATTTTTGTGTGGAATTATTTTTAAAGAGTTGCATTTCTGTACCTTAGATTTGATTTTGCATTGGAATTACTGGATCAGAGTATTGGATTTCATTTGAAACTTTCAAGATGGATAATGTATTTTTATCTATTCACTGTTAATTTATTTTGTTATATGATATTCTCTTTTAAATTTTCTATCATTTATATATATTTCGTTTTCACAATATTTATTTATATATCATTTTTTATTATATTAGAAATATTCACCTCTCATAAATGTATGTAAACTGATATACAATTATGAATACAATATGCTAATATAACTCTATTTAAATTCTTAAACAGAGTTATCTTTATTTGTTGCTGCACAATCCAATTAAATTTTAATACATTTTTATGGTTATTGTTAAATTGGAATAATTTTAAATTGTATTCACATATGATACCCGGGTTAGTCTTAGAATTTCCTTATCAGTATTAAACTAGATTAGATAGTTTTATTTCAGTCGTTTAGTTCTATATTTCATCCATCCAAATCAACCCATTAACAATACATTAGTCATAAGGAAACTGGTCCTTTCAATCCAGTCGGAGCCACCATACCAAACGGATAAGGAGCTATCCTAAGGTCCCGACCGGGTGGTTTTCCACAATGTTTGAAGCAAAAATATTGTAGGCCTCAACAGGTAACTAGAACAGTTCCATAAAGTTAGCTAGAAATTGTCAAATAAGAGGGATGCAAACCATTTCCATTGTTTTCTATTTATGGGGGATTGTGGGAGATGTTTGGGGTAAGAGAAGCTTATGCACAATGTAGCCATGCGAGAAATTTTGATCCAGTGACCAGGTGCTCAATTTTGTTTGCATGGTGTTCAAAGGTTTAGAGTTGTTGATTTGACAATATAAGCAATCCGAGAAAGATTCATACATTTTTATTGATCTTGACTCTTGAACACCAAAAGACTTAATGAGATGGTATTGCAAACTACACTATTGAAGGATACAAGTGTTGATAGACATCTGTAATCTACAGGTAATGTTCATTTGGATCAATCCTACCTTGATACATGTATAATCTGACTCTTGTCCCTTAATAACCACATTACTCAACTGTTTGAATCTTCATTTCGGAGAGTCACAAGTCAGGGTTGGCATTAATAATGTCAAAATATGAAACAAAATTTTCCAACATCCTGATTAAAAGTGTAGTAGTTCTTGGCATATAAGCTCCTAGAAATGTGTGAAGTGGTAGTTAAAATATCCAAATCCAATGCATATAAATCCTTGTCATATGCTGAAACCTGTTTTGACTAATTCATAATGACAATCACTTGAAAGAATTTGGTGAATTTGAGGTAATCTAAAAGAGACATGGTATTGTGGCATCAATAAATCTGAAGAAACCAACTGTGAAAATCTTAGTCATTGTTTTGGAGAGATGATGGTTTGTCTGAGTTACCTTTGTGAGTATTACAGGTGTGAACTACTATAATACTCCTTACTAATATATGTTAAGACTCGACATGGCTATAAATGAAGGAGATTTCTATGCATCAACATCAACATGTTTTCAAGTATGAGTTGCCTAATTTTGTAATAAACTTCTCTCTGGATGTCAAAATTTGCGGACACTGAAGATTACTCAGGTGATGCCTGAAATTTCCACTGAATTCCTATAAGAATATTAGATTTTTGACACTACTGCTTTTAAGTTTGTCTCATTCAACTAATAAAAAATGTTCAAGGAGTATAATGAAAACTAGATTATGTGTGAAGCATAAAATAATGATTGATGCTAGACTTGGAAGTTAAGAAGTATAATAAGAAGTAGATACACTTCTATAAAGAATAATACCGTTTTTCTGAAGTATAAGACAATAATTGATGCTAGACTTGGAAGTTTGAATAAGACGAGATAAAACAACGAAAAAGGCATTCCATTACTTTCATGAAATATGGGTACCGCCTTTTACCAGTAAGCTGGGAGCAAGGTCTATATTTTGACTGGCATCGATTCTTGTGAACTCAAATTTCACTAAAAACATAGTTTTTTGTATGGTTCTTCAGCACATGGTTAAAAATGGTAGTTCATCAAAATCTATATTGTTGGGTTGAATACATAAATAATAAAAAAATATTTTTACCAAGTTTTTCGCTTCATCAAAAGCCTGATCTTCACATGTGACACTTTTTCTAGGGATAAATATCAAGTGGCTTGTGAAATTTTAAAACTTGGTTCGCGGTGAAGTGCCCAAAAGGCAAGTCTATCAAAGCATCTGTGACCTGTGTCATTTCATAGTAGCGGATGATTTGATATCACAATGGAGGTGCTCCAATTCAAGCAGTGTAGAAGAGGCAGGAGCCTACAAGGTAGATCCAAACTTTGGAGAAGAGCAAGGCAGATCCTGGGAAGAATGAAGAATTTGGGAATCTGGGATCTCTTCCAGAGGCCATGATACCAAATGTTTTTCCTGTTTTTATATCTTTCTCATCTACATCCAATATAGCCTTAAATGACCACATAGATCACTATCTATCAGGTGAGTCAAATGCTAAAAAATCTAGAACAAAGTCTTCCAAGCCTAAACTGAAGGTGAGAAAAAAACAATCAATCTTAGATATAATTTCCGTGGCACCTATTTGCATGCTAGAGGATTTGGATTACAGTACTAGCAAAGAGAAATCGACCGCTGATGCACATCCATTGCCTTTGGATCAGCTCAATCTCAGAGACACCACCAAGCAGAGGCAACATCAATGCAAAGATCTCAACATTTCAAAGTTAATGCAAAGATCTCACGTAGTGTTAATGCATGTATTTCAAAAGAAACAAATAACAATGCACATTCTAACCCATTCAAATAACCATTGTAGCAAGGGTTTACATATAATTAGATCCAATCCGTATATCGATGGAAAAAAATTAATATAATTACATTTTCCGTAGCAGAGGAAACTTTGCGAAAACAAAAAATGAATTTAACCTTACTTGAGCCAAGCTAGAGTAATTGTGTTGCCCACGAACCAATCATCTAGTCTTCCAATTCTAGTAGTAGTTGAGTTCAAAAATGAAAACAGTATCTGCAATCCAAGTTATCTCATCCCTAAGCCCCTCTAGTTGAAGAGCTCTACCTGAGCTTGTTTTATAACATTTGCGGTCAGAGTCGCTGGCCCTGCAGTGAAATTGAACACGTGACCTTCATCCTTCACTGGATCTGAGAATATTGTTCATGGGGTTGCAGAAGATGGTGCCACAAATGTGCATGTGATAGACAGGGTTTTTGTTGTGCATCCTCCCTCCTTCCTTGGACAAACCATGCAATCAGAGGGAAATGAAAGAGGGAAATGAATTAAAACTTTTGATATTTAAAATTTAAATTTTGAAGAGGGAAATGAATTAAAACTTTTGACTTAACAAAGAGTAATAGCATATAAGTGTAGTTATTGCGATAGCCCCAAAGCATCGCTATTGCGATGGCTTCTTCCAAACGTCGCAATTGCGACACTTAGACAAAGTGTCGCAATTGCGACGTTTGGAAGAAGTCGTCTCAATAACGACGCTTTAGGGCGTAGTGTCATTATTGCAACGAATTCCTCCAAACGTCGCAATTGTGACACTTTTTCTAAGTGTCGGTATTGTGACACTTGTCTCTAAACGTCGGTATAGCGATAGTTTCAGGCGGGATTTGAAAATTTTGAAAAAATTTGGGGAAATTTTCGACATTTGGTCAAAAGTGTCGGAACCAAGTGTCGTCATTTCTGCCAAATGTACTAGTGCATCAATGGTGGTTGTATCGTGTTTTTTAACAACTCACATCATTTGCTGGTAATCAAATGATGTCTTACCATGTTCGACTAAAAATCATATATTCGCATGGCTATACTTATACCTTAACGATCGAGTGAATGAGATAAGAATACCCTAGATATAGTTTTATCCATCTGGGCCATGATTTTAGGATTGTTGTACAGATCATCTATATGGTGACCTTACATACAGATCATCATCTGAACATGGGCCTATATCTGTAGGCATGTCTGTATTGGGAAACATTCCAATGTAGATGACTTTCTGCACAATGTACATGTTATTATATAGTTTATGTGATGAGCATGGGAATTCCTCCCTCAAAAATTTATGATCAAGATAAAAATATCATGATGTAATGCATTGTAAGATTGATGCACATCGCCAGTCCACTTCAGGTCCATCTCATCATGTTGTAAAGCATCTCATTCAAAAATATTATTATTATTTCGACTTCATGATTTAGGGGGTAGCTGATATAGGTCAATTTTGGCATCATCCCCCATGACCTGGTCAAACTGGGCATCATCCCCAGGACCAATGAAGTAGGGTCTATCATCCCCTTACATTTTAGTTGTTATATGCCCTAAGAGAAGAAAAATTCATTCATGGCTTCTATTGTGATATTTCCAAGGTTTGAAGTATATGTTATATCACTTATGAAATCACCAACGCTACCTCTAAAGGGAATAACTATGTTGCATATGCAACATCATCCATTCGAGGGTGCACTGAAATGCACTTCCCAACATTAAAGAGTTTGTTGGTCACATGGGAGAAAAATTCTCATTTTTCTGTGAATCTCCACATGGCTAGTGCCTTCTAGAAGAGTCCATATGTGTCAAAATTAAAATCCGAGTGTCCATATAATGCCTCTAAACTTGGGAACATGTCTTTCCTATTATTAGAAAGTCATTCATTGAGAAACTACCATCTGTTTCCCTATAAATTGAGCACAAATCCTAGTGCTAGGAAAGGAAGAATTTTGGTAAATAAATGTTGTTGGATTCTCATTTGAGAGAATGAAAGTACTGATATGTTGCTAGTGTGACATTGGATGTGATGAGGCTAGGATGAAGCTGGATCTGGTGGCATCAAATCGATCATTGGTTGTAACCTCCCCCTTCTACACTTTAATAAAGATTTTTGTTCATCTTCCCATATATGTTTCTCTTTATGTTTCTATTTCTCATGCAATGGATTCTTGAATGATATGTATGTTTCACATATAATCGATTTTAGTGATTAAGATAAGTAGGCATCTATATATTGCAATATCTTTTTTTTTCTCTATTTATATTTGCAGGAATCAATCTGGCGATCTGAGTTCTATTGAAGGCGAAAAAAAAGGTGACAGAAGGAGAAGAAGAAGTGCTTGAAGTACAAGCAGGTTCTTCTATCATTCTATGTGTCTGCTTATTTTAGAGAAAGTGTTAGCAAATTATTTCATATGTTTCTATAAGTTCCTAGAACCACACTTAAGGAATTTGATTTATCCGTAGATCAAAATTCTACATAACAGCCACCCAAATCTACAACGACCTACTAATGTCATTTTGATGTCATCCTCTAATGGTGCCATTTTCCATTTAAAAAATTAGCACTGGGAGAGTCACAAGGGCCATCTCTTCTTTTCATGTGTAATTTTAACAACATGCCACATCAAAAAAATTCCACATCATGGTTACGTGGCATTTGTAACCTACATGGAATTTTTATCTCAACTTACATCATGGTTATGTCCACCAAGCCCCATAACTTTCTTCAAAACAATACTTTCTCATTCATGATGGGGAGAACATTTTATCCTAACCACCATAAACAACATTAGTGCACTCACAAGTGGGTGATACCATCACCTTTCCTCTGAAAAATGGAAAATTTTAGTGGTATGTGACCAAAAGTTTCCTATCCTGAGGTATCTGTCAACTGCGCCCACTTATCCTCGAAGTATCTTAGCATTCTTGGTGTGGCATGATCTGAATGTCAAGAATAGGTGACACAAAATTTTCCCATTCCGCACTCTCGTTAATTCATGAAATTGTGCATAACATAAAATTTTTCCTCTTGCGGAGGTAGATCTCCATTCCCCAAGACATAAATATGGTCAGTAATAGATGAAAATTTATTGCAAGTCTTAACAGGGATTGATCATCCCAAGTGCAAGTTTGAAGTTTAGCGACAACCAGAATCAGTGCCTTGAGGACACCAATAGGTTATGAGGCAATTCTCATCAAAATAAATATTATACACAACTAAATAACATATATAGATCCCTAATTACCTCACTAACATCTCAGGGATTAAACATAGCCATAGTAGGGAAATAAAACTATCTGCATGCCTAACAATAGGCATGATCAAATTCAATGATATACAATTCCTTATTTACTCTCTCTCTCTCTCTCTCTCTCTCTCAATATATATATATATATATATATATATATATATTGAGAGAGAGAGAGAGAAAGAATTAATATATATAATAGGGCTGATATACTATTGTTAGGCATGCAGATAGTTTTATTTCCATAGTATATATATAGATATATATATATATATATATATATAAAACAAATATTCATAATATTCACGACATAACCAATAATAGAAGTGAAAAAGTGATAGTTAATTAAACTTAATAAATAATGATATGTACTAGATAAGTATCCCTGCATTTAGGGGATTATTAATAGTCAGATCGATCTACAAATACCTCTAAAACCATGAGAAAATCACACATGAATCTCGTCATAGGAATTTAGGAGAAACATTATTCCTCCATAAGAAATTCCTGTACATTCACTGTTATGACCAATAACAATAACATTCAGCATTTATAACACAACAAAAGGAAAAGTAGGTACATTTATTTGTATATCTTAATGAATGGAAATGAAGGGAGGGACTTCAAATATCACCCAACCATAGTCTAACTACATTTAATATTTATTGTAGTATATTTCTCCCAGGTTAGATTCAGATTTTGAGGAGGTAATTGCTTAGGAGTATTCTCACCAATAACCAATAAACATATGGTAAGAAGCGAAGCCCATTTTTCAGGTGGTTTCTGAATTTCCCCCAAGTTGTAATAACATAATGATTTTTTTATGTATAACATCAACCATAAGGGTTCCATCAAGTATCAATGAGTTTCAACTCAATTCTAGGAGAAGGAATATATACATTATTAGGGTTTTTTATCTGCTAGCTTCGTAATTGTGGGAGTAAATATTCCACTTCTAGGATATTTATTAGCTTACTAAGAAAGTACCTAAGTAGTTTATCAACTCCAAGGCTAGCCACTTGGTAGTTCATCATACCTTTCAAGTGATTCCTTGGTGTCTCAACCTGTTAAATATTTTATCAACCTCAGCTAATATCCCAATGGTTTATTAGCTCCAAGGCTTGCCATTACCGAAGTGTTTATCAACTCTATGAGAAATTACTTAACTAGTTTATAATCACTAACTAGCACTTGAGTGTCTCAACTCCACTAAAATTTCTTCAGCTAACCAAACCATTGGAACACACATAAACCTCAAAAATCATAGGGAATACCATCCTCAAAATAACATAGGTTGTATTAGGTCATCTCTTTCCTAGCATATTCACATCAACTACTAATTCATGATTTTATTTCTCTTTCCCAACAACCTCTCTCTTTCTTGACTCTTAGTGTCTATCTTCTTGTTTTGATTCTTCCATTTATCTAATCTCCACATGTTGTCTCCCATTGAGATTTTTCCTTCTCATACATTTCTATGCGTGCTGACCACACACACTCTTCAATGTGAACCAAGTATATATGCTTATCCTTCACTCAGGGAGTCCATTCCATAAATTCAATGTTGCACCAACAATGCCATAAATCCATCAAGGGAGTAGGTCAGGAAATAAATATAGTGGCTTGGGTTTACAAGAAACTCCTCCTCATTAGTCCTCTTAATTTGTGTCCACTTCCCTTCGCTAGTCAATGTGTTAAATTTCCACATTATTTACATGAATTACAATTCATATCAATATTTAGAAGAGGGGTTATCAAAAAGGTTCATCATAGACCCCACCCCCTTGGAGGAACACCGTTGTCAATGTTTTATACCTAAACACACAATTTACAAGAGATTTGTATACATAGCTCTCTTACATTTACAATTGATTACTTAGAAAAAAAAAATGGGTGTGATACCCTCATTGGCTCAACCATTTCCCAAGTGGCTTCATCTAGTCCAAAACTCTCTCTTTGCACCTTGACCTGCTCGATTACTCAATTTTGGAGTGTGATATGCCTCCGATCCATAATGAACAGTGACTCTTGTTAGAATTATACCTTGGATTCCACCTATATTAGAAATCAATCAACAACATGCACATGATTTTTAAGCAAATAAATGTGGAAGACACCATGTTACTTCACTCAATGGGTGGAAATTCCAATCTATAGGCCACTAGCCCTACTCTTTCAATGATCTAAAATAGTCCATGAAATTTGGGTGCTAGATTTGCACAAGACCTAGTTTTCATAACACTCTTCTTTGGTATGATGCAAAGATAAACATGCTGCCACATTTTAAACTCTTTTTGCATTCTTTGTTGATTTGCATAAATTTTTTTCCTGTCTCAAGCTATTTTCAAGTGCTACTTGATAGAAATTACTTCCTCTTCCATTTCTTTCAATATATTAGGTTTGATATGCACCCTATTCACTGGATTCGTCCAGTTGATAGATGTATTGCATTTTATTTCCATAAAGAGCCTCTAATGGATTCATCCTCAATGATTCTTGGTGACCATTTTTGTAGGAAAAATATACCAAGGGTAGAAACACTTCCCAACTCTTTGGTCAATGCTTGACATACATTATCTACATGTATTCTAGATCTATGCTTATCCTTTTAGTCTGCACATTTTTTTTAGGACGGTACATTGTGTGGAAGGCTAATTTTGTCCTAAAACCAACAAAAAACATCCTCCAAAATTTAAAGGTGAACTTAACATCACTATTTGAGATGATGTTCTTGACTACACTGTGCGATAACACTAATTATTTAATAAAATTTTGGGCAATATAATTTTCCTTATCAATGGATTTAATATCTACCGAATGAGATAGATTTCTCAACTTATCTACCACCACCATTATGCATCACATTTTCTATATGTTCTTGGTAGTCCAATAATGAAATCCATTGATATGACTTCCCACTTCCACTCAGAAATGGGGATTGGTTTTATCAATCCATCTAGATGTCTACATTCTACCTTTACTTGCTAGCACTCTAGACACTTGGAAATGTATTCTGCAACATCCTTCTTCATGCTTGACCCATAGTACATCCTTTTCATGGCTGCTATAATTTACTCATATCTAGCATGAATAAAGCATGGTATCTTATGAAATACATCTAATATGATCTTCTTCAATTTTCCCATGCAAGACAAATACCTTCTCATTTAAATGTCAATAAACCATTATCTTTAAGTGAAATTTATTTTCTCACTATTCCTTCTAGCTCTCTCTGTAAACATTCTTTGATTTGTTGGTACTGCTCTTTCTATTGTATGGGATCCTTAATATCTTCTTTGATTTACACTTCATAAGAACTTACAAATTCCATATGATCTACCTATAGCCGTATGCTAAGTGCATCAACTACATTTTTCTCTTTGCCTTTGACGTACTTTATTTCAAATAAAATTCACTAATAAAGGCTATGCATATTTCTTACCTTGCATTCATCTTGGGCTAATAAAAAATATATCTCGACCCTCCATGATATAACATCAATACAATTTTTCTTCTTCTAAGGAAATTTCTCCACATTTTTAATGCATGCAATATAACTGCTAATTATAGATCACGAGTGACATAGCTCCACTCATGCTCATTCAATTTTATGGACTTATATCAAACAACATATCCTTCTTCATCAAGGCTCCATTGGACCCTTCCTTATAGGAATACATGAACACTAAATAATAATTTTTTTGGTTTCTATTCTTAATATCAATGAATTTTTGAGAAAATATTTCAATTTCTCAAAGTTGGCTTCACATTCTAGTGTTCATTGGAATTTAATTCCATTTCTTTGAAACACTATGATTGGATGCCAAATATTTGAGAAATTGTGGATGAAACTCCTCTAATAATCAAACAATATTATGAAAGATCTTACTTCTGATATGTTCTCATGAGTAGACCACTTCATAATAGCCTTAATCTTATCCATATCTAATCCCACTCCTTATTTGGATATAATATTCCCTAAATAATAAACCTGTGACTGGAAAAAGTCACACTTGTTGAGTTGGAATAGATCTTGCACTCTCTCATCACTTGCAATATTGATGCTAAATTTTTTCATTTTTCTCATTGGTTTTCAAATAAACTAATATTCCATTTATGAAAACAAACAAAAAAAAATTCAAATACATACTTAAAACATTTTTTATTAAACACATGAATGCTGCTGGGGCATTTGTTAGCGCAAATAGCACAACCAAAAATTCATAGTTCCCATACCTGATTTTAAATGCCATTTTGTGAAGGTATCATATTTGTTTCATACTTACTGGTAACCAAACCTCAAATTTTTCTTCAAGAATACCACATCTACTCCCAGTTGGTCAAACACATTGATAATCCTCGATAGAGGATATCTACTCTTGATGGTCGCCTTATTTATTTGTCTATAGTCAATGCATTACGTTAACGTTCCATCCTTTTTTTTCAAAAGTAATATAAACTATCCCTAGGGTGATATGATAGGTCTAATGTATCATTTTTCCAACATCTCTTTAAATTTGAATTTCAACTCTACTAGTTCTAATGTACTCATTCGGTATGGAGCTTTTGATATGTAACTAATCCCAGTAGTAACTCTATTGAAAATTCAATTTCCCTCCTCAGCAGTAGCCCTAATACTCATTCGGTATGGAGCTTTCGATATGTAACTGATCCCAGTAGTAACTCAATTGAAAATTCAATTTCCCTCCTCAGTAGTAGGCCTAATATCTCTTTAGCTAACACAACATTAAATTTTATTATTATTTGGCACTCTTTGAATCTATCCTTATCAACCTCCGATTCACTGTTCACTTGAAAGACAAACAATTCACACCCCTTCCTACTGCACCTATTCATTTGCAGTGTTGTGATTTGTCGAACTATCACAAGATTTCTCCTTCCTTATAAGATCATCTTTTCTACTTCCTCGTTTTGACACTTTATCAACTTGCTATAGTAGTCAACCTTGGTTCCATGGGTAGTTAACCATTCTATCTCATTCAATACATCATACGATCACAATAGTAATATGTTGATATTTGCAATTTGGGCATGCATTTTTTACGACTTGGCATAACTTCACCACATTCTAAACTCATTTCTTAGTACCCATGGCTAATTGAATGAACCATGACCTATCATGTGTAGTGCTTTGCAACCAACACTTTTGTGAAACTTGTGGACTTACATAACTAAAATTAGAACTAGGTTCAATAAAAAATGAAACAAACTGATTATTGATCATAGCTTCCATTTCAATTATTGATCCTTGTTTCTCTTGGCCTACCTATTCTTTGATGTTGCATATATACATGGTATGCTCTAAGCCACATCATTTACTATCTCTTCTTCCTACACATTATATAGTCTTAAATGGTTCCTCTATAGCCGAGGAAAATCCCTTTGTAAGTGGTCTTCCCCACATTTCAAATAGTATGGGTTTTCTCTTGGACCCATATGTTTCCTCTCTTGTATATTTAGAGAGCTAGTCCTAATTAGTAGTAGTGAGTCTCTGCTGAGAATCACTTCTTATAAAATTAGTGAACCTCACATTTCCTCTTGGATGATGTCTTGTAGTTTTTCACCCTTTTCCTTTATAGTTGGGCTTTCCTTTCACCATATAATCAACCTTATACTCATAATTGAGCTTGTATTTATTGTAGAAATACTTTATTTTATTGATAGAATCCTCTAGATTTTGTGCCTCATCAAACTATATTCTATCGCCCAATTATTTTGGAAACCCACTAAGATAGATTTTAATGTTTTCTTTCTTGTCCCTGAGGTAGGGAACATACCAAAAATCGAACCTAGTTGTATATTCATCGATTTTCATCTTTCCTATATTTTTCTCATAAAATTATTTGGCCTTGTTGTCATAATACCTATTAGAAAAGTAATTCTCTCAGAAATATCTCTCGAATATCCTCCAAGAAAAGTACTCCTCTTGAATATTATTCAAATTATTTAGGTCTCCCCACCAAATATTAGGTTTACCTCTTTTTATCACCAAAATCGTACTTGATTGGCTTCTGAATCAGACAAATTCAATGTAACTCTTTCAAACCAATCTTGTGACTGAGGCTTAGCCTCCTCAGCTTGAGAGGGCTCTCTCAAGGGTTAATGATATTGAATAAAGATGTAGATAGATGGCTAAATCTATTGTTTTTGTTTTGGTTTTGTATGTTTGCAGGTTGAAAAGATGAAGGTTTTCTACCATTGGGCTATGGAGTCAATGACAGGGATAAAGATAACAATGGCTCTCCTAGTGGAAGCTGAGGCTTGTATATATTTCAATGAAGAGTAACAGATTAAGGAAAATCCCAATAACTTGAAAGTTCAAAGGAAGTTAGAGCATGTAATACATGAATTCTGAGTAATGAGACATCAAGGCTATGGAAGAGAAACATTTCAAATATAGGGCATAAAACTCATTGAAACTACACTAATAATCTCAAGTGAATAAAAGTCGTATGTTACTGTATATATCAGTCAATCCAAAGCTTTATAAAGTGGTATGCTTAGATAACATTTTCCAACCTGTAGGTTGAAACCAACATTAGCATGTATACATTGGGCTTATGGAGTCGAAGCAATCTCAGAAAATTAATGAATCTAACTAACATGGAAGTTGAGGCATATCAGGGTTTTTAGTCATGAGACATACACTTGAAACATGTAAAAACACAGTCAGTCCATTTATAAAGGAAGTGAGAGCATTTAAAGATGAGTTTTGAGTAATATAGATGAAAACCACTGCAAATAAGATATATAAGAAACACTAATAGAATAGGAAAACACTAAAAACCCCTTCTGAATCTCAATTTGGTCAAGTAGAAGCTCTTTGCATTAGCTCAAATAGTCCTTTTACAATATGCACTAGTTTTGCCAAAAAGTCTCCAACCCTTTGCTAATTCGACCCTTTGATCTCTTATAGATCATTTACATCATGAGATAGGCTTTTCATCAGCTAGATACATCAAATTTATACCTATGACACCTATCCTAACCATATAACATGGTATTTATTACATAAGACAACTGCAAACCTAAAACAAAGTCCTACTACAAGTAGGATTAGGATTTTTTCACTTTATTTAAAACAACTTTATCTAGACTTAATTACATCATATGCCACTTGTATTTTCATGAGGTCGAAACCTGATGATGAGCTCCAAACTATTATGACCATAATGCTGATGATGTTGATCTCCTGCAATCTAGGAAACTATCTTCCTGTTCTTTAGGCTTTGGATTCTTTAATCTTTTGAGGCATTATGACCCTTATGAACCATGATTTGAATGCCATTTTTTGTCAAGAACTAAAAAAACATATGTCCAAAGTCATGCTCTAGTTCCAGCTATTCAAAATCCACTTCAAACTCTCCAAAATAGTGAAACAGACTTGTGCTACGAAAACAACCCAGTTTCGTAGCGCTTTTTTGTAGTGCAATCTTTTTAACCTTTTTTCTTAAAAATTATGGCTTCTTATTTTCATATTTATCTTCCTTAACACTTAACACAACTCCCTTAGAAATTTAAAATGAAAATTCACCTTTTTTTCCCTTCCAAAATTTAAGAGAGAGAGTGAAAAAGCATGCTACAGCAGTTTCATAGTGCATTTCACTCATTTTGCACTGTTGGCGCTACGAAACTGCTGAGTGAGCAGTTTTGTTCAAAATTTTCAAAAATGAAAATTTTAAAATGTGCCAAAACTAAAAATAAACCTACTTCCAACATATAAAACAAAAATATCAAGTGAAAAATACTTTCATAACAGTCTTCATGAGATTCCTTCATTTGCAAATTTTTCCTATTTTTCACTGAAAATTAGGTGTTGGCATAGAGATTATATCTCTTACTCCATGATGTATTTTGAGAAAATGAATAATTTTTTTGTATGCCATGATTTCTTTAATAAAAACCTCTCTTTTTGTTTTGAAACACATCTCTTGCTGTCCAGAAACGGGCTTTGAAAAATATGTGTAAAATAGGAAAACTTTGTTTCTGAAACTAGGGCTTCAATGAAAACCTTTTATCTCCCAACTGATAACACTTGTGAGAAAATTGAGAGAGGTGTTTGTATATGGGGATGTTATGAAGACAAAACTATTTCATAATTCCAAAATACTTTTGCATTTGGCTAGAAATTGAAATTGAATTTTGACTACTAAATAGCCATGTACAAGACATTTTGTAACAACAGTTTTATAATGCATTTTAATTTATCAATTTATCCCACCTCATAATTCATTTGAAGAAACTAAGAGAGGTTGTTGTAGCTATGTCTGTTAGGAAGAAAAACCTCTTTCTAGTTTCCTAAATTCGTTTACAGTTGCACAGAAACCTCCTTGGAAGTTGACTACTCAAAACCAAAAAAGCAGAGTTTTTGCTTCATATTGCGCTATGAAAGTAGCAGTGCTTTCGTAGCGCATTTCCTCTTTTTTGAACTAGAGGCACTACGAAATGGTGGATTCCTGGCTAATTGCAGAAATTTAGCCCAAAACTTAATGGAATGACCCCTAAATGAAAATATGAATCTTTGATCATGGAATGGACCTTGAAGGATTTTATTTGAACTTAAATGATGACCTTTAAACTTATAAAAGCTATGACCTACCCTTAACCAAAATAAAAATGAATTTCAGACCTATTTAAGACCATGATCAAAAACAATGTTGACATACAATGTTTTGAAATTTTTTTTGGGTGATAACACCTCTCAGGCTAAAGATGGCTACTCTCACCTTCATATTTTTAGAGTAATCATGCACCTTGATTTTTTTTTTCATTCCAACCAATCATGCCTTTTTCTTCTTCAACCTTCTTCTTCTCCGTTTAATTTAGGGGGTCTTTCCTTCTTAAATTTTTTGGCATGAAATATTTTTCTTTCCTTTTATAATGGAAGTGTTTCCTAGTTGTAGCACCAAAAAATCACTCATGACTTCTTGACCTCCTCTCTGGAGTACTTAGTGGAGTTTCAACTCTCACTATATCCTCACTTTCTTTCCTATGTATTTTCTTGGATCTACTACCTTCTACACCATCAGTATTCAATTCTTTCCTTCTAGGTTATGATGAAATTTACTTGTCTTTATCTATTCCTAAGTGGCTGGCACCTAGATTAATTTGCCTCTATATTTGCATGTATGACAAAATCTTCAATATGATGGCATTTAATTCCACTTTCTTCTCCTGAGGAATGAAAAGGCTTTCATTTCCAGCCTTGTAACTTCTTAGCTCATATATTATGCTTCTAATGGAATTCATCTAGTTAGGAGAATCTTCCTCTATCCTCTTTGAAACTGAGTCTTCTTCTTACCAATGCTATAATTTATTAGCATCAAGCTACTCCATCCTGTTGTGAATCCTTGGTGTCTACTTATTTGTTGTCATACACACATAGTTTTTAGCCAACAATATATAAATAATCATACTTTCCCATTGCCTTAGTGAATGCAACAAGTATATGGATGCAAGGATATATGACTCATTATATTTCCATTTATTATCTAGTTCATAATTAAATGATACAATAAGAACACCTTTTCACATATAAAAAATTCACTAGAAAACACTACAATATGTATTAGAGTTAAAAATTATCCTTTTAGGCTCCTCGAGTCCAAGTGTTGAACTTAGGCGCTTTGTTTCCACACTATAACAAAAATCCAAATCTATTTAGTTTTTAACCCATCTGGGTGTAATGTTGAACTCAACTTTGATACCAATTTGAGCACTCCCTCCACCCTGTTGGACTTCCCATGCCACTATGGGAGGTGTTACCTTCAATTAACCCAACCTCTATGGTCTTATTATGAATATGGGGTTACAAACTTCCTTCTTTCCAAAAATTTGTGTAACTGGGTTTGGATAACATCATCACATTCAACTCATGGAGATATTTCTAAAGATATAAAATTTCCTCAATCCAAGCTCTAGATTGGAAGTTATGTTCATATTGAGTTTGGGTTCTGTCACCCTTATTGCATCAAAAGGATTTTCCACGTGCACCCATGTGGCATGGACTCCTCACATGAAGTCCATTGTGGCACCCATTAGGTCATAGTGCCTCAATGCCATTGTGCTCTACGCCATTTCTTTATAGTGACATCCCATTAAAAATTCTGTAGTGCACCATAATGTTCCATGTCAATTGATATGGACCATCACCTTTTTTGGACTTCTGTCTAATTTTCGCTGCATGCTATACTTGCACTACAAGCACCTCCGTAGTGATGTGTTTCATGACCACATGTGCTACTTCATCAACACCATGTAAAAATTCCACAGCAAGTGGCGCCACAACCCACCTCTAGGTATCATTTAATGCCACGTCAGCTTAACCTCCAAATCATCCAACTCTACAACATCTCGCTGGTGTGAGGCTGACATCATCCAACCATGTACCATCCTATAGTGGTGCTACATGCCATCTAAAAGTTAGTCGTTTGGTTATCCATAATGGCCATATATACTTGGCACATGTCATGCTAACATCATGCAATTTCCATAACCTTACCACATCACATGTACTCATCATTCATTTCCTATGTTGCATTTGCCACCTTATCTTATATCATGGGTCCCAATAGGTGCCATACATCCAAGAAAAACAACACTTTCCCATTCATGATGGGTAGGAAAGTTTTTCCCACCCTCCGTCATAATGCCAATGCGCTCACGAAAGGGTGATACCATAATAATTCCTTCGCGACATGATGACATTCTTTAGCGGTAGGTGACAATAATTTCCCATCACATGCCCTCTGTCAACTATGCCCACTTCTCCTGAAGTATGTTAATGTCCTTGACACTGTGTGAGATGAATTTACACAAAACGTGCCGAGAACCTTTTTTATTCCATGCTCCCTTTAATTCATGGCCTTATCCATAATGTCAAAATTCTCATCCAATAGAGGCACACATCCATTCCTTAGGATGTAAGTGTGGATGATAACAGATGAATATTTATTTACCTCCATGGAATCAAATCAATTGCAAGTATTAATAGGGAACAATCGTCCCAAACACAACTATAACATTTAGATACAATTAGACTTAGAGGGTTGTGGACTCTAATGGATTATGCTGCCATTCTCATGACAATCAATGCTCTACACCACTAATATAATAGATATATATCGTTCATTTTGTTACTAGAATATTAGGAGTTAAACATAGCCACAAAATGGAAATAAAACTATCTTCATGCTTAATAATAGGAATTATTATATTGACTAATATAAAATAATAGAAGTCACACACAGAGAAAACCGACGAAACTAAATAAATAATCATACATTCTAGATAAGTATCCATGCATTCAAGGGATTATCCATAGTAACAGGGATATGAAAATCTATATCAAACAATGAGAACAATCACACATGCATCTCATAACAAGAAACCAGGAATAACACCATTCCTACAAAAACAATTCCCATACATTCAATTTTATAATCCATAACAATAACATTCAAAATTCATAATGCAAAAAAAATACAAGTAGATACACTTATTTTTATATCTTAATGACTGTAAACTAAGAGAGGGACTTCAAATATCCACCAATTGTATGTCAACTACGCTACAATAATTCTTGTAGATGACCACTCCCAAGCTAGATTCATATTCTGAAGAGGAACTTGCTTAGTAGTATCCTCACCAATAGTTAGTCAAGAGATCATAAGAAGCAAAATCGATTTTTCAGGTGGTTTCTCAATAATCCCTTGACTATAACACCACATTGACTCTTTTTTTAGTAAAACATCAACCATAAGGGTTCCTCCGAGGCCCGGTGAGTTTTAGCTTAATTATAAGAGAAGGAATATATACATTATTAAGGATGTTTATCAACTAGTTTAGCTTCTAATTTAAGATTTCTGGGATTGTTGATTTGTTGAAATATATTTTCTGGATTTATCCCATTCATGTTTATTTAGAGATCGATGTTTAGAACCATAAACTTGTTGAGAATTTGGTAGGTCAGTGTTTAATTCAATTCTCTACTTTGATAATTACTTGTGAGTTTACTCTTCTTACTTATGTCTTCCCTTTCGTTAGATTATTAGGTATTTCATCAAGTTAATTATCAAAACACAAGAGACACAAATTTATGATATTCAAGCCAGGGCCAAAAGATCTACCTCTTGGAGAGGAAAACCTACAAGTAATTCTTCTTGTAGACTTTCAGATGACAATTATCATGACCATGACTTAGACCCTTGACCTTTGTATGCCTCCAACACACTTGTCGCCTCCTATTCTTGGCTCCTTACAACAACATTGCTTTCTTCACCATTCTACACTTGCACAAGGAAAGCTCAGTCCCTTGTCAAATATCCTTGATTAATGTACTTCTTCTTAGCCTCCTCAAAACTTCTTCTCGGAATTTTATATGCTTAACTCTGAGATACCTTCTTATCATTGTGATTACCATCATGTTAATTTTTACCTTCTTCAGACATGTGTTTATGTCCCAAAACATAGATATCATACTTATATCTGTAATCAACGACACTCCTTCTCTACGCTATGTATCCTCCTTATTTTTCACTATGATACACATGGATGTCAAATGGTTTCTTTCATTGAGGTTGGTTTCAGACTCCTTATTTCTTCACAACACTATTATAGACTTTTCCCTTCATTGAATAGGTCTCAGACTCCTTATTTTCTTTATCGCAAACCCAATAAAGTGATACAATGTGTTTCCTTCACTTCGCTATGATTACAACTTTCTTTGTTGTCTATCCCGTGCCAAATTGCAGAACTTATCCATGAAATGCATGTCTGAAAGTCTCATATGATACAAAATATGCTACTATATGTTCTGTGTAGTATACTAGGGTATAAATAGTTGTCTTCACCTGTCATAAGCTGACCTGTGTATGAATAGGTGTGACTAATCTTTGAGTTGAATTTTCCAACTATTATGAGGCCGAATTCTCCAAGTCCTATATTACTAGTGTAGTCCCTTATTTTTTTTAGTGTAGACCCCTTATTCTTATTGTTGTACCCCTGTAGTCCCAATATTTTTATTATTGTGCCCCATAAAACCCCACTATTGTTATTGTTGTGCCCTTACATTATTATTTCTAGGCTGGCTAGGATTATATTGTGACCCCATGGAATCCTATATATAGAAAGGAGGTTTTTTCATTTGAATCATCCAAGAATTTTTCATTTATGAAATTTAAAGGAGGTTTCCCCCTCGAAGTGGCTGATTTCTAAGGCGTTGATATCTCTTTCCTTCTATTTTTGGAGCTAGTTTTATAACTTTAAGTATCAGAGCTTTGGATTCTAGGGTATCGCTGCTTCAAATAGGTCATCATGGAATTTTAGCTAAAACGATTTTTCTATGAAGGTCCAGAAGTTAAAAAAAAACCCATTTGCAAAGAAATCTTGATGAACATTGTGTAAAAAATTCATATCTTGGTTCATAGTATTTTTAGATATATGATCTGTGGAAGTTAGTGTTTTTGCAGGATCCTGAATTTCATCTCAAAGAGGTTACCTTGGGAAAATCATCACAACTCTCGATCTGCGCATCATATTGGAATTCTATAAAAATTGGCCGGAAGTACACAGACTATAGTGTACTGTGTATTAATTTCAGAGCCAAAAAATGAAACAATGACACGTGGCCCACCGAACAAGTTCACTCTACTGAAATAGTCCATAATTAGGTAATTGTGGGAGATTAGGAATAACTTTGCCTTGAAGAATACAAATCAGATCAAAAATATGACATTGTAAAGAAGATTCAGAGGGCTACTAAAGGACCAAATATAAAAGCTTGGGGATCCAAAATTCTAGAGATACATCAATTTCAATATCGAGCTCCTCAAAAGCAAGAAAAAGGTGTGTATTGTTTCTTTCAAATTTCATTAGTCTTGTTTGAAAAACCACTTTGAAGTGATTCCAAGGGAATACTGAAGCATAGATATCAGTAATGGGTTCTAAAATGTACCCTAAAAGGAATTCAACACCCATTAATCCCTCACAAGGCTCTACTATGACTCATGAAGAGGAGGAAGTGCATCATGATATATAAAAATAACAAGACCAAGTGCACAAAATTTCTCTCTCGCAAAGAGCAACAAAAAATAAAATGGAAGTTTTGAAGAAAGGAATGAAAGCTAATATGGATGGTTTGAGGAAAGGCATGGAAGCTAATATGGATGGTTCGAAGAGGTGTGGAAGCTAAGATGGATAGCTTGAATAATGGCATGGAAGCTAAGATGTATGAAATGGAAGCTAAGATATATGAAAAAATCAAAGAAAACATGGAAGACATGAAGAATGATATAAAATAAGACATAGAAGGTTTGAAGGAAGGTTTGAAAAACTTAATACAAGAAATTATTCTTAATGGCGAAAAGGTAGTACAGGAAAATCATGACAAGAAAAAAATAAATGTTAATCATGATTTCATAAAATCTAATGTTGGATTGAAGACCCACCATATTCCAAAGATCGATATAAGGAAGTTTGATGGCAAGGATACCGTAACATGGATGCTACATATGGAGTCATATTTTGATCTCCATAATGTGAAAAACACACAAAAGGTGTTAATTGAAACTTTACATTTAGAAGAAAATACATTTGTATGGTATCGATGGCTTTTATCTGGTAAAAATATTGTCACTTGGTAAATTTTTGCAGAGTAAATGATAGCACATTATGAGGATACAAAGAGAAAAACATTCTTTAGCCAATTGATAAATCTTAAACAAAAGGGTTCAATGGTAGAGCACATTGAGGACTTCCAAAAATTGAATATAAGGGTAAATAATACTCCAGAGGAACACAGAATTGATGTCTTCATAGGGAATTTAAAGGATAAAATCCAACATGAGGTTTGCCTCTAGGAACTTGAATCATTGGATAAGGCATTCAGGTTGGCAAGAAAAATTGAAAGTAAAATTATGGCGACAAGGAAGCCTAACACTCACATCTATAAGGATGGAAGTGTTGCTACTCCTAGACTTCCACAACCTACAAGGTTGACACCACAACAATTGGAAGAAAAAAGAGAAAAGGGGATTTTCTACAATTGTGATAGAAAATACACTAAAGTTCATAAGTGTGATGAGAAGAAATTATTTTACATAGATTGTGAAGAGGAGGAAGGAAATGAACAAGAAACTTCAAAAGAAGAGGATATACACAAGGAACCAACCCTAAAGAAAGAATATATGAGCTTGAACATATCATGTAATGCATTGGAAGGAATTACGACAACAAAAAAATTGAAAGTCTAGCCCCCAAGGAGAGTTGTTCTCTAATGTAGCTTTGTCAGCATTTTCTCTCGAATTAACTCAGTTCATTCCACGTAGTCTTCCTCAACTCCTCTATAATTTTATTTATCAATTTCAGAGAAATTGACAATTAAACACATTAAGCATCTTGGGAAAAATTAAATATATCCCCGAACTTTAATTCTACTGCCGAACCTTAGAACTAAGGTTGTCACCCTTTGGAATATTATATTGATAACCCGACACATTTTAAATAAACAAATTTATAACAACCCTTAGGCCTCGGGCCCACCTGTACAACCGACGGAATTCAATGTAATTCTACGTCCATACCTGGGCTTATCTCCGGAGCATATCTAAGTGCGATCACCGTTCAATGAGCCTGTCTCATATTGGACGGCATGTATCAATATCGCGCTGAGTCCACGGTCAATAGTTAACGCGTGATGGGAGCGGGTTTTCAAAACTGCTTAAGGCCATGTGGCAGCCCGTGACATTGATCGCGTTCACATGGGAAATATAGCTTTTCCTGCAAAGGCGGTGTGATCAAAACCTCCGGTTTTGTAGAGTGATTGACCGGGGTCTCACCGGGGTTATCACTACTCCTTGTATGCTCTCCTGTTCACAAACTTAGGGTATAACCACGAGACAAGATTTTCAATTAACAACAAAACAATTCTATCTCTCTTATAAGCGGGTTTTCACAACCAGGCTTGCGACAACGCCTTTATAAATTCATTCTCAGAGATGGTATGGGTACAATGTAATTCTGTTACGAGGGATAATTACATCCGACTATGGCTTCTTCCAGGGATTTAATTCAACAGGGCCTATTCTGACAATTCAAGAGAAATCTACAATCAACGATGGATAAAGAGGCATGCAGAGATTATACAGCAACTCTATTCAACAATTATACAAAGAACATTGTTCAATCGCCTCACAATTAAAAAAATTCCCTCAAAAATATCAATTCAAAGAAAATTGAATTATCAACGAGCACTGAAATTAATTCAACAGGAAGAAATTGATTAACACCCAAATTTTACTATGGAAATATCCTCCCCTCAATACATCTGGGGGATACAATTTATATGCATTACAATGTGTCTCTTCGGCTCCTCTGTGAGGACCATTTTTATTCTAACAAAGGCCTAATTACATTATTCGAATAACTAAACAAGACAGATGGACTGAACCAAACTATTTGACTTCTACTAACTGTAACTGATCTAAATGCAACAGACAGCTAAGGTATTGAAACCTTGATGTTACAAATTCAAATGATTTTGAACCCTCCTAGCCACAACATGTGGAAAAAACTCCTACATTGCTAGCTAGTGTCTAATGTCCCTGCATTAGACTCCTGAGGGAAATGTTCTTCATGGAATCTTGTCCATGAGCTCCTCCACTGATCTGCCTATCTTCTACAACATTCCTTCAGCCATCCAAGTGGCATCTTCCTGAACACTCTTTTGTCCAATATCTTCTCTGGCTGCAGTGGTTGTGCTGGAGGTAGCTGCTTATTCCACTCAATCTGTTCCTTGTCTGCTGGTCCCTCTTCTACACCATCATCTTCATAGTTGTACAAATCTGAAACATTAAAAATGGGAGATATTCCAACATCAGGAGACAATTCAATCTCATAAGCATTAGCAGAAAACTTTCTAAGTATCTTGCATGGCCCAATTGTTTTGAACTTAAATTTGTTATACTGCTTCTTCGGGAATCTGTCCTTTCTCAAGTGTGCAAAAACCAGATCTCCTACTTCAAAATGGACTTATTTTATGCTCAAGTCTACTCTGCCTTTGTATTTGATGCTGCTGCCTTGTAGCTGTTGTTTCACTTGTTCATGTATGTATTGGATTTGTGAAGCAAATTCCTCACCATCAGCACTCCTCAGTTCTGCCTTTCCCAGATTTCTCAACTCTAATATTCCTCTAGGGTGCATTTCATAAACGATATGGAATGTACTCTGCCCTATGCTTCTATTTTGTGATTCATTATATGCATATTTTTCCTGGGGAAAAATATGGTCCCACTGCTTGGGATGCTCTCCTGCAAGACTTCTCAACAAATTTCCCAGACTCCTATTCACTACCTCAGTTTGTCCATCAGTCTGAGGATGATAAGCTGAGCTGAAACTCAGTTCGGTAACAAGTTTCTTCCACAATTTCCTCCAAAAATGGCCCACAAATCTCGCGTCTCTATCTGAAACAATACTCTTGGGAAACCCATGCAACTTAACAACTTCTTTGAAAAACAAGTTAGCAACATGGGTGGCATCACTAGTTTTATAACATGGAATAAAATGTGCCATTTTGGAAAATATTTCCACTACAACAAACACTGCATAACTCCCTCTCTGAGTCTTGGGCAATCCTAGAACAAAATCCATGCTCACCATGTCCCAAGGCCTATCTGGAATAGGCAAGGAGTGTACAATCCTGCATTCTGGCTCCTTCCGTTGGCATATTGACAGATTTTGCAATTTTTCACAAAATTGTCCACTTCTTCTCTCATCTTGGGCCAATAATAGAAGTGACTCAGCTGCTCATAATTTTTATCAGTACCAAAGTGTCCAGCAAATCCACCACTATGCTTCTCCTTGATCAAATTTTCTCTCATGGAACATTTTGATACACACAGTTGATTTCTTCTGAATAGTAAGTCCTGCAAGAAATAATCCAGCCACTGTCTTCTATCTGTTAGAATAGGGTTACAACATACCTCAAATGCTTCCTTAAAATATGAATCTGTTTTATACAATTCTTTGAGACAATCAAATCCTACAACTTCAAAATTGGTTTCTTGAACAAGCATGTGCTTCCTACTCAAAGCATCGGCTACTTTATTTGCTTGGCCACTTATATGTTTCAAAAAAAAGTTAAAAATTTTGAGATACTCAACCCATTTGGCATGATTATGATTTAACTTGGGCTGCTGTACAATGTACTGCAAATCATTATTGTCAGAGTATAATACAAATTCTTTGGACATTAAGTAATGCCTCCATTTTTTCAATTCCTGAACAATTTCATAGAATTCCTTCTCATAAGAGGAATACTTCCTTCTGGTGTCATTCAGCTTTTCACTGAAATAGTCTACAGGCCTATCATCCTGACTCAGCACAGCTCTAATGCCTTCTCCAATGGCATCACACTTCACTTGAAATGGTTTAGCAAAATCAGGCAAAATAAAAACAGGCTTTTCAGTTATCTTTTGCTTCAAAAGTTTAAAGTTTCTTTCTGCTTCAGCAATCCATTTAAATGGTTTTTTTCTCTTTTTTATTGTCTCAATAATGGGTGCATTAATCTTACTGAATTTTCTTATAAATTTTCTTGTAAAAACTGGCAAGTCCATGGAAACTTCTTACCTCAAAAACATTTCTGGGTGACGGCCACTCCACAATTTCCTTAACCTTTTCTGGGTCCATCTTCAATCCTTCTGCAGAGACAAAAAAGCCCAAATACACCGACTCTTCCTTCATGAATGAGAATTTCCTTAATTTTATCAGCATTTTCTCTTGGTACAGCTTCTTCAAGACATAATTAAGATGCCTTAAATGTTCTTCTTTGGTTTTGCTGAAAACTAATATATCATCCAGATACACTATCACAAATTTACCAATGAATTATTTCAATACTTCATTCATAAGTCTCATGAAAGTGCTAGGTGCATTTGACAACCCAAAATGCATTACCATCCATGTTACACCATTTTTTGGTCATCTAACCCATTATCGTTAGATAAACCCAAGTACACCATGTAAGACTAATTTTACCCCAAGTAAAATTGATTTCACCACATTTGTTCACATTTCTTGGTCATATTTAACCCAAAACAAGGTAATCAATTAAATAAATCATTATTCATTTAATTATTTCCTAAGAATAAGTTATTTACATCATTATTTAAATACTATTCCTAGTTAAATTTGACTAAATCATTTTTAAATAATTAAATAAACCATTATTTATTTAATTATATTCCCCTCCTTTCCCTTAAATAATAAATAAATCATTTATTTATTTATTATTTATAAATAAAGGAATTGACCCAAGTCAAAAACCCTTTTCCCCCCAACAAATATAATAAAATATTCCTAAAGGGGGATTCTAGAATGTGATTAATAATATTTTATTCATGCATCGAGTTCTAGAACACCCCAATATTTTGTTATAAATAGAAGGGTTTTCCCCATTCATTAGTCACCTCCATTGCATTAGATCACACTAGATATACTCTTGGTCACCAATTTCATTTTGTTTGCATTTTGAACTCCCATTGAGTTCCATGTTTGTTAGGGTTTGTCATATCAACCAAAGAGAGGAATTTTAGATATGAAACACTGAGGACTTCCAAGAAGCCATCCCACTGAGGAGAATTGGAAAACACCTTTCTTGTTTTCCTCTCAGGTGCCCCATTCTTTAATATAATATAAGATTCTTTTTATACTTTGTTCTTGTCTTGTTCATTGGATGCATGGAGCCATTTCACATTTTATCTGCTTAATTTCTTTTATGCTTAGATCTAATATTATGCAGCAAATCTAAAGATATTTTGTAGCCATACTTGATGTTAGGGCTACTTGATATGCATAGCTAAAGTGATATTTTACGATGAAAGAATCATACTAACAATCCATTCATACAGTCCTTCATTCATTTTAAAGGCATTTTTCCACTCATCACCCTCTTTTATTCTAATCTGATGATATCCACTTTTTAAATCTATATTTGGAAAATATTTAGCACCACTCAAACAATCCATCAAATCCTCAACTCTGAGCAAAGGGAATCTGTACCTAATTGTTATCTTATTGATTGCTCTAGAATCAGTACACATCCTCCAGCCTCCATCTTTCTTCGGGCTCAATATTGTTGGTACTGCAAATGGACTCAAACTTTCTCTGATCAGCCCCTTGTCCACCAATTCTTGTACTTGTTTCCTGATTTCCCCATTTTCTGTGGGAGTCATTCTGTAGGTTGCCTTATTTGGCAGATTTGAACCAGGGATAAAATCTATCTGATGGCCGATTTTCCTCACAGGTGGCAGCTCATTAGGTAAATCATCCACAACAATGTCACAATAACTGTCTAACATCTCTTGGATTTATATCGGCAAATCATAAATATTTGTAGAAGTAAGAACTACCTTAGGCTTGCAAACTAAAGCAAAGCTTACCTCTTCTTCTTAAATCTGTTGTAGATAATCCTTCCCACTCAGCAAAAAGGTCTTTGGATCAACCACTCCGCTTGATGGCTCTCCTTCTTCCATGGGTATCAATGTATGATGTACCCCATCCTTGAAGAACTTGTAAGTGTTCTTCTTGCCATCATGCACTACTACTCTGTCAAACTGCCAAGGTCTACCCAGCAGTATGTGACACACATCCATGGGCATCACATCACATAGGAATTTTCCTTTGTAGTTTCCGATTTGCAGCTCTATCTCACACTGTTCATTTACAATCAGTTAGTGCCCTTTATGCAGCTAGGACACCCTGTAGGGAGTTGGATGATCCCTTGTCCTCAGCTTCAACTTCTCTATCACCTTAGTGGAAACCATATTGTCTGTGCTGCCACTATTAATGACTAGCTGGTAGCATTTCCCCTGGACTTTACATATGCTCCTAAAAAAATTCTTCCTTTGTGCAGGCTCAGTGACCTCTTTTGCTTGTTTCAATAGGACCTTATTAACCACCAAGGACTCTCCCCTCTCTGGCAGAATTTCTTCTTCAATTTCTACCTCTTCTCCAACCTGGGCAACAACATCATTTCTTGGACCAACACCCAGATTCTCTAGGTACTCATAGTGCTTATGTCCCACTTGATGACATCTATAGCACCTCAATTCTCTACCTCTGCCTCTGTCTCCTCTTCCTCTGTAAGAACCCCTTCTGCCTCTTGCATCACCCTCTGGAGATGCATTCCTAGGTGAGCTACTATTAGCTCCATCTCTAGGTGTAGTAGGCTTTCCTATACCACCCTGACTTCCCTTTCCATGGAAAATACCTCTCCCTTTGTAAGACTTCTTCCTCAGGAGTTTCTCCTCTACTTTCAAGGCCATTTGATAGGCCTCTTCAACTGTCTTAGTAGACAGAAGACCAATCTCATCTTGGATCTCCAGCTTGAGACCATTCACATATATGGCAGTCTTCTCTGGTGTGTCTTGAAATTGCCCAGCTCTTATGCTTACTCTATAGAATTCTTCTGTGTATTCCTTTACTGTAAAAAACCTCTGTCTCAAGTTCTGCATTAGCCTAAACAATGTTATCTGATAATCACTAGGCAAGAATTTACCTTTTAACTTAGCCATCATTCTGGTCCAACTTTTGATAGGCTGCTTGCCAGCTCTCCTTCTTTCTACTTGCACTCCATCCAACGAAAGTGCAGCATGTCCCTTCAGATTTGTTACTGCAAACTTGAACTTCTTATCTTTGCTCATTTCTTCATAGTCAAAGAACTTATTCATTTCATTAATCCAGTCCACCAGCTCCTCTGGATTTAGTCCTCCTTCAAAACTTGACACTTCAATCCTGGGCTTAACTGCAGACCCCGGAAATGTTCTGAGGAGCCTCATGTCAGGAGGAATCTCAGCAATTTCTCTAGCTTCTTCTATCTCAGGTTCACTGATGTCTTCAGGATCTCTGGGCTGTCTTCGCTCTATGGCATCCATTCTGGTTTCAAACCTCTGAAAGGCCTCCAACACTTCTGCATTGGAAACGATTCTCCTTCTGCTTGCACCTCTACCAACTCGGATTTCCATGTTAATTCTCTGCAAAAAAAACTCAAAAACAGCTCTGATACCACAATTGATAGTAACAAAATTGAAAGTATAGCCCCCAAGGAGAGCTGGTCTCTAATGTAGCTCTGTCATCATTTTCTCTCGAATTAACTCAGTTCATTCCACGTAGTCTTCCTCAACTCCTCTATAATTTTATTTATCAATTTCAGAGAAATTGACAAATAAACACATTAAGCAACTTGGGAAAAATTAAATATATCCCCGAACTTTAATTCTACCGCCGAACCTTAGAACTAAGGTTGTCACCCTTTATAATCTTATATTGATAACCCGACGCTTTTTAAATAAACAACTTTATAACAACCCTTAGGCCTCGGGCCCACCTGTACAACTGACGGAATTCAATGTAATTCTATGTCCATACCTGGGTTTATCTCCTGAGCATATTTGAGTGCGATCATTGTTCGATGAACCTATCTTAGATCGGATGAAATGTATCAATATCTCACTGAGTCCATGGTCGATAGTTAACGTGCGATGACAGTAGGTTTTCAAAACTGCTTAAGGCCACGTGGCAGCCCCTGACATTGATCGTGTTCAGATGGGAAATACAACTTTTCCTACAAAGGCGGTGCGATCAAAATCTCTGGTTTTGTACAGTGATTGATTGGGGTCTCACTGGGGTTATCACTACTCCTTGTATGCTCTCCGGTTCACTAACTCAGGGTCTAACCATGGGATAGGATTTTCAATTAACAACAAAACAAGTCTATCTCTCTTATAAGTGGGTTTTCACAACCAGGCTTGTGACAACGCCTTTACAAATTCATTCTCAGAGATGGTATAGGTACAATGTAAGTTTGTTATGAGGGATAATTAAATCCGACTATGGCTTCTTCTGGGGATTTAATTCAACAGGGCCTATTCTGACAATTCACGAGAAATCTACAATCAACAATGGATAGAGGGGCATGCGGAGATTATACAACAACTCTATTCAACAATTATACGCAAAATAGTGTTCAATAGCCTCACAATTAAACAAATTCCCTCAAAAATATCAATTCAAAGACAATTGAATTATCAACGAGCACTGAAATTCATTCAACAGGAAGCAATTGCTTAACACCTAGATTTTACTGCGGAAATCTCCTCCCCTCAATACATCCCAGGGATACAATTTCTATGCATTACAATGTGTCTCTTCGGCTCCTCTGTGAGGACCGTTTTTATTCTAACAAAGGCCTAATTATATTATTCGAATAACTGAACAAGACAGATGGACTGAACCAAACTATTCGACTTCTATTAACTGTAACTGATCTAAATGCAACAAACAGCTAAGGTATTGATACCTTGCTGTTACAAATTCAAATGATTTTGAACCCTCCTAGCCACAACATGTGGACAAAAGTCCTACATTACTGGCTAGTGTCTAATGCCCCTGCATCAAATTACCACTCCTCAAACTCTCAATATAGAAGGACATATCAAGAAGAAAAATGTGATAGTGTTGGTTGATTTTGGGTAGTACCAATAATTTCATTCATTGTAAGGTAGCCAAGGAATTGAATTGCTTCCTATACCCAACACTAGAGTGTCAAGTGATGGTTGCAAATGGAGGGACTATAAATTGCCCTAGAAAATGCCATAACATCAAGCTAACCATGGGGTAATATGTATCGAATAGTCCAATGCTTTCCATTCCAATGGGAGGTGTCGATCTTGTATTAGGAGTACAATGGTTACAATATTTGGGGATGATAGCTTTTATTTTTCAAGAAAGTTTCTTGAATTTTTTTTCTGAAGGAAAGTAAGTTGAATTACAGGGTATTGTAGGGAAGATGGGAAAGATAATAATGTCTAATTTCATAACAAATCTTTTGAATGAAGGACAATTTGGCATAATTTCACAATTATTCTTGTTGGGTTCTGGATTTATATACTTTTCTCTCCCATTTTCGCCCACCTTTCTATCTCTTTGTATCATTAATTATTCTAAAATGCATGAGGTAAACCCATTTTCTCTATCTTACATGGAATATTTTATTAATGAAGTAATAGTCATGGAGGTTTTACCTTTGCAAGCATTAACTCCGATATTTTTACATATTTGGTAAAAGAAAGGGGATTACAGTTGTGAGTCATATAAAAAATCCTAAATTCCAACGCTATCTTTACTTGCTGCTACAACGCAGTAGACTCTGTTTCACCCCAGTAATATTTTTGTTAGAAAATTAAATATTACAGAGAAATGCAACACATAAAATATGTGGAAAATACAAGCACAAAAAACACATAAAACTAGAGAGACACAGATATACGTGGTTCACCCAGTTTGGGCTACGTCCACCCCGAATAGCCAGTCCTTCCTTTCTATTATCCAGCAAAATGAAAAGACAAAACCTACAACAGATCCGTTGTAATATCCTATGTTCTTTCTCACAGTCTCCCTCTCTATTTCTCTCTCTGAGAATACACATACAATGCACAACCGCAATACAATGCCCTCATAAAAGCGAGGGGTTGCCTTCTAGGGAAAAAAACCCTAATCTAAACATAACTTCTACCGTCAGATCATTTTCCTAATGAACGGCCCAGATTGACTAGAAATTACTATACTTTTACAAGGAAATTTTACATATGTTTTTAGCTTCGGGGGTGCTGCCCCCGAAAGCCCCCGCCAGGGGGGGGCTCTGAAAGCGCTGCTGCCCCCCCTGGACCCCCCACGGCAGCGATTAATTATGGACGGCATTTCCACCCCTTTTAAGGTATAGGGGTCCAACGCTGTGATACAAAGTAAACAAGATAACCAGGCTCCACACCCAACAATTTTAGGCTTTTCATGGTTTCCTTTTTGGCAACTAGGTTGCTGTTGTAACGAATTGTATAATTGTAGATATGTAGTTGTTAAAGGAAAGCTGCAATTTCCTGAAAAGTGGTATAAAGAGGGCCTTCGGGCTGTGAATTGAGGTCAAGAAAGAATATAAAGATTTTTTAATGGAATTATTTTTCCAATTAATTGAATGCACAACACGATTTTGTTTCAATTGTAAACTATGAGTTTGCCACAACCCTGATCAGAGAGTTGGGCCCACTCTTTTGATCAAGTGCTGCGTTATCTTTCTTTGTTTATGTTACATTTTAGTTTCATTTTGTAACTGTTGTTTCAATATAACTCTGCAATTGCCATGAATACCTTTTGAATTCTACAATCCATTTTAATTGTTGTTACAGTAGTTTTCTTGTTCATTAATTAAAGCTTGTGATCCAATAACAGGTTGTGTGATTGTTCCTGCATATACTGTGCGCATTAGTCTTGAAATAAATAATTCCCTTAGGTTGATAATTTATGTGGGAAAAATGGTTTGACTATTTGTTCACATTTGGACACCAAACGTTTGGTGCTCTTGTCAGGGAAGGTTAACAAGGTGCAAGAACACGATCTGCAATTGAACTAAGGGTCGATATCTCGTCTTGGGGAGGGACTTTATTGCCCTACTTCAAGTCCTGAGCATAGTGTTCTATGTTTTTATGATTTTTATTGTTTTCATTAATTGATATCTCATCTTGGGGAGGCCATCCATTACCATGTTCCAAGTCCAGAGTGTAGTGTGTTGTTTTTCCTTGCTTTGATTTTTTATTAAGACCGATCTCTCATCTGAGGGAGAATATTTGTTACCCTACTCTAAGTCCTGAGCATAGTTTTCAAATTTTCTGCTTTTTGATTATTTTTCTGAAAATGGCCTACTTCTCGTCCTGGGGAGGGTATTTGATTACCCTACTTTAGGTACTAAACTTTGATTTTATTTTTAGTTTATTCGATTTTCTGTTTTGAAACTACTCTCTCATCTCGGGGAGGAAGCTATCTATCCTGCTCTGAGTCCTGAGCACCTTTGCTATTTTGATGAATTATTCTCACCAATTGTGTGAAAAAATATCTGAATAAGAGGGGTAGAGGAAGACCCCGAAAGAAAGGAAAGGATCTGGGAAGGAAGACATATATCCAAGAGATCATCGAAAAGGCTAAATCTCAAGCATCCTCTCGTGCTGATGTTAGGGTAAGGGTTTAGACAAAGTCTAAAGGGAAGTCAGCTGAATAGCCAGTGCCATCCACGGTACGAGAGGAATTTCTTTTGACGTCGGAAGAAGCAAAAAATAAGGTATCATTGGAGGAGACATCCCTGCTTTCAGCAGAAGGGGAAGAAATAGCAAGTAGAGGGTCGTAAGAATTGAGCAATTCCAATAAGGAAGGATAATCCTTGAAAGGGTTTTCGTCACCACGAGACCAAGGGAGTGTTGTAAAGCCTCCTGTAGTTGAACTAAGCAATTATGATTTGGAAAGAGAGTTCCTAAGGGATTTTGCGTCACTAAGGGACCAACAGAGTGCGATGAAACTTCCTACAGTCGAATCACCCCATGTACCACTCACAGAACTAGTTGAAATTCTAGGTGAGTATTGGAGAATATTTATGGCACCTGCAAGTTCTTCTATTGATTTTCCTATTGGAAAAATTATAGGTGATGCACTGATGAAGCCCATTCCTTTAACGAATCTGCCTAATTTTCATGGGATTTCTTCTGAAGATGCTGATATATTCCTCTTTGAATTTCACGTTATCTGTAGAGGGTATTATTATATCTTTGATGCTCAGAAACTAAAAATATTACTTGCTACCTTAAAAGGGACAACCTTGCGATGGTTCATGGGTTTAGGAGGAAGAACTATCTCCTCATGGGATGGGATGAAAGAAGCCTTTTTGGAGAAATACCAATATTACTGTAAATCTCGTGACATTAAGGAGGAAATATTTAAGTTCTTACAGGAAGAGGATGAGAACATGGAAGACTGTGTGGAACGATTTAAATATATATTAAAGAGACCAGGCCATAATGAATTGGATAAGGATATTCTGAAGATTATTCTTCTCCGGGCACTTAGGGAAGATTCCCTGCAACTTCTGAACATAGTAGGAAATGGGGACATCTCAAAAGAAGACTTCGACACCATTTGTGACTATTGCATTTAGTGTTCACGGAGGGTTACAAGGAGTGGGCAAGGAATTCGGTCATTAAATATTTCTGGTGGAGGGGTTACAAAGGAATAAATTGGAAACCTAATGGATAACTTAAGGAATGATATCCTAAGCACATTATCCATCCAGATGGGCACTCTGCAAGCAAGGCAGAAATAGATAGAGTTGGAGAAAAATATGGCTATATTCTTCCCACAATGTAGAAAAAAACATCCTTTGAAAGAATGCCCATTAAACATAGTGGAAGCCTACGTAATCTATGAACAGACTCATGCGAGTAGCTCGTGTCCTTCCTTGCCTGGACTGAAGGAAGTTTTTCAAGGAGCAAGTGAAGAAAGTGTGGTAGACTAGCTATACTTCATGGGGCAGAAAAAGCCATGGAAACCTCGACCACCAGCTATGAATCCAGGTATGTTTCAGGACCCATCCCAGTATTTTAATAATTTTAATATGGGTCCCCAGTCTGCACCTTTTTCATCTATGTGGTCTCAATGTCAATATCCCCCCTGGCAATATTGGGTTCCCCGAATACAAGGAAAATACCATCTAGCGGATGTTTTTGAGGAACCCCATAGAAAAATACCCCATACATCCATTTCTAGCAGAGGTTACTGGAGGAGGTTGGCAGGCGAAGGGTTTTGCAGATGTTTTCCACTCGGTGCGCTTATCATTAAACGTCACCCCGGTGCTCTGTAATACCGAAAGCACCGATCGACACAAAAACACTGGCACACCTGACACTATGCATTGCATACACACCCACCTGGTGTGTTGTATTATTCTATAGCAGCAGTGTGTCACACATCTTCCGTGCCAGTGCGTTATAAACACCATGCCAAAACCAAAACCGCCCAGTGCGGTAAAATGAAACCTCGCCGATGCATCATAAAACATCGTGCCAAAACACTAACCGATCGGTGTGTTTGTAATAAACAACACTGGTGTGCCTATAAATGACGCACACTGGTAAAGGGTTCAATTAAAAGAAATTACGGCAAAAAACCTGGATTTTTCATTTTTCCAGTGCTCCTGACCTCTCAATTACCAGTGTGCGCTCTACCATAGAACGCACTGGTGTGCACAAAACATTGGCACAACGGACAGAGTGCATGACGTACACAACCGCCCTGGGTGTCCAATTACGGTAAAGCACTGGTGCTTCACTACTCTTCCACGCCGGTGCATCATAAAACACCGCGCCAAAACAAAAACGTGCCGGTGCGTTCTTATCCAAGAGTGTTGGTGTGCCTATAAAACACACGCACCAGAATAATGTTAAATATAAAAAAAAATTAAGGAAAAAAAAACAGTGCTTTACAACTATTCTGCATCAGTGCTTTACGAATATTCTGCCCTGGCGCACCATCAAAAAAATGCACCAAAACTGAAAATTCCTGGTGTAGTGTTAGTGAAACGCCCCGGTGCATTATAAACAATGCACCAAATCTGGCACTACCCGGTGCAGTTGTAAGTAAGCGTATTAGTGCACCTATAAAACCCCGCGCACCAGAACAGGGTTAAATAAAAAAAAATTACGGCCAAAAAACCACTTTTTTCACTTTCCTCAGTGCTCTAGAGCTCTCAAGCACCGGTGCCATTTCCCATTCTCTGAGCCGCCCTGACATTGGTGCTCTCATTTTACCCATTGCACGCACTGCTACTCTGCATTGGCCACTAATCTCTAGCTTGCATTTTGAAAAACGGTGGAAAAATTTTATTTTGCAAATTTTATAGCCAATATGCCTCCTCGACAATGAAATGTACAGATATTTTTCTAGTTTTTCCATAATTAAGACTTTTAGTGGATTAGAATTTGAAATAACCTTAAAAATAACCATTACTTACATATATATATATATATATATATATATATATATATATTATCGCATGTTGCGCCTGAGCCATTCGACTTGCACTGGAGAGCGGTGCTGCCTGTAAAATTTACAAGCCACACCACCACTAGTGCTAACAGTATCCGCACAGTTTCCGGGGCAGTACCGAAAGGCGCCCCACATAATTTTAAATTAAAAATAATAAAATGCGGTGCACTCATTTAGCCAGGTGCAAAATTGACCAAGGGAATCCTAGTGAAGTGCGTTGATAGTATTATCTGCCTTGGTATATGTCAGCGCACTGCATTCTGCATTCCAAGAGGGTTAACGGTGCGGCCGGTTAAAACACTGCATCATTGACTATGTAATTTTCATGAAGTTAGTGTGATGACATGACTATATGCTCTGAGGCGTATATTTCAGTCAGCACACTATTATTCTGAGCTTAGATATAGTCAACGGTGCTTGAAAAATAGACAACTACGTTGAGGCCGGTGCATTGTATTTCATTAGGGGCACCGAGAACGGGGCGCTACAAACTTAAACCGCACCGCCACCGGTGCCTGACTGTTTTTCTAGTGCACCGAATGGTCTATTTTTTTTTTCATATATATATATATATATATATATATATATATATATATATATATATTCCTAAATACATGCCTGTTTTAATTAAAAAAAAATATTTAATATGTCAATGATTCATAGAGAAGAGGAGGAACAACAACAGCAACAGGCTGAACAATATGACATGATTCACCAATGGGAGGCCCAAGAGAGGGAGAGATATGCATACCCTCGGCCTATTACAACAGATACTTAGGGTATCCTGAGGCAGGTAGGCCTCCTCAAGTTCTATGAGGAGGCTACTTCCCTAAAGGACCATAGTGTGTTTCTGAGATATCTTATCCGTAGGTGGAATGCCCACTGATAGGCTTTCTAGGCTGGTCCTGACGAGTGGTACACACCCACTTAGAAGGATATTTATTTTATTACATAACTATTGAGGAGAGGGGTGGATTTTCCCTCATTCCGAGACGTGCCAGCTGGTTGTGTAGCAGGGAGTCAATTAGTTTACTCCTAGAGATACATTGGAGCACATGTACTGTCTCCTTCAGAGTTTCAGGTACCTGTAGGTCAGTTACATCTAGGTGCATTTGGTAGATAGGACGTGCAGTGCCTCTCACTTATCATTTCGACAATTTTGCACAACACCAGTGACGGGCAACGCATTAGTTGCTCGCTTTTATATTATGTTGATTCTTTAGTACAAAAACCATGACTTGTGAGGTGGTCTGCCATTTTTTTACGGCAGTTTTGTATGACCTTAGATAGATGTCGTGCTCATGCATAAGGGAGGGTCAACTTCCCTTTTGCTTCAGAGTTGTTTTGTTTATTTTTTGAGAGGTTTCTAGAGATGAGACCTAGTTTTGTTTGACAACCTCATAGGCCGATGTTTGAGGCCCGAATACACATGTGGGGGTAGATGATGCCCAAGAGGAGAGACACTATGTTTCCATCCAGGATATCGCATGATGCACTAGACTTACTAGCCAGTGTTGACGGGCTACATCCCTTCAGTTTGTTCCCATGTACTTATGCTGGATTAGATTGGCGAGGGTGTCCCAACATCCTCTTCATAGATGATGAGCTAGCAAATGACAGAGGTAATATTACTATATTATTTATATTTATTCTAACATGTTCTTTAAATTTTTTTATTAAATTGTATAATGAAATTGTCTAATTACTGTTATGTACTTGTATATATTTTGTAGAAATTGGCTCTTTTGATGGTGAGGAGATGCTGAATCCACCACATGATCTAGGTGTCGATCCTGATGATGATCAGGACATGGCCGATGCTAAGGATGATCATGATCAGGATGAGGTCGGTGCAGCAGAGAAACATGATCCTACTCATGGTGCACCGGTATCACCTTTTTCTAGGTGTGGTCGACTTGAGACTAGATATAGGATGGAGTTGGGCAACCAACTCTGTGCATTGATTGTTGATGTAGGCATCATGCCCACTCATTACAGAGACATACAAGCTAATGATAGGTTTTTTTGGATGTGGAGAGGCATGTCGCGTGACATGTACGACCTGATGCGACATGTCGTAGGAGCTATGATAGTTGTTACGCGACTAAGGAGGGTTTTCCGTAGCTATAAGTGTACTAGTTGAGTTGCGACACGTGATGGACAGTTCGTGAGTAGCGACTCACATGCATCTCATGATCATTCACCTCATGCCGCACATGATGAGCATGAGGCTAATCCACTAGCAACATCTAGCAATCATCATGGAGATGAGGCTATACCATTGGTCACTTCCAGTCAGTAGCCTGTAGCATCTGTCAGTACTAATCATGATCATGAGTAGGCTGGACCATCGACTGTCGAGGCTAAACTATTGACTAAGCAAGCCTCCACTACTACTACTTATATTGATGTTGTACTAGTACTACTAGCTAATGAATCCATCAATACTAGTGATCATGATCATGAGCAGGCTTAACCATTGATTGTCGAGGCTGCACCCTTTACTGAGAAGGCCTCCACTTGTACTGCTATTGATTTTTTTATACTAACACCAACTGATCCATGAAATTTATATTATAGTTGTATATTTTTAACATTATTCAGTTATATATATATGGTCCATCTATTTTATGTTCATGTTGCAGTTGTACTTAATTTACATGTTGGTGATCATCATGATTTGGCACGTATTGTTAGGTCATGTTAGATATGTTCATTTAATTTTTAGCTTGCAGATAGATGTGTATATGTGATAGCATGAGTTATTTGACATGAGATGTATATTTGATGTTTGTGTTGTGATGATGTTAATATATAATATTAATTTGATGTTAATTGAATGTGTTTTTCAGTCGAATATGATGTTTGTATGATGCTTATCATGATCATGATGATGTTTATTAATTAATTTAATATTAAATGACCATGATATTTATTAAATATTATGTCGTGATTTAATAAGCACACCGAACTGTATAAAGTTATTTTTTTTGTATGTAAGATCATAATAAAATAATGATAATTCTAAAGTACATGAATTTATTTTCATTATTTTCTCAACTTTATTATGTTACAAAAATTTGTATTATTTTAGATTTGTTATTTTACAATTATTTGGAAATTTACAAATTTTAATATTTTAATAAAATCATTTCACATTAATACAATTAAAATTTCCACATTAATATATTAGAATTAGAATTACAATTTTACATTAATTTCACATACATGAATTATGATTAGAATTAGAATTACAATTTTTATTTTACATAGAATTACATTTACAATTTTACATAGAATTACATTTACAATTACAATTACAATTTTACAAATATTTTACATACAATTACAATTAAAATTACATTTACAATTAGAATTAGAATTAGGATTACAATTTTACATTAATTTCACATACATAAATTACCATTAGAATTATAATTACAATTTAAATTTTACATACAATTACATTTACAATTTTACATAGAATTACAATTACAATTTTACAAATATTTTACATACAATTCAATTAAAATTACAATTACAAATACAATTCCAATTTTAGAATTTTACATACAATCACATTTACAATTTTACATAGAATTACATTTAGAATTACAATTACAATTTTACAAATATTTTACATACAATTCAATTAAAATTACAATTACAAATACAATTACAATTTTAGAATTTTACATACAATTAGAATTACAATTACAGTTTTACAATTTTTCATATATACAATTACAATCATTTCACAATAAATTAAATATTACAATTACAATTGAAATTTTACATTAATAAATATTTTACATACAATTACAGTTAAAATTACAATTAGTACAAATACAAATACAATTTTACAATTTTACATACAATTAAAATTTAAATTTCAAATACAAGATGAATGTGAAGTTGGGTTACACTTTTTGCCCTTTTTTGAGAAAAAAAAAATATTTTTTTCTATTCTTCAACTTTCTGCAAACTATAACAATTTTTCTGTTTAGAATTTCATTTTGCGATAAAAATAAAAGTTGTCAGAAATTTTGTTAGCTTTCTATTACTTATTTTTTGAAATTTTTTAATGCAGATTTGATATGTCAACTTAGTGTTTCTTTTAGTGTGTGTTTCTTAACAATCAAAGGATTCATAAGAAGTCATGTTAATACGCAATGTTGTATTCATTGAAAATTTGTGTTTTTGAGGAAACAAAATGTGTTACAACAATCTAGACAGATTCTACTTTGGTTTCATCATATTTAAAAAGCCAATGGATGCATATCATAATTACTAGAATTTTTTGAACTGGTCCAATATGAAAAATTGCATATTTTGGATATGTTTCGCGACACAAAAAATTTCTTAACATATAAGTTATAAACTAAAAATCTAAAAGCTACCCATTAGAGACGATGGACCAAATGCTCCATAATTTTTTCAATTTTTTTTACAATGTATTTAGGGAGATACAGAATTTTGATTTCACTGAATCACAATGACCCTCAGAAATTGTTTTCACCCATTTTATTAGAAAATTAATTAAAATTAGTAAATGTTTATGAAATTCCATAAAAGTTATATTTCCTGAAACTAGATTTAATTCTGAAAATTCTTGTCTTTTTTTTGACAGTTAATTCAGAATGTTTCATGGAGTTTAATCAGTCCAAAGTTGTTGACACATAAAGCTGCATAACTTGTGATGCGTTATTTCGGCTGAAATATTTTTTGTGTCAATGGCCCATTAAGTCTAACGACTTAATAGTTCAGCCAAACTCCTAATCAAAGTTCGGCTGAAATTTAAATCAAAGTTCATCCAAACTTTAATCTAATTTTCCGTCGACCGGAAAATTTTGCTGCGCCCCTTCTAAAACACATTTCGCAGAAATATAAATTGTCGCAAAATCATTCATAATTTTCGCACATTTCGCACATTTGGTCTGATTTTATAAAGGTCTTGGTTTGGGTTTAAAGACTTTTCTTGGAGGTTTGGGTTTAAGGGAATTTCTTGGTGGATTAATTTTGCAAAGAATTGTTTTGGGTTTAAGGAATTTTCTTGGAGGACATTTCTTGGAGACAGTTTGATTTTTCAAAAAATTGTTTTGGGTTTAAGGAATTTTCTTGGACGTACATTCAAAGGACATTTCTTGGAGGTATGTGATACAATTTTTTGAATGTTTTTTGTTCAATTTTTTTTGAAATCATGGATTTGTGCTTAATTTCGAATTCTTGGAGACGGTCTGATTTTGCAAAGAATTGTTTTGGGTTTAAAGACTTTTCTTGGAGGACATTTCTTAGAGGCGACCTGATTTTGCAAAGAATTGTTTTGGCTTCAAGGAATTTTCTTGGATGTACATTCAAAGGACATTTCTTGGAGGTATGTAATACATTTTTTTGGATGTTTTTTGTGCTTCATTTTTTTTGAAAGTATGGAGTTGGGCTTAATTTTGAAAATAAATTTTTTGGAAGTATTTCTTGAAGTATTTTTTTAAAGTGACTTTTTTTTTAAGTTGGAGGCATTTTTTGAAGTGACATTTTTTTAGAGTACATGTTTTGAGTTGAAGTAAATATTTTGAGCTTCGTTTCAATTTTATAAGACATTTTTTTCTCGAAATTTTTAAAGTAAGTGTTTTGGATTGGAGTATGTATTTTTTACAAAAAAATTAAAATCACCTTTTTTAAAATTAAATATTTTGTGATACTTTTTCTAATTGAGTTATTGTCTAATTTTTTGAAGAAATTTTTTTGAAATTCATACTCTATTATCATGGGAAATCGAAGGACTTGTGTGAGAAAATATGATAAAAAAAGAGACCCTGAGGAACGTAGAGAAGAGACGAGACAATCTCGCAAAAGAAAGATAAAAGAACTCTAAAATATTGAAGGGGAAAATCAACCTCAAGTATAAATTGAAGCAGGTATGTAAATGTAAATATTATGATCTATTGATATATTTAAAATTTTCCTAGTGTAAAATGTGAAGCTTAATTTTTATTTGATGAACTAATTTGAAAAATATTTTGTTTAATGTAAACAGACAGAGATATTCCTCAAAACATTAATGATGAGATACAAAATTTTGAAAGAGAAAGTGAAAGAGATATTGAACCAATGATTGAAGATGGTGAAAATATTGAAAGAAATTCAAATGAAGAAATTGAATCACAAGGTATGTACACACACACACACACACACACACACATACATATATATATTGAACACATGCACGTATTATTGAAATTATACATATATTTATTAATTTAGTTATATATTTTTCATATGTAAACTTATTATGTACTATTTTTTTGAATATGTACAGATGAAAAAGGTGTCGATGATGAGTTGTTAGAAAATGTTGACACTCACACATATGGAGATAAAAAACCTAACCATGTTATACGATATCGTGTTAACTACATTTTTGAAAAGTATTTCTTAAATGAGCGGGTGACAGTTCAAGCTCAAATGTTGAAAGGTCTCCTATCATTAAGGAAATTAAAAGAAGCTACAACACTACTGGGTATTCGAAAATCAACCAAAGATAAAAAAATGAAGGAATATGTGATACAAAATATAAGTAGTGGTATAAATTCAATTAAGAGATCTAGAGAGAAAAATGTTTCAATTGTACGTAGAGGAATACATATGGCAATGGTTTCATCAAGTACTTAAGAGAATCGTTTGGTAACATATATGGCACGAGCATTAGGAAACTCGTGAAAAACTTTGCACAAACATCGGAAATTTTGGCTGCAAGTGGATGTAAATGATGAACTCGCTTGTTGGAGAGCTATTTTTAGGCAACCATACAAAGATAGACTTGGATAAAATTTTAAATATATAATATATGAATATTGGAAGAACAACTTGCGTGCTTCGCCAACTGCAAGGCATGTGATGCGAAGAAGAATAGCACGAAATCAATACGAAGAACATGAAAAATATTTCTTGGAAACCACTCAGATATAGTTATGCAACAATTTTAAAGAAGAGAATAGTCAAATTCATGTTTCAATCAGTGCTTTTGTTCAACAAATACCATGGTATGTAAAACCTATCACCGTACGCGACACTTGTTGTTGTCGTTATCATGTGGAATTTGAGTTATGTTATGACACATTATTTAATTTTGGTAGAACATTATGGAAGGATTCACCTCCTCCTTCCACTATCTGTGATTTCATATCTCAAATTCTATGTGAAAGAGAAAGAGATGAACTATTTTACAAAAAGAAATGTGTTGGTGGTAAAAAATGCGATGATTGTGGAAATTTGACTAAATTTCAAAAAAAATATCGTATTGATATAAATGATCAATCATTGTCCAACATGAAAGTGAAATGGAAGAGATATGAATATATCGATACATCAATTCAAGGTGCAAATAGTGTTAAAAGAATTGAATTACTAGAAGACGAAATTTTTCTGATAGACTTTTTGAGAAAGTTTGAGGCAGAAATTTACAAATACACCAAGCATTCCCATAGAGCTCGATGGAAAGACTTGAAATTCAAAAAATCTCGTGAAGTTTTTCCACCAGGGACCATTTTGTCAGTGATTGATTTTGCAGAAAACTACACATTTTTTCTACAAAAATAAATTCAGAGTGAATACTATCATTCTGACAAAGTCTCCATGCTCTTCCATATTATATATAGACATGCTGAAGAAAATGTCGATCATATAGAAATCACGAGTGAAAATCGACATATCATTAAAGAATATCACTTTTATATAAGTGACGATCGTACACATGATACATATTTTGTACAAAATTGTTTTGGAAATATTTATGGTTCCTTGAAAAATCATGGAATAACATTCAATGAACATTGGATATGGTCAGATGGATGCAGAGGTCAATTCAAATCTCCACGATCATTCTTTTGGTTGTGTTGTCTTCATAAGAAAATGTGCATTAAACATTGTTGGAATTTATTTGAGACTAGCCATGGAAAAGGAGAACATGACAGTGCAGGAGCATGCATAAAACGAACACTTCGAAGATATCAAATGAACCCCTCTGCAAGCCGACTTGTGAACGCTAAAGAAGTTGTTCAATGGTGCATCGCTTCTCTAAGCCATGAGACTAACCCATCAAGGTACGTGCGAAGGTACATTCAATTTAATTTTTGCTGGAAATCTAATTTTAAACATTGTACATTTATCGTGCAATGATTATCTTTGATTTTATTTTGATATCATATTTACAAATTATTCTTTTAATTTTCCATATAAAGGTTTTTCTGGCATATTGGGATCGAAGATGTAGATAGATCAATTGGAAATGATGTTGAAACAATAAAAGGGAATCGAAAATTGCATTCAATTAAAATAAAGTTGTCCAGAAATGTGTTTGCATTGGATAAAAGAAAATATTCTTGTTTTTGTGATGTTTGCATAGACAACACAAAATCCAATGACGTTTGTGAAAACAAAATGTATGTAAAATATTGGAAACATACAAAGCTAAATACAAAGGGAAAAATGTCTGTTGCAATGTTTGAAGAAATGCAATCAGAGGAAACTACAATATCATCCGATGGTGATCGAGTTTTTGATATTTTTAGAGAAGGTAACATTTGAATTTCCTTCTAGTAATTTAAAGATATAGAAATAAATTTGAATATGTATAATTTTGTTAAGTTTGTTTTATTGTGCAGGAGATGTTTTTTCTATAATTGCACCTATTGACAATGATGAAAATGTTAAGTATTATTTGTTGCGTTGCACTAAATGAAAAATGAAATTATTACAAAACTATAATGATCACGGATTTCAATATGACAGAGGATCTATTATACTGAAAGGTTATTTTTTCAGACAAACTAATCAAAGTGGGGAATTTTTTTACTTTGAAGACTATGAACATGATTCCATAAGTTGTCAATATAGTCACTTGGTGTGTGCAACACGCATAAAGTTGATAGAGGTTCAATCAAAGAAAAAAACGAAAATTAAGAAATGGAAAATGTCAAAATCCGATCATGAATGGATTATTGAAGATGTGATTCCATTGGAATTTTTTTGATTGAATTGCCCAACAATTTATTCTCTTTGGATTAAATATGTTTTATAACTTCCAGTACTCAACTAAAAATTGAGCTTCTTATGTTATTTTTGCAAATGTTTGCACATGTACAAATTGTTTTAGTACATGCACGTGCTCTAGTATCAACTGAGAGTAGCTTTTCAATACATGTGCATTGATGAAAAATGTTACATGTATTGGATATATATATATATATATATATATATATATATATATATGTATGTATGTATGTATGTATGTATGTATGTATGTTCTAGAATGTAATTAACTGGAACTAGTTTTTCTATGTGCATTGATGAAAAACTAGTTGGATTTTCTAGTAAAAAGTATCCACAATGTAAATAAATCATTCGCAGTATAGTTTTGTATGAAGATTCCTTTCAGACAAGAGACTCGAAGAACTTCTCCAAATTTTGGTGGGATTTTACCCACATCTCTATTCCTTATTGAAAATCTAGTACAAAATTTGTTTGTCCAATGGTCGGATATGTTCAATGCGCATTGATGAAAAATGTTACTTACATATTGGATATATATGTTCTAGAATGAAATTAATTGTTCAAGTAGTTTTAATATGTGCATTGATGAAAAATGATTTCAATGTACTCAATATATATATATTTTAGAATGCAATTTTAACTGAAAGTAGTTTTTCTATATGCATTGATGAAAAATGTTGCACATATTGGATATATACACAAACTGAATGTGCCCAATTTTTCTTGTGAACTTTTCTGGTAAAATGTATCCATGCAATGTAAATAAACCATCTACGTTATAGTTTTGTACGAATATTCCTTTCATACAAGAGACTCGGAGCACTTCTCTGACATTTGGTGGGATTTGACCCACATCTCTATTCCTGATTGAAAATCTAGTACAAAATTTGTCTGTCCAATGGTCGGATATGTTCTATGTTCTAAAGTGCAATTAACTAAATGTCATCAATTTACCAAATTATAAATCAACAAGGCTACCTATTTGAGTGCATTAATGACATTGACCCAAATTCAATAAACATATATGTGCTTCTTATATTTCCAATCAAAATTAAAGGGACAATTTACATATATCTACTTCTTTAAACTCTTTTTTCAATTAGAGCTTAATTGATACATGGTTAGTTGCATTGAAAAGATATGTTCTTCCTATTGGAAATTTTTTCACTCAAACAAGACTATGTAGAGATCAAAAGCAATATTAAGATGCCAAATGTACTTCAACCATCAAAAACTTGAGCTTTAAAAAGTTTTTGATTAAATCAAAAGAATACAAGTCACATAGGAGTCTTCTATCTAAGCCAAATGTAGATTGAAACCATCCAAAACTTAGATCAAAACATTTAACATTTAACATTAAATCAAAATTAAAGGGATTTACATATAACTACTTTTTTACTCTTTTTGATTAAATCAAAACAATACTTCACATGGGAGTCTTCCATCTAGGCCAAATGTAGATTGAAACCATCCAAAACTTAAATCAAAACATTTAACATGTTATATCTTGAAGCATTTAACATTTAACATTAAATCAAAATTAAATGGATTTATATATAACTACTTTAATCTTTTTGAATATATCAAAACAATACTTCAAATAGGAGTATCTTCCATCTAGGCCAAATGTAGATTGAAACCATCCAAAACTTAGATCAAAAAATTTAACATTATATCAAAACATTTAACATTTAACACTAAATAAAAATTAAAGGATTTACATATATATAACTGTAATGAACATAATGTACGTAGCGAGACCCGTCTCCTCGGTTGCCTAACTAGCCAACACCAGAGGGGGTCTGAATCAAAAAAGCAGAAAAGGGGCTGCCCATAACCGGGAAAAAGCTAAATAGGACCTGACATCAAGCTAGCTATTGATGTGTGTAGGAGGATTCTCCTCCACAATTGGATAATTGTAGTCCTCCGGATCATCATCTACTCCCTTGGAGTGCTGGGAGGAGTTGTCGCTACTTGCGCCATCGCTGCTGGAACTCGTCGAGCCGAATTTGACTGGAAGAGCTGCCATCTTCCTAGTGTCCTGGGGCTGATGGGTTGGGATGGTGGAATTTCTCCATTGCTTCCTATAACTAGAAGCACCTTCATCTTGCGGCTCCTCCTGAAAAGAGATGGAAATGGTCGCCGTAATTCGCAGTCTGACCATAGCGCTAGTGAAGTGAAATTTTGCTTCATTGCTTGCTGGAGGAGGGTGGCTATCTGTGTCGTGGATGGAAAGAGGAGGGCGAGAGCCAGCACTCTTTCCCCCTCCATCCCTAACCCCACCTCCCCTTCTGCAATGCATCCATTGTCTACGCATGGAGTCTTCCATATGCCAAATGTAGATTGAAACCATCAAAAACTTAGATCAAAACATTTAACATTATATCAAAACATTTAAAACATTTAACATTAAATCAAAATTAAAGGGATGTACATTTAAAACATTTAACATTACGTCAAAATTAAATGGATTTACATTAAATGTAGATTAGAATCTTATCCAAAACTTAGTTTTAAAAACTTTTTAATTATATCACAACATTAATTCACATGATTAATGTACTTCAACCATCCAAAACTTGGGTTTTAATTTTTTTTTGATTATATCATAAAATTACTTGACATGCCATCCAATTGTAGTTCAGCTATCCAATAAAAACATTTAATATTATATCACATGTGCCAAATGTAGATTGTAACCATCCAAAACTTAAGTTTTAAAAATTTTTTGATTATATATCGTGCAACATTACTTCACATGCCATTCCAATTATAGTTCAACTATCCAATACAAACATTTAACATTATACCACATGTGCCAAATGTAGATTGAAACCATCCAAAACTTAAGTTTTAAAAACTTTTTGATTATATATCGTGCAACATTAAAACATTAAATATCACATGCGAAATGTAGATTGAAACCATCCAAAACTTGAGTTTTAAAAACTTTTTGATTATATCATACATAACATTACTTCACATGCCATGCCAATTATAGTTCAACTATCCAATAAAAACATTAAACATTATATCACATGCCAAATGTAGATTGAAACCGTCCAAAACTTAACTTTCAATTTAACAAAAAATTATAGATCACAACATTACTTCTCATGCCAAATGTACTTCAAGCATCCAAAACTTAAATTTTAAAAACAAAAAAAATTATAACACATCATTACATAACATGCCAAATGTAGTTCAGATGACAACATTAATTTATAGATGACTACATTACTAGTAGTTCAATTATCAAAAACTTAAAAGTTTTAAAAACCAAACAAATTATATAACAACATTACTTCACATTCACATGCCAAAAGTACTAAAACCATCCAAAAATTAACTTTTTGGAACAAAACAAATTATATTAACATTGTAATAAAATATGTCCAAAAATTTTAGATCTTACAAGTATGAAATTGTATCAAGTTATATATATATATATATATATGTGTGTGTGTGTGTGTGACAGTGCATCTAGATAATATGTAAAAAAGAAAATTTAAGACTATCTAAATCTTGAAATCAAATCTACAAATCATGTCCATCAAATAAAGATGGATCTAGTGTCTTTCCTATCAAGGTCTCAATCCGCGCACTATCATGTGAAGCATGGGAAACCTACATATACAATGCACATGTACTTGAACATTAAAATTTGATGTTTTAAAAATGAGTGAGAATATATATACAACTTCATGTAAAAAACAAAATATAACAAAAAAATCATGCAATACCTCATGAGGTTCCCTCTCCATTTGATCAACAAGTTCCGCCCCCATAGGAACATCTGCAACAGTAAACTATACAATACACACATATATATATATATATATATATATATTAAAAAATTTCAAATTAAAATGCACATGTACATATATAAACTTATTTTCAATAATATTAAAAAAAAAGTTAGACAACTTGTTCAAATGGTGTGGATGTTCCTATCTCCGTCGCTAGAGTCCGTGGATTAAAGAAATCTTCTATAGGAACCTAAATTCAAAAAATTTAAAATAACTCAATATATATATATATATATATCTCAATTTTTAATGGAAATTTTTAAGGTGGAATATATATATATATATATATATAACTTAAACATAAATTTTAAAAGTAAAAAATTGTCCATACGTGTGGCTCATCTCCTAAGGAACTAGAAGGTACATCTCCCAAGGAAGAAGAAGGTACCGCCATCCCAAAAACATCGGACAGAATCAAAATCTGTTAAAACATTTTATCATTATATATACATACATGTACATGTGTGCACAATTATTTATTTTAAAATATCACTTAAAAAACACTAACATTTTCCAACATATCTTGATGGTGAGACCCATCTGCATTGTTTGAACCAGAGGTCCCGAATGTGATATTAACATTTTCGTCATTCATCATGCGTGACAACTGCAAATGGTGTTTTAACATATAATGATACATTTTTGTTAGATTAATGTACATACAAATAAATGTATACATGTACATACACATGTATCTATTACAAATTGTACACATGTATACATGTTAAAATAATTTCAAACCCTAAGGTCATTAACACATACCGTTCCCGTGCCCTCTTCCTCATGAAGAATTAGGTCTTGAAAATCATTGTGACAATTTTGTGCATATATTCAGAGATATTCAACATTCATGTTGTCAATCTCTTCATCTGTACAATACACAAAATTGGCACGTGCATTTTCACGTGCTCTTTGTCGATTTAGAAAAACATCGACTCCACCCAATCCGCTGTAAACATTGTCGATCATGACATCCCTTGCTTCTCGACTTATTTGAGAAGTTGCATCCATCTCTAACCGCAGAGTTTCGACCCGAAAGGGTCAACTCACCAATGGCGGCTCAGGGCGAGGCAACTCCACATCTCACTTAGCGCCCTTACGGTCATACAATCGACCTTTCCCCGGACCACAAAATTCTGATGAAAGGTCATTGCAATTGGATTTCATATCAAAAAAAAATTATGTGTAAAACAATTGTGCAAAATAAACAAGAACCTCGTCGTTCCATGGGAGCCTTCCATAGGCCGCAAGGTGCCTATCATACAAATAGTGAGCTATATTTGGGTGCTTGAAATATTGCACCTTCAACATTTTTCTTTTTGGCCCTTCCTTGAAATTAAACATTGACTTTGCCATATCTTTTCCAACTCTTTGTTTTACATCCTCCCATTTATCTGGACCCATTACTATTTTCTTTCTCTTTCTCATCACTTCTACAAATGTATCAGTCGTTGGCCCAAGAGTTTTGTACACATTTACAAGTTCGCCTAATGAATGTGTAACTATTTCGAGGCTTTTTCGACTCTCAATAGGTAAAGTCAAAGCCACGAGATCTCTCTACAATTTTTCATGAAGTTTTTCACACCTTTGTAAAGTGCGTTGTGCCATGTTTGTTTCCCATGGTATATTAGAAATGTCGGCCGGATAAGTTGTGCTAAGTAGACAACCTTTTTCTTGAATGTAGCATTCCACCCTATGTCTATTTTGACCAATATTTGGAACATTTTCAGCCTCTGCATCAATATTTATAAAATTTTGTATATTAGAAAAAACACATGTAAAAAAAATTGTACAAATTCAATGAAAAAAATATTGAAATTGATGGCAACCTTGACGTGGTTTGTTAGCATCTTCTCCACCATGAAACTATTGAGACCCAGAATGACCCTGCTGAGAACTAGACCTAAAATTACCCTACTGAGAACCAGCACCACTAGCCATTGATTGGCCTTCATGGGAATAAATATCACCCCCTTCACGCAACCTGCTACCACTCATTGATGGCTCTCTAAAGGGATTTGAACCACCACCAACCTCTCGAGACGAGAGAGAAGCTTCATAAACAAATGAAAATTTATAATCAATTGAAAAATACATTCATGTGTACATATAAATACATGTACATATTCATTGATTAAATTGCATGAACCATACCACAACTGGGTGAACCATGGGCATGCTCCATGCATGGAGTAGAGACCCTTCTCTGCTTAGCTCCTAAAAATTAAAAAATGAAACTTATTAACAACTAATTTAACTCACAAATTTCATAAAAAATCAATTCCATATGTACACACATGTATGGAGATTTAAGATTATATTTAAATACCGTGAACATCCCTCGATCCCTGAACCCCCATATGGGATTCGGTTGATCTTTGTCATTCATCCTCCATGATATATATATCTATTGGTGGAAATTTACACAAAATAAATTTCAGAAAATAAATTTGTATTTTAGTGTACACAAATTATGTAGAACACAACTTTCAAAGCAATAATTGATGTGTGAAACTCGATTTAAGTAAAAAAGAAATTAGAAAAATGATAAGTTCACCAAATTGCGCTTTACATGGTGGGAGCACACTTGGTATAAAATTGAAAAAAACACATCCTCATTAAAATAGAAATGAAACTGCATTTAAATAAACTCCATTTAAACAAAAATTTGTTGAAGTCCCCGCATTTTAATTTTATAAAAATGTGAAGTTCACCACTTTTTGCAAATGTGAAGTTCACCAAGTTGCGCTTTACATGGTGTAGTGGGAGCACACTTGGTATATAATTGAAAAAAACACATGTTCATTAAAAAAGACACATTTATAAGTACACAACACACACATATCCAAGATATGTTACAATGTCCATCAATAAATTTTGAAGGAGAGCGTCTCAACACTAATTCATCTTCTAGAGATGAATCTTGAATTTTTGAAGAGCATCTCAAAACCAATTCATCTTTAAGAGATGAATATTGCATTGGCATCACTTTTTATAATTCTAATTCATCTTTGATATATGAATCATGAATTGGCATTGCCCCATGCAATAGACTAACATACATCTTATTCACATTTGTACAATGACTTATACTAAAAAATTGAAATTGGCTAACAATATTGTTTGCTATTCCATGCAGTTCTTTTATCCTCTCCTTCTTAACTTGGCACATGCCATTCATCTGGTTGCACACAAGTTCAGAATTGGTGAAAAATACAATTCCATTTGATCCATACTCCATCGTTGTTCCCAAGCCTTCTATCAATCCAATATAATATGCCTCATTGTTTGTTATTCTTCCTGGTATATTCATTTTCCTTTAGACGACTTTGCTAGTCGCAATATTGGAAAGCACATATGTAATCATTGTTTTCCTTGGATTGGGATATCAAGAAACTTCTATGCATAATTTCCATTTTTCAACCATTTTTAATGGTTTTCTTATCCCTGAAAAGAAAAAAACAAATTCAATAAAAATATATATATTAAATCGAAATTTATTGCAAATGCATGAGAGAAATGACACAAGATGATGAGGTAAATGACATGTGCATTTTTTATCTTAAAGTTTGACTTAAGAAGTTTATGGTAGAGTTCACATCTAAAATTAATGGGATGAAGCCTTTAGTTTGTGGGAGAAATGACACATGTACACAGTTTACCTTAAAGTGGTTGTGTTTTATGGATATTAGAGGAAGTCGTTAGTTTGTAAGAGAAATGACATATGTACACAATTTGTCTTAAAGTGTTTATGTTTTATGGATATTAAAATGAAGAACTTCTATTTAGATCCATTCCAGAGATTGACTATACGGGCATTTACTAGATATGTCACCTTTCATAAAAGATGAGATCCAGAGGCTACTTGGCCCTTTACAGACTCTGCCTATAGAACTTGTAGAAGTAAACACTACCTATCCCAATTTTACCGTGTGAAGGGTGTAGAGGACCCGTGGAATCACTAAAGTTTGTATTATTAAACCTTTGGTTTAATGATCTTCAACCTTTGGTTGTAGATCCTTCAACCTTCGGTTGTAATTTGAAGGTCCTTTACCTTCATCCTTCAACCGGAGGTTGTAGATCCTTCAACCTTTGGTTGATATTTTCTTAAACCTTTGGTTTAATGATCTTCAACCATTGGTTGTAAATCCTTCAACCTTTGGTTGTCCTTCATCCTTAAACCTTTGGTTTAATGATCTTCAACCGAAGGTTGTATATCCTTCAACCGTTGGTTTTAGATCCTTCAACCTTTGGTTGTTGTTATGGGTTCAACCTTTGGTTGGTTGTACTTTCAACCTTTGGTTGTTTCTACTTAAACCTTTCAACCTTTGGTTGTACTTTGAAGGTGAATGGACCTTCATCCTTCAACCTTTGGTTTTTTCTCCTTAAACCTTTGGTTTAATGCAAAGGTCCTTGAACTTACTCATTGGGCAAGCCCAACCTTCCTTAAACCATTGGTTTAATGATATTCAACCATTGGTTGTAGATCCTTTAGGATGGGTTCCACCCATTCCTTCCTATGGTTGATCCTTCAACCTTTGGTTGTGCTTCATCCTTAAACCTTTGGTTGTCCTTCATCCTTAAACCTTTGGTTTAATGATCTTCAACTGAAGGTTGTAGATCCTTTAGGATGGGTTCCACCCATTCCTTCCTATGGTTGATCCTTCAACCTTTGGTTGTCCTTCATCCTTAAACCTTTGGTTTAATGATCTTCAACCATTGGTTGTAGATCCTTTAGGACAGGTTCCACCCATTCCTTCCTATGGTTGATCCTTAATGGCCCTATAAGGGCATAGGGTCTCATACATATGGTTATATGGCCCTATGAGGGCATGGGGTCCCATCACTAATGGCCCTATAAAGGCATGGGTTCCCATCATGTGGGTGATATGCCCTGATATGATTGATAATAATCATATCATATCATTTCATTAATCAACTGCAAGGACCTTGAATGGCCCTATAAGGGCATAGGCTCCCATCAATAATGGGAGGGCCTTCCATGACATGCTGAAGGACCCTATAGACCCCCTTAAGGGGGAATAGAGGCTTATTATCCTAATGGTTGGGTGGACCATAGGATCTCTAAGTGTAGCTATAAGGAGGCAATAAGGCCTTCAATGATATGCCAATGGCCCCTCTTCTTCGCGGGGGTGTGCTATACAGAGTCCACTTACCTCCTGAGGGTTGGGCCATTGAGACCAGTGACCTAACTTGAGGGCATCGACGACTGTTAAAATTATGGTGACCTCCTGAGGGGCATATCCTACTGGATATCTGACCTAACTTGAGGGGTGGACTCAATAGGATTTTTCCTAAGAGGGCCATAGAGGACCATTTAAGGCACATTGGAGGCATTGATGGCAATGTTACCTCCTGAGGCCATCACTGGAATGGGCTCTACAAGATATTAAGGTAAATCTATATATCTATTAAGTGTTTCAATAGAAGTGTAATAATAATTTCAAAAATAAAATATTCTACTTCCTTCAATCACTATTTACATATCATCAGTGATTTACATACCATCATAAAGTACCACTTCCTCACACAAAAATTCTTTCAGAAAATAGTGAAGATGGAATACATACCCACAAAGACTCTTGTTAGAGAAGCATTCAAATATGTGAGAAACAAATTAGGAATAGTTCTTGTAAATTATCTTGTTAGAGAACCATTTGAACATGTGAGAAACAAATTAGGGATAGTTCTTGTAAATTATTGTCACTTATTTGACTTCAAAAAAAGAGCCTATGAAATTGAGTGCAATATGTATGTGGTAGAGTACACAATATCTAAGGGGGAGAATACAATATATTTGACTTCAAAAGAAGATCCTATGAAACTGAGTGCAATATCTATGTGGGAGAGTACACAATATCTAAGGGGGATAATAGATATAAGGAAGGAATAGAAAGAGTAACAAAAAGCATATAATTGTGTCAATAATTTGAAGTAGTCAAGAAAGATAACAAAGGACCATCAAAATCGAGTGCAATATTTATATGATCAAGTGTCAATAATTTGAAGTAGTCAAGAAAGATAACAAAGAACCATCAAAATTGAGTGCAATATCTATATGATATATATATGATCAAGTGTCAATAATTTGAAGTAAAGAAAGATAACAAAGGACCATCAAAATTGAGTGCAATATCTATATGATTGTGTCAATAATTTGATAATTTGAAGTAGTCAAGAAAGATAACAAAGGACCATCAAAATTGAGTGAAATATCTATGTGGGAGTGTACACAATTTCTAAGGGGGAGAATACAATATATTTGACTTCAAAAGAAGAGCCTATGAAATTGAGTGCAATATCTAGGTGGGAGATTACACAATATCTAAGGGGGAGAATAGATAAAAGGAAGGGATAGAAAGAGTAACAAGAAGCATATGATTGTGTCAATAATTTGAAGTAGTCAAGAAAGATAACAAAGGAGCATCAAAATTGAGTGCAATATCTATATGATCAAGTGTCAATAATTTGAAGTAGTCAAGAAAGATAACAAAGGACCATAAAAATTGAGCGCAATATCTATATGATATCTATATGATCAAGTATCAATAATTTTAAGTAAAGAAATATAACAAAGGACCATCAAAATTGTGTGCAATATCTATATGATTGTGTCAATAATTTGATAATTTGAAGTAGTCAAGAAAGATAACAAAGGACCATCAAAATTGAGTGCAATATCTATATGATCAAGTGTCAATAATTTGAAGTAGTCAAGAAAGATAAAAAAGGACCATCAAAATTGAGTGCAATATCTATATGATTGTGTCAATAATTTGATAATTTGAAGTAGTCAAGAAAGATAACAAAGGACCATCAAAATTGAGTGCAATATCTACGTGGGAGAGTACACAATATCTAAGGGGGAGAATACAATATAAGGAAGGAATAAAAATAGTAACAAGAAGCATATGATTGTATCAATAATTTGAAGTAGTCAAGAAAGATAACAAAGGACCATCATCAAATTCAAATTGAAAGATCAAGTAGTCTTCTTCATGAAGAATAAGCATTAACTAGGTTCATCATTTAAAGCGTTCATTTTATAATGAAAAAATTTATGAGTAATATGGAATGAATCATTGTACATTATGATAAATCTTGTATTTAAATGACATTTGATATATGAATAAAAAATAAAATGGGATCATCTCTTCATATATATATGTGTGTGTAAGAGATAAATAAAAAGCAAAGGTAATTCACCAAGCCTAAAGGAGCATGTCCTAATACATTAAATTATGTCCTAATACATTAAATTATGTTTGGTTTCTAGAAGAATTAATCATGACTTTTCTTTGAGATCCACATTTCCATCATACTATTAGCAAGTTCACATTTCCATCATGCTATTTGCAAGTTCTATATGAAGATATGTAGTCTAATAACTAATTAGCAAGTTCTGATGTCATAATACATTATTATGTTTGGTTTCCATCATACTATTTTCAAGTTCTATATGAAGCTTTGTAGTTTAACAAATATACAGTCTAGCCCATATAAGATATAACAACCTTTGACAGTATGAGAAAAGAGTCAAAAAACAGAGAGGCCTCCCAGCAAAGTTCCACCTGTTCATCAAGGTAAGAAACATAATATCAGAAGTGAAACAATGACACCACTAAAAATATTTGAATTTAGATATTGAATTGACATTTATTGAAAATGACATGTGCATGGATTATATTAAAGTTTGACTTAAAATTTTTATTGTAGAATTCACATCTAAAATTAATGGGAGGAAGCCTTTAGTTTGTGGGAGAAATGAAATGCATGTAAATAGTTTACCTTAAAGTGGTTTTGTTTTATGGATATTAAAATGAATAACTTCTATTTAGATCTATTCCATAGATTGACTTTAGGGGAATTTACTAGATATGTCACCTTCCATAAAAGATGAGATCTAGAGGCTACCTGGCCCTTTACAAACTTTGCCTATAAAACTTGTAGAAGTTAAGAAATTTACATTGAAAAATTTACTTGTGAGAAATTTACATTGACAACATATAGAGATTCAACTAGGCTTGTGAAAAGTACAAGTGGACAATGTATAATTCTACTTAGAAGAGTCTTTGGTTTAATGGTTAAGCAAGAAAGAGTCGTTACTTTCTCTATCTAGAGTAGAAGTGGAATACATAGTAGTTACTTCCTTTTGAGTGTTTTGGATGAAATGGGTTCTACAAGATATTGAGGTAAATTTATTTTTGAGTTACTAGAAGTGGAATGTACATAGTAGTTACTTCTTTTTTAGTGTTTTGGATGAAATGGACTCTACAAGATATTAAGGTAAATTTATTTTTGAGTGAGTAGAAGTGGAATGTACATAGTATTTGCTTCTTTTTGAGTGTTTTGGATGAAATGGGCTCTACAAGATATTAAGGTAAATTTATTTTTCAGTGTTTTGGATGAAATGGGCTCTACAATATATTAAGGTAAGGTAAATTTCTTTTTGAGTGTTTTGGATGAAATGGGCTCTACAAGATATTAAGGTAAGGTAAATTTCTTTGAGTGTTTTGGATGAAATGGGCTCTACAAGATATTAAGGTAGATCTATATATCTATTAAGTGTTTCAATAGAAGTGTAATAATAATTTCAAAAATAAGATATTCTACTTCCTTCAATCACTATTTACATATGATCATAAAGTACCACTTCCTCACACAACAAGTCTTTCCGAAAATAGTGAAGATGGAATACATACCCACAAAGTGTCTTGTTAGAGAAGCATTTGAATATATATGTGAGAAACAAATTAGGAATATTTCCTGTAAATTATCTTGTTAAAGAACCATTTGAACATGTGAGAAACAAATTAGGGATATTTCTTGTAAATTATTGTCACTTATTTGAATTCAAAAGAAGAGCCTATGAAATTGAGTACAATATCTATGTGGGAGAGTACACAATATCTAAGGGGGAGAATACAATATATTTGACTTCAAAAGAAGAGCCTATGAAATTGAGTGCAATATCTATGTAGGAGAGTACATAATATATAAGGGGGAGAATAGATACAAGGAAGGAATAAAAAGAATAACAAAAAGCATATGATTGTGTCAATAATTTGAAGTAGTCAAGAAAGATAACAAATGACCATCAAAATTGAGTGCAATATTTATATGATTGTGTCAATAATTTGATAATTTGAAGTAGTCAAGAAAGATAACAAAGGACCATCAAAATTGAGTGCAATATCTATGTGGGAGAGTACACAATATCTAAGGGGGAGAATACAATATAAGGAAGGAATAAAAAGAGTAACAAGAAGCATATGATTGTGTCAATAATTTGAAGTAGTCACGAAAGATAACAAAGGACCATCATCAAATTCAGATTGAAAGATCAAGTAGTCTTTTTCATGAAGAAGAAGCATTAACTAAGTTCATCATTTAAAGGGTTCATTTTTTAATGAAAAAAATTATGAATAATATGGAATGAATCATTGTACATTATGATAAATCTTGTATTTAAATGACATTTGATCTATGAATAAAAAAGAAAATGGGATCATCTCTTCATATATATATATGTGTGTGTGTGTGTGTGTGTGTGTAAGAGAGAAATAAAAAGCAAAGGTAATTCCACCAAGCCTAAAGGAGCATGTCCTAATATATTAAATTATGTCTTAATACATGAAATTATGTTTGGTTTTTAGAAGCATTAATCATGAAGAGTCATGAGATCCACATTTCAAGAATACTATTTGTAAGTTAAAGGAGCATGTCCTAATACATTATTATGTTTGGTTTCTAGAAGCATTAATCATGAAGAGTCATGAGATCCACATTTCCATCATACTATTTGCAAGTTCACATTTCCATCATGATATTTTCAAGTTCTATATGAAGATATGTAGTCTAATAACTATGCAGTCTAGCCCATATAACATACAACAGCCTTTCACAATATGAGCAAAGAGTCAAAAAACAGAGAGGCCTCCCAGCAGAGTTCCACCTGTTCATCAAGGTAAGCAACATAATATCGGAAGTGAAACAGTGACACCATTGAACATATGTGAATTTAGAATGATTTCAACTCTTTTTTCGAAGGAGAAAAAACCCTGTTTCATATATTGATAACAGTTCATATATAAAATCCTCTTGATATACCCATAACAAGTTATCAAGTATAAAATATCATATTCTGTCTCATACAAAAATATATTACAGCAGTATGAAAGACAATATGTATTCACATATAAAAGACAATATGTAGTCACATATAAAATACAATATGTAGTCACATTACATAAATATATTATAGCAATATAAAAGACAATATGTAGGATCACATTACAGAAGATTAGATTCTATCTCATACAAAAATACATTACAACAATATAAAAGACAATATGTAGTCACATTACAGCAGTAGATCATTCTAGTTCAATAATTCTAGCGTTGAGGAATCGAGAGAAGGCTCAATAATGGCATAAGCTTAACAGTGGTGGTAAACTTCCATGCACAAGATGAGAATCAGCTAGAGCGGATGAAATTGATGGATCCACATGAACAGTAACAACTGCAGCAACCGAATGCATATCATACTACCAAAAATTCAACATACACCTTACAGAAAAGGTAATGAAATTTAAAGCAAAAAAATAGTGCACAGCAGTTCAGTGAGGTTTCTGCTAGCAAGGTGGTAGCCACCAAGTGGTGGAGAACTAGAAGAGGAGACCAAGAAGTAGCTGTTCCCTGGAACTTGTGATTCAAGAGAGGTCAGAAAGTGGAAATTTTATGTTTCAACGAGGTTTTTTCATTTCAATAAGGTTATTTTTTCAACAGTGCCCTCAAATATGTGGGACTGACTTAGGCATCCAACGTAAATTTGCGAGAGAAAGGGTGGCGTGTAATGCTCATGAGGCCTATCAAGTTATCGCTTATTATTGGGGTTATAATGGGTCTTTCCACCTTAGTTTGGTTATTCATGCTCTACGTCTCCCATATCCATAATTGTATAAAATATAGTCCTATTCCCCTAGCCTTCCTCGTGTAGGAAAGCACTCGAGAAAGCAATTCATAAGGCAATAACTAGGGTAAGTAGCAGAGCAGAAACTATAGTAATGGGGTTAACGGGTGAGGTCTAAACCTCTTAAATGTGCCAACCCTACTTCTATCCCCCTAATTTCCTACTTCTATTTCTAATAAGAAAGACATTAGTGATACCATTGATAAAGGTGCAAAGGAGGAGGAAAATTACCTGGTAGTTCGCTCACTTGACGTCGCCGAAGATAATCACCAACAAAGCAGACGGAAGAAACCCCAGGCTAGCAGCAGCATCGTAATAGATCACCGAATATAATAGCAATAGAAAATTGTGTGACGAAACAATGTTAAGAAACACAGACACAGGAAACAAATAGATCACTGAACAGAACAGCAACAAAAAGTCATGCAAAGAAACAATGAAACACAAACACGGGAAACAAATAAACTTCACGGGCGATGTATTTATAAGAAGTAGTTCGGCCAAAATATTTTAAGAGTAAAATTTCGGTCGAACTAAAAGTTCAGCCAAAATTTTGTTGCCAGTTTTCCCATCTTTGGCAAAAATCCTGTTTGCCCACACCGTCAGTGTGTCGTCAATCTAAACAGAAGAATGAGTTCGGCCGAACTTTCTCATAAAGTTTGGCCGAACTATTGGTAAAAAAAAATTTATGCCCCCGATTCTCACAAAAGTGTAACCCAGCTCCACATATCCTCCCGTGAATGAAAAAATGCTAACGATCCAATATGTGTTTCTTTTTTTAATTATCATTACTAATATACTTAAAATTATTAGATAACATGTGTCAAACAATCTACTAATTCACATTTGTTTAATGTTCTACAGGGAACAACAACTCAGAAAAGGAATGTTGTTCTAACAAAAGAAAAAAACAGAACATGAAAATGAAAATGAGCTGCTCCTTAGCTCATTTGGAGTGGTGTTGGAAGTTAACAAAAGGGGGAAAAACTTTTACAAAAGTTTGAGGGATCTAGTGGAATGAATGTATAGATGTTCTTTCCACTTGCAATACAAAAATCATTCCAATGATTCTAAGAAATTTTTTTTATCTAAACTACAGGAAGAGTTTCCAGATAATTGGTCAATGAGACATGTCAAAGTTTTAATAGAAAAAATGTACAACAACAAAAAAGAAGGAATGAAAAAGTAATATTCCTTTAATTTTTTGTCTAGAATTATTTATAAATATCACTTTTGTTATATTTACTTTTCATATATCAATATAAAAATTAAATATTTTATTGTCATGTTACATTTTCAAGAAGATTATAAAAATTTCAAAAGAAGAACGGACTGATATAAGAAATATTCCAGTAGGAATGTCCAAAAAGGTGTACAAGGAGATGGTCAAAGAAATGGACAAAATTGCATCGCAGGAGGATCCATCTCAACAACAACGTGCTTCAAATTTAATATGTAATCATTGAATTATTTTATCATTAGGTACAATAAATAATAAATTTAGCATTAATATTAATTTTGAAGAATTTTCTTCCAGAAAAGAAAAGAAAATGGAACCCATTCAGCACATAAAACAGGATGACAAGGAAGAAAAGGGTTGATCTCTAAGTTTGTGAGTAATTGTTAATTCCTTATAACAACTTAAATAGATTTCATTTTTTTATTTTTTTATTTTTTTACAAAAATCATCATTGAATGTCTTCAAACAAGTGCTAGCATACAAAGAAGAACCATCAGACGAATTGATTGAAATTGGGTTAAATATGGGTTGTGAGTATATGTTGGCATATCAGAATTTAATTGTGGAATTTGTAAGCACCTATCGATCTTGTTTTATGTAGCTCCATCTATAATTAATAGAAAAAAAAACATCTTTTATATTAAATATATGATTTGTGATGGGGTATAAAACTTGCAGGAAACAAAGTATGGAACTACGCCAACAGATGAAATTTTGAAAGATGGCATGGTACGTGGTTTTGAAAGAATGTGTATAGTTTGAGTCAATTGATACTATGGTATGCCATTTTTATTTTCGATTTACAATGATTTTAATTATTTAATATTGCAATTTTCATTATTCTCACCAATGTATATAGACTCATTTCAGTTTATTTTTATGTTTGTAGATGGAAGGTGAAGAAGAAGAAAACAATCAACGCCATGAACAAAACATTCCTGAAAAATAACCCAAGTCAGGGAAGTAGCTCTAGCAGTGACAACAGTTCAATCGAAGAATGATGATCACTATGTTTGGATATCAAAGAAAGACATTTTATTTTTTTAAATATGTCTATGAAATCAAACATTTTGTTTAAAGTAATGGACATAGTGTCGTAATTGAAAGACAAAGGGATACAAAGAACTGTCCCATTTTGTATGATAAATACTGTCTTATATATATATATATAATCATAAAATATGTTTTAATTTATTCTATTGTGTTCTCCATTTTCGTTCTCAAATGCACTAATAAAAATTTAATTCATATGAATATTGTTATAAGATTATATATATGTGTCGACTTTTGATGAATAATGAATTTTAAAAAACCACAATAATTCTGATATGATATAACAAATTAATCCAAACAGCACATTCAAATGCATTAATAAAAATGTAATTAATATGAATATTGTTATAAGGTGTTGACTTTTGATGAATAATGAATTTAAACCAATCACAATAATTGGACTGTCACAGGTCAATGTTTGTAAAAAAAACAAAATGAAAACTGGTGCGTGTCAGTAACTGTCAAAAGGTGCATTAATGTATCTATATGCACTTGTGCCGTTGTACGATCTATGAGCACCACACAAATACCAATACCAGTTATCAATATCGGTGCATTTGTGTGATACTACGTACCGGGTCGTTTATGTATCTATAAGCACCGGTGGATTTGTACGATCCATGGGCACCGCACGAATACCAACACCAATTATAAATATTGGTGCCTTTCTGTGATATGACACACCGGTGTGTCATAAAGGTATACACACTGGTGCGTTGATACAACCTATAGGCACTGCACAAATCCCAAGACCAATTAGAATGGCCCTTTGCGTTGTATGACCAACACTATGCCCAATGTAGTTTTACACCTAAATGTCTCGGTGCGTTCGTTCGACTGAGGCAGCCCCAGGGCACAGTCTTCATGTATTCACCGGTGCGTTAAATCTAGAGGAGCGCACCAATGAAAAAACATCTGTAATAACCTCCGGCCACCCACTTTTTTTTATTTGTGTTTATTTTCCTTTAAAAGCTCCACCAAAACCTCTGTAACCATAAGCAAATGTTGTAGAAAATGATATTTTTGACAATTTTGGCCAATTTTATAACACTAAAAACCTCCTTTATAACCTCCACTAGAGGGTATTTTCCTTGTAGTGCCCAGGCTAGTTCAAACCCTTAATGGAATAAAAATTGGTGTGGGCCCTCTCCTAGTGTGCAATTTCCCCAATCTATGCCTCAAAAACAACTTTAGCTACCCTCTAACGTACCTCCTGGAAATCCAGACCTTCAACCCCAGCTTCCTATCCAGCCCAATCCGAATCCTAATAATAAAGGGGTCCAACAAACATATACTCTTAACCTTCCATCTTATAACATTTCTACCACAAGACTTAATGAAATAAACTTACTATCTGGGCAGGTAGTAAATTCTCCCACTTCACCTAATATCATAGAACAGATTGGCAGTGAAGTTGTAGAACCAGAACATATGATAGTTGGGGATAAACCATACCAAAACATAACAAATCAGACACCTCCTATTGGAACCTAGTCTCATAGCAAGCTAAAAAACTGGTCCATTTTGGATATTTTTGATTAGATTTAATCTGGCAGAGGGGTTTTGGGGTGGGTCAAGGCCCCGAAAGTGTTGTATTGGGTAAAAGGGAAAACTAGGGTCCGAAAACCATTGGTTATGAACCATAGGAAAGTCGAGGCTAGATTGTTATAAATAGAGATGAATTTTGTATTGTAAAGGGTAGGATATGATGAGCTATTGATGAAAATTTTGATTTAAGCTATCTGTTTGGGTTTTGGGGAATGGAATCCTGCTGGTTGTGTGCGATGAGATCCAAGTCTAGCTGTGTGCGAACCCTGTTGCTGTGTACGCAGGTTGGGAAGGGAATTGTAAGGAAGAATTGATGAATGAATGAATGCAAAATATTGTTAGGGAACTGGATCTGTGAGTTCTTTTGTGTAAATTACTGATAATTGTTGTATTGTGCATTTTATGTCTTTAATCTGTGAAAGATCTGTGTACTACATTCTTGGATCTAGATATGTTATGTTTTGTTTATGTACTGTTGTGTTGATGTTATAACAAGCGTATAACTATATATCTAGTGCACGTGGATGTGAATAGAGATTTAATTAACCTTGTGCATGACAAGGTAATCAGGGATTACAGGACCTAGCACAACTCTGCTTGCTTTACCCATCCTTTCTCACGGTGCGGAAACTTAGTTCCAGCACCCACCAATACTACTTCGGGTGAGACTTTGACTTGCAAAAGCAAGTCACTGCCGAAAGGGCCAGTAGTATAAGGGTTTTTTGGAAAACCTTGCACACCAAACCTGGGTTAGAACCCCTCGAGGCAACAAATGGTTCTGTTTTTGGGACCGGAAGAAGTCTAAGGAAGTGATCTGGTACTGATAAGAAAATGTTGAAGATCTGATGCGAAAGTGAATTAGCGCTACTCTGGAGGAGAGTACAACATGGAGCGGTAGTTATTATCAAACCAATCCAGAAAAGAATCACTCTATCCATATCCCACCAAGGAGAGCAACGACGTAAGGGTCGTCAGGCTCGTAGGAGGGCAAGCCCTCAACCAGAGCCTTGTTAGAAGAAGACATGGTAGTACACTTGAAATTACCTACCTTTAAAGGTTCGGCCGATGAAGACATGGATCTTTTTTGGTTCGTAGCCGACTCGGTATGGATGGCACAGGGGGTGGTGAGAGATACTATGAAAAAAGCACAGTTGTCTTTGGCCTTTGAAGATAGAGTGTTGGATTGGTATATGCGGTACATATCTCAAAATGGAAGCTCATCCCTTCAAAATATTAAGGATGCCCTAAAACAACAGTTCTGGAAGCCAAATTCATACTCTCAGTTGGTAGTCGAATTAAAAGACTTCAAGCAAGGTACGTCTGAGTTGATGTGGGAGGCTGATCAGCGATTGAAGAAAGTAATTAGGGAAAGAGGGTTCAAGTATGACGACAGACAACACACAGAATGGTTCATCGCCATATTTCTACCTCACTTACGCATACCAATGGGCCACCAAACCTTCGAGTTGCAGGAAAAAGCCCTGGAAGTTGCCATGAAGCTCGAAACCACGCCCAAGGATGACACATTAGGGGGAGTACAACAGATTCAAGAGCAGCTCGGAGACATGCACATGGAAATATAGAGCTTGTGGACGGAATGGGGAAAAGGAGTTAGCACAGACCTTTGGTGCATACGATGTCGGATGTCTGGCCATACTAAGGACCAGTGTCCCCTATTGGTGGATTACCTATAGATAAGGGGACCTAATCTGCTGCGCCCTGGATATGGTGGACCTGCCCTCTAGTGCGATGACTACTGGGTAGCAGGACTACATGATATAGCCCAGTGCTTCCAGCTAAGTATGGGTGATCTGAAGCAACAATGGTGCAAGTTCTGCCAATCAGTAGGGCACGATGAGCAGAATTGTCACACATATGAACTATTGGTAGATTGGGGAAACCTCTATATGGTATAGTCAGATACCGCATTGCCGAGATCCCCCATGAATTTTGGTGGCTCCCTAGTTAGGGGTAAGGGATGTTGGGGAGGAAGCACAAGATGGGTCAGGGGCAGCTGATCTGCTATAACTGCGGAGAGATAGGGCACTTTGCAAGGGACTGCCGAAATCCCATTGGAAAATCTTGTAAATATTGTTGGTAGCTGGACCATGAGATTGAAGATTGCCCAATTTTAATAGCCAAGATGCAGGAAAAAAAACCCACCCCTACACAGAATGTGCAAAGGGTTAAAACTAAGCTACACAGTGGGATGGTCACCCAGGGAGCAAGGGGAGAAGTGAAACTCACAGAACAAGCACCGTGGGTAGGCCCTGCGTAGCTTTCGGTGCACCTCGAGAGAGAGGAAGAGGTTGAGCCCTTTCTAATGGCATTATTGAAACTAATACGTAACCAATCGGCTGTAGAAACTCTTCAAGTATTACTGCATAGATACGCAGCCTGGCCCAACACAATTCCTGAGACTCGAGGTGTCCACCAGCTATATGGCTACAAGAAATGCACTGGACGAGAAATACGGCTGACTACGCAGATTGGCGATTATGAGATGGACCAATTTATTCTCGATTTGGGGTCAGATTCGAACGTACTACCAAAGCAGACATGGCAACGAATGGGTGAACCTAAGTTGGAATGGTCCACTATCTAGCTGCACATGGCGAATCAACAAAAGATCATACTCCTAGGATGGTTTCCAAGATTCATGGTAGATATCGCGGGAGTAAAATTCCTAGCTGACTTTGAGGTCATTGAAATTGTGGAAGATGTGGATCCGTACCCTGCACTACTCGAGCTAGACTGGGCTATAGACATGGGGGGTGTCATCAATCTCAAAACTCATAGCATGGTGTTTGAAAACAATAGTACATGCGTAATAATACCACTAGATCTAGCAGAAGGCGTGCAGTATACAGAACCAACCTATGAACGGGAGGAACTAGACCACATTTACAAATTAACTACGCAGGATGAAGACAGGAGTAAAACTGCGACAGATGGGATATTCTGGAGGGATAGTGAATGTTGTTCTGATGCTGATGAGGAATTGGAAAGTTGGAAAAACTATTTACAGGAGGTTTCGGCATTGCGCTGCCCCCAGGTCGTAAGAACCCTCTACTGCGTTTCCTCAGAGGTAAGAGATCTACCACACTTTGATGAGGCGGTAGTTTCCAGGAATTCCTAAGAACACTAGAAGCTAGGGTGCTAAGAGAATGACAGCTCCAGGCCCTTAATCTGGCTATGCACGGGACACCTGTGCATTGGTGGGAGACCCACAAGAAAGCATTCCCAGATTGGGAAACGTGTCAGGAAAGGATGCTTCTATGGTTCACCCCTCCAGCTGACATACGCACCAGGGTGTTCCTTGGACCGGGGGACCCCCACGCACATCTACGTGTTTGGATGACCAAATAGTCTGACTGAACTACAGAAGAATGGGTCCATCTATTTTTTCATGTCTTGGGTCCTATCCCGACCGCTTGGTACTTAGATGAAGAATTGCACCAGTGCACCCGCCACTGGGAAACACTAAAGGAGGACTTTGTCAGGACATTTGGATTGATTAGAGGGACAGAGACGCTCGACGAAGCTTTGCAAGACATTGATGCATTTTTCTTTAAGAATACTCCCCATCGTGCCACCCCAACGGTCCTGACAAGGGATGTGCAGATGCACGACATAGCCAATTTTCAGAGCTTGGAAATTGATGAGGACGAGGATAATCCTCGAAACATTTCCATCCCAGAATCTGAAGGAGAACGCGCTGTTTTGGGGCCATCATTACAGAATATTGACGTAACACAACCTCTTAAGCTGCATGATGTTAATATTTGGACGAAGGAACACCCTAAGCTGGCTAAGATTGGGGACTATTAGGATGAGGGGACTGTAGGAAAAATCACAGAATTACTCATAGAGTATCAAGACCTATTTTCGACGAAGTTCTCTAAGCTCAAGGGCATCACCGAGGACCTCGGTATTATCCATATCACTCTGAAACCTGAGGTGTGCACTGTCAAGCAGCGACCATACCGACTGAATCTATAATACAAGAAAAAGGTCAAGGAAGAGCTGGATAAAATGCTTGTCGCAGGTATCATTGATCCAATTGAGCATTCAGACTGGGTAAGTCCAATGGTCATCCAGGAAAAATAAGACCAAGGGAGAAATACACATCTTCATGGATCTGCGCAAGTTAAATGATGCCTGCGTCCATGACCCCTTTCCTACACCCTTCTCCGAGAGAAATCCTTGACAGCGTGGGCGGAAAAGAGGCCTATTCCTTCACCGATGGGTTCTTAGGGTACCATCAGATCTTGATTACACCTGAAGGTCGCAGTAAGACTAATTTTTCGACTGAATGGGGGTATTTCTAGTATACGGTCATGCCCTTTGGTCTAAAAAATGCACCTGCTGTTTTTTCAAGGGTCATAGTTGTTGTATTCCAGGAATTTATTCATAAGTTCCTGGAGTTTTATTTCGATGATTGGATGGTTTTTGGGTTAGTAAAGGAACATGTCTATAACCTACGACTAATTTTGGATTCATGCTGGAAGCACCAGATCTCCTTGAATATTAAGAAGTGCATTTTCTGTGTGCCATTTGGAATCTTGCTTGGACACATAGTCTGTCGGTAGGGATTGATGGTTGATCTTACGAAGGTAGCTGTAATTATAAACCTGGAAGTCCCCAAAATGGGGAAACATTTGCATTTTATTCTTGGACACACTGGTTATTATAGGAAATTCATTCATGGGTATGCCCTGATTAAAATGCCTATGGAAAAGCCACTGAAAAAATATGTTTCTTTCTTTTGAGATCATGAAGGTCGGAAGAGCTTTGAACTGCTCAAAGAGAAGATGATCTCTACCCCCATACTAATATTTCCTGATTGGTCAAAGGAATTTCATGTACATGTGGATGCGTCGGGTATCGCCTTGGGAGTTGTTCTCACTCAACCTGGAGAAGGAGATATTGACCACCCGGTTGCCTTTGCGAGTCGGAATTCTGGATCCACCATGCGAAGAGTACCCCATACCACCCTCAGGCAAACGGGGTGGTTGAGGATTTTAACAAAATTTTGGAACAGGAATTAACTAAGGCCTATAGTGCCAATCCATTCTCAGTGTGATAAATTTTTTTGTCACTTAGAGGATCATATAAACTTGTATCGACAGGGATGACTTCCTTGAGACAAGAAGATGTTTGTAGCATGAAAAGAAATCAAGGCCTTTCATCGACAAGCTTTGAGGACAAATATTTTTGAGGGGAAGGCAATGTAATGAATAAATAATGTAAATAAATGATAAATTATTTAATTAGTAATTAGGATGAAAGGTCATGTCTGATAAGACATGACCTTTCGTGAAGAGGCACTTGTGTAGGTATGTAAGCAGGCCTCATTTGTAACATTTAGCATCTCATTCTTCATAGCTTTTATAATACAATATTTGTATCCTCATGGATATCTTTGTATTCCAATTGTTTTGGAGTATTTAACTTGAGAATAAAATTTGTTTGCTTCAAAAAGGTGAATAAATAATTTTTTTGGGATGGAATTAAATTTGATATTCAAAATTTTGTGGCAGAATGTTTGGTTTTCCAGCAAAATAAAGTTGAGACAATTAAGACCCCGGGTCTGATACAACCTTTACCCATTCTAAGTCAACGTTGGGAGGAGGTTTCAATGGATTTTATCATAGGTTTACCTAAGTACAAAGGAAAGAGTGCCTTCATGGTGGTAGTTGATAGACTTACCAATTATTCCCACTTTTGTGCATTATCTCATCCATTTAAAGTAAGTATAGTTACTACTGCATTTATGGAAACAATTCAAAAGCTACATGGAAACCCAAAGATTATTTTAAGTGACAGAGATACCATTTTCACTGGAAATTTTTGGATGGAATTATTTTCTTGTTTGGGTAGTCAACTAGCACATATCTCATCTTATCATCCTCAATCCGATGGGAAAACTGAGATAGTGAACAATTGTTTGGAAGGATATATTCATTGTTTTGTATATGATAAATAAACAAAATTGGTCTAGTGGTTACCCCTCGCTGAATGGTGGTATAAAAATTCCTTCCATACTACGTCAAGAATGACCCCATTTATGGCACTTTATGGATATCATCCACCATCCATCACATCATCTTTAAGATAAAATTCAAAGGTTCAAGCAGTGGAAGATCACATCGAGCATCAAAAACAATTTCTCCAACTCTTAAAGGATAACATAAATTTGGCAGAAAATCAAATGAAACAACAAGAATATCAACATCACAGCGAGCGAAGTTTTGATGTAGGAGACTGGGTATTTTGATGGTTACAGCCATACAAAAAAATATCCCTCAAGAAAGCTAAGAAGGATAATAAATTATTTTCAAATTATTATGGTCCTTACAAGGTGTTGCAAAATATTGGTACTATGGAATACAAATTAGATCTTCCCGCTTCTTCTCTGGTGCACCCAGTTGTCCATGTTTCATGCTTAAAAAAGGTTATAGGTGACAAAATTCCAGTTCAAACAATATTTCTAGAACTTGAAGAGGAAGGAAAAAACATATTGGAACCTGAAGCAGTTATGGAAACAAGAACTTGACAGCTACGAAATCGATCAATTTTAGAGTATCTCATCAAGTGGAAGAACTTAGCCATTAAAGATTCCACATGGGAGGATGATAATTTTATACAGAAGCATCCAGAGCTACTCAAGCATTGAGGACAACACTTTTTTGAAGGAGATGGGCATGTTAGGTTCTTATATTACTACTGTAGTCCCTTATTGTTGTTAATGTAGCCCCGTTATTGTTATTTTTTTACTCCTGTAGTCCCCATATTGTTAATATTGTGCCCCATAAAACCCCACTATTGTTATTGTTGTGCCCTTACATTATTATTGTTAGGCCAACTATGATTATGTTGTGACCCCATGGACTCCTATATATAGAAAGTCGGTTTTTTCATTTGAATAATCCAAGAATTGTTCATTTATGTAATGTAAAGGATCTTCCCCCCTCGAAGTGGACTATTTCTAAGGCGTTGATCTCTCTTTGATTCTATTTTTGGAGCTAGTTTCATAACAGAGTATTCCAGCAAGGTGACAAGGGTGTTTACATCATTTCTTTGACTATTTACAAGTGTATATTTTCTACATATACACGACTCTAATTTATACATTTATGAAAAGATAAAAAATACATAAAAGACATGAAGAAGAAATCTTCGACCTAAAATAAATTTCCTTGCTCATGAAACCCATGAAGCAAGCTTAAAAAAAATACATTTTATTATATTTGTCTTCTTCATTACGTAAATACACAATTACATGCTCAATATGAAGACCAAACCTAGTTACAATTTCCAACACTTCCTCTTAACTAGGGAGGTATTCGTAATGGTACATGGTCACTTTCAATATGAATAATATCATAAGAAGAATCAGGTTGGTAATCCCATTTGTATAGCATCATATCAAACAACATTGTCCTAATGTAAGGTCTTGACTAACAGCTCCATCTCTCCATGAGATCTTCAGCTTCAATTCTGGCGAGACCAATGATGAATAAACACCTACATTATTTTCTCCCTTGGATCATATCCCACCCAGGTTCACTCTGGATATGTCCACCAGGACTATTCTTAGCATGGATTCCCAGTCCTCAAAGAATATCGGTCCTTCCTTGACTACTCTTATATTGGATTCCTTAATACATCCTCAAAGAGTATCAGATTCCAGATGATTAACCAATCCTCCATTCTGTCTTCCCATGTGAATACTAGAATAATGTGTCTATCCATTCTCTCCTCATGGCCTTCAATAAGACTTATGATTGTTACCTTGGTCTAGTGCATGACACATGAATTTAGAGAATCATATATATCACTTCCTTTTAATTTAGGAAGGACATACTTAAAGTTTTTTCCAAGTAAGAAACACATTCTGAGGCTCCCTCTTAACCAGGGGCCTACAAAAATAATGATGAAAACACCCACCTACTCATGAAGAAATCCTCCCTTCAATGTCATGAATTTATTCGTAGTTGAGTAGTCTTTATATTTTAAGATCTTTTCATAGGGCACAAATCATCCATCACTTTCATCCAAGAGTCATGTGATCTAGTGGAAAGTGATTCATCAGTCTTTCTCATTTCATGCCATTTTGCTTTCCTTCGAACCATCTCCAAGGATATTACATCCTTCGACATGGTTTGTAGCCCTTCTTAAACATATTCCGATAAACATATACATAAGAATTTTTAAATCAAAATTTACCTCAGTGATGATATTTCACCATGAAATCTTCCTATAGGCATCGAAATCCTTTATTTAGATTGACACATATCCTAAATATATGTATTTTCAAGGGTTTTCTTCTTTACCAGACTTCTATTAGAGTCTTAATATATTCCGACGAGATCTCCTAGTCACATCTTCTTAGCTTCTCGATGATAACCTTCTCTTGAAATGGTTGCACTTCATGATCTCTTCCTTTCTTTCTCCGCACAACTTCATTCCCAGGAACTTCCAGTATCCAGTTCCTTGTTTGTATACAACCACCTCATATTCTATATGAGGACACACCATGTTGATTTCATTTTTTAATGACAACTTGTGTAACAAAAGAGATCCTCCTTTCTTTGATCATACTTCTAAAGTTAGAAGTCCATCACCTGCAACCATAAGACACAAATACATAGCATCCAGTTATCATATAAATATATGTACCTCATATTTTCCCTTTTTGATTCATCATGTAGAAATTTATTTAGAATGAATAACTTCATTCCCTTGACTTGCATCATCAATATGTCGTCATATCCTAATCCAAAAATTATGTAAGGTATAATTCTTGATAAAACCTTTTTATTTCTTTCTAGCCAGTGAATCCAATGAGGACTACATTAGAAAGTTCCAACACCTATTTCATAGATGACCCTTGATCCATATGACTATCTTCCATCAATGTTATCAGTGAGGTTCCCAAAAGCCACTTCTTCCATAGTTGTATTGCAGACATATTCCTATTACAAGTTCTCATTCCATGCTTCTATCATGATTCCATTAATGTAAAATGCTTCATAACAGACTATTTTATAATTGACAGAAATCACTTAAAGAGGAAAATGATCTCAATCATAGTGAAGATCTTTCGCTTCTTCTTTCTTAGATTCATTTTTATTAGGTTCTTCCATTTCTTCTATGACATGGCCTTCTTCCTTTTTCCCCTTTTCCTTTCCAAATTTAGGACAATCCCTTTTATACTGCCCAAGTTCATTACATCTAAAGCATCGTACCTTGTCCATATTTCTCCTTTTATTCTGAGGACCAAAATTACCGAATCTTCCTTTCTTCCTAGACATGGATGCAAATGCTTGATTCCCATCACTTGATCCTGTATCAGCTTTGGATTTCAATATTGTTTCTTCTATTTTACATAGATACCATAGATCCTAGAATGGCTTTGCTTCTTTCTTGCCGTATACTATTGAAGTGAAGCCCCATTCTTCCGGTAGAGAATTCAAAACAAATATAGTTATCTCACCATCAAACATAACTTCTCCCAATTCCTGCAGCTAGTCTTATATTTCAGAAATCCTCATAAAATATGAAGTGATTCCTTTTTCATCTTGTAGAGTTCTTATCTCTGTAGAAATTATACAAACAATATGTATATAATGGATTCACTCTGATCTAACAATGTACTAAATATAGATACTGAATCACTTCTACAAATAAAATGTGGAATTTTAAACACAATCGCCAATCAAATAAAGAAAAGAAGAATCAATCAAACCACAAAACAGATAATTTTGTGGGGAAAGCTTGCTGCTCAAAACACAACTATCTTATATTGTATATTCAGCATGGATACACGAAACAATTACAATAAAACTCTCCTCACAAAATCCTCATGTACTCAGCTAATTGTCTCACATTGTCCTGGACAAAAACTAACCAACACTTAGCCATTTCTCAACCTTTAAACAACCTACCTTTCTTGTGTAATCCCTTATGAATGAAATCCATATGATTTAGGAATTTTGGCCTTCCTTCATTGGGAAAGGATCATGGGAAATCCAATGAGTGTTTGGTTGCATGGGTGCAACCCAATTATCCTACAACTATTAGTTAACGTCCCTTTCACCTATATCTCAACTGGGTCTCCATTGTAACTAACATGCATGAAACTAATGATATTAAATCACCAGTTTCATGTGAGATCAATGATTGTGAATTAAATAATATTTAATTCACTTCATCTCTCACTAGTGCAACAAGAAGTTACAACTAGAAAAACTAACTTTAACTCACTTAATTGATTTAAAGTAATTACTACATGCATTAACTAATGCACCAATGCACTTTGAACTCTGTTACAACTAGAATTACTCTACATGCCTCACCAACTACCCTCAAATCAAAATTCATGATCTATCTGAGATTATCACACTTAATTAACTATTGCAAGTGATTTTGAGATTGGATTAAATTTTATTGTCCATTTTAAATTAAGGGATAACTAAAATAGACATGCACCAAATTTAGTCCACACCACTGTAGGTGTTTCTAAGACCTGTGTTCCTACACTAGTATAGATGCTGCTTAGACCTCCTAGTCCCACGCTAGTGTAGGTGCTGTAATTTCTTGTTGGACTTCAACACTCCCTCTCTACAAGAAATGGATTATCCTTCACCCCAATCTTGTCTCTATGGTATTTGAATTTTCTCTCGGTGAGCGCCTTCATCAGAATATCTACATGTTGACCTTCCATGGGAATGTACAGAAGTAACATTATGTGCCTTTACACACAATCTCTGAGATGGTGGTACCAGAGGAATATGCGATTGGATCTATCATGAAACACAGGATTAACTGAGAGTTTAGTGTAATTGTTTAACACAATGTATCACTTTTGGATCCTTCTTAGAACCAAACAAACCAACCAGGATATTTCTCATCCAGATTGGCTCACATGCAGCTTGACTTGATTCCATGTACTCTACCTTAGCTGAACTGAGTTCCATATATTGTTTCTTCTTACTGTACCAGGTTACTGTTGTCGATCCTATGCTGAAGATCCCTCCTGATGTGCTCTTTCTGTCTAATAAAATTCCTGCCCAATCTTCATCTGTGAAGCCTTACAGCTTCACTCCCTCTGTCCATATGTACCATAATCCATGCTCTAATATGCCCCTCAAGTATCTAAAAACATGCTTCCCTGACTTCTAAAAGAGCTTGGTAGGCTTAACCATAGCTTGACTCTGCTGGTTAATTTCGTATAAAATGTCTGATCTAGTGTTCACTAAGCACATCAGTGAACCAACTAACTATCTATAGATAATAGTATCCACTACCTCTTAGGAAGTAGCATCCTCTTTCCTCCAATTTCCTGGAAGAGGAGTGTTCATGGGTTTACAACTCTCCATGTGAAACATAGCCAATATCTCTTTGGCATACTTTCCTTGAGAGACAAAAATTTCACCATCGTGCTTCCATATTTCCAAACCAAGGAAATAATGAATAAGTCCCATGTCCTTCATTTCAAACTCCCTTTCAAGATGCTCCTTGAATGAATGTATTAGCTTCTCATCACCAATAAAAATTAGATCATCAACATAAAGTAAAATAATCAAGATCTTACCCTCAACCAAAATTTGGTACATGTTTTCATCAACTTCACTTTTGATGAAGCCCAGTCCGGTGAAATAGCTGTCAATTTGTGCGTACCAAGAATGAGGTGCTTGCTTCATCCCATACAGTGCTCTCTTGAGTTTACACACATGAGACTCACTGTCAAATATCTCTAAACATTCTGGATGGTATATGTACACTTCTTCCTCAATAACTCCATTTAGAAACACAGTTTTCATATCCATATAATGAATGCGCCACCCCATCTGCACATAGAGTGCAAGGATAGATCTAATGGAAGAGTACCTTGCAACTGGTGCAAAAGTATCATCATAGTTGATTCCCTCAATTTGTGAGAATCCCTAAGCCACAAATCTGGCCTTGTACTTCTCCACACTCCCATCAACAACTTTCTTTACCTTGTAGATCCAACCACTGATTTTACGACCGGTCTTGGGACAATCTCCCATGCACTGTTCTTGGAAATGGAGTCATACTCTTTCACCATTGCATCAACCTAAATTGGTTGTTGCATTGCCTCCTAAAAGGAAGATGGTTATCTCACAATAAATTTTCTCCTAAGAGCCATGTACCCAGTAAACCTGTCTGGAGATTGTCTCTGTCTACGCAGTGAAGTAGAGGCTCCTACATTCTCTGCTACATCAAGTCTCAATCTATTAGATTCCATGGTGCACCTTCTACCATTTATGATGGATGGACATGCATGAGTATTTTGTGCGCCTCCATGATCCTCCACATGTGGTTGCTCCACATCTTGAGGCTCATCCTTTGGAACCAAGAGTTTCTCCTCTACATGAAAATCTAGCTCCCTATCATGGGACAATCACATGGCTTTCTCCTCATCAAATTTTATATCTCGTTGCACAACAATCATTCTTCTGTTTACACCCAATAGTTGTGGGGAGTTTCAGTGTACCCCACAAAAATCCCCATCTTAGCTATTCATTCCAGCTTCTTCCTAGCGTCTTTGGTCACATTCACATAAGCATATGAGCCAAAAATCTTAAAATCTGAAAGATCAGGTTTCTTATCGATAAAATCCTCTTCTGGTGTACTCATGCCAAGTATCCTATGAGGACAATGGTTTTTCAAAAAGTACTTCTATGTTGCATGCCTCTGCCCACAAATGCAACAGTAGGTCCTGATCATGCAACATTGCTCTTGCTATACCCAAAATCATTCTATTATTTATCTCAGTAACCCCATTCTAATGTGGGTTATGAGGCGCTATCAGTTCTCTCTGAATTTCTTCTTTGCTACAAAAGTTCTTGAATTCATTTGAGATGTACTCACCACCATTGTCACTCCTAATAGCCTTCACATGCTTCCTATGTCTTTCTCCACCAATGCTTTGAACTTAAGAAACTTTGATAACTTTTGATCTTTATTTTGCATAAAGTGGATCCAACACTTCCAAGAAAGGTCATCAAAAAATATCACATAGTACTTATGCTTTGTTGTTGAAGCAAAAAAGAATGGTCCACACACGTCTGGGTGAACTCTCTCAAGGATTTACAAAGCTCGGTTCTCCTTCTCATGAAAAGTGGCATTTACATATTTTCCCAGAGTACATCCTTTGCATGTGTCTGACTACGCAAGTGTACCCTTGGGAAGACCCATAGAAATATTCTACATGAATTTTAAGGCTTTGTGGTGAGGATGGCCCAATCTCTACTGCCATAACTCACCCTCATCCCGACTCACCAGTTTGTCTGCCTTACCCATCAATGTTGTGCAACCATCTACATAAGGTTTATAGAGATTCTTAACTCGAATCCCTATATTATTGTCTTGTCCTATTTCTTTGTGTCGAAGGAAATATTTTCCTTCATTGAAAACAACATCATAGCCTCTATCCGAAAACATTACAAATGAGACTTAATTTTTCTTCAAGCCTAGTACATGCATTACATATTTTAATTGAAAGGGTTTACTTGAATGTCTCTGGAAGGTAATGGTACCAATCCCTATAGCACTGTACCACACTTCATCGCCCATTTCGATATGCATCTGGAGGTCCTTCTCCTCCAAGCTACTGAAAATTTCTTTGTCTCCCGTCAGGTGAAAGGATGCACTACTATCCAAATACCACACCGATCCCATTTCACTTGACACCATGAATGCAATGAGAGAGAAGTGAAGCTCAAATTGTGAGGCCAAAGCCTCACCAACTACATATCTTGAAGCCTTATTGTTCTTCTTCTTTTGTGGATAGTTAGTGGCGTAATGCCCATGCTTGTGATAGTGAAAACACTACACTCTGCATATGTCGGACTTCTTGACATCTTTACTAGACTTTGATTTTGAATGGAATTTATTTCCTTTCCCATTCATCGCCTTGGTAGCCAAATAAAAATATTTTTCATCTTCATTCTTAGATGAATATCCATCTCTGGTATTCCTTCTGAACTCCTCGTGCACCAAATCCACCCAAATTCATTCCCGATCTGGCATTTTTTCCCTTCCATTGACAGAGTCCTGATAACTATGCCAACTCTAGGGAATTCCTAGAAGAGCTAGGCTCACCAAATCATCATCAACGATATTAATGCCAACGCTCCCCAGCTCATCCCGAGATTGGACAATTTTTTTTAAATATTTTGGCATGGAGTCACCTTTTTCCATCTTGATCTTCCTGAGTTTATCATTCATTGCTAATTTCCTATGGTCACTGCTATTTTGAAATAAATCTATCAAATCTTTCCACATTGAATATCGTGTCTCTTTGACATGGAGACTTGAGACAATGTGGTGTCGTACTCCCTCCAGTAAGATCTCCCTCATCTTTTCCACTTTATTTTTCCATGCATCAAGATTTGCAACATTTGTCACATCGGGTTTAGGAACATCAATTTCAATGAATTCCTTCAAGCCATTGTCTTTGAGTACTGCCTCCATCTTGTATTTCCAAGAAACATAGTTGAAACTATCATTGAGTTCATACTCCAATCTCAAGCCATTGAAAGCCATTTTGATCCTGAATCAGCTATAGAAGCAAGAAATTCTTCTGCAAATTTGAATTCTATTCAGTCACAAACTCAACTCCTCCTCCACTATTGTGATTTCTTGTGCTCCAATACCATGTAGAAATTATACAAATAATATGTATATCATGGATTAAATTCGATATAAAAATGTACTAAAGCTAGATACTGAATCATGCCTACAAATCAATTACGGAAATTTAAACACAATCGCCAATCACATAAAGCAAATAAGAATAAATAAAACCACAACACAGATAATTTCTGAGGGAAAGATTGCTACTCAAAACCCCACTATGTTCTATTGTATATTCAGCATGGATATATGAAATGATTGCAATATAACTCTCCTCACAAGAGCCTCCTGTAATCAGCTAATTGTCTCACACTGTCCTGGACAAAAGCTGACCAATACTTAGCCAATTCTCAGCCTCTAAACAGCCTTCCATGCTTACACAATCCCTCATGAATGAAATCCCTATTATTTAGGAATTTTGGCCTTCCTTTACTGTGAAAGGATAATGGGAAATTCAATGAGTGGTTGGTTGCAAGGGTGCAACGCAATAATCCTACAAATGATAGTTAACATTACTTTCACCTAGATCTCAACTGGGTCTCCACTGGAACTGACATGCATGCACCTAATAATAGTAAATCATTAGTTGCATGTGAGACCACTGATTGTGAATTAAATAATATTTAATTCACTTGATCTCTCACTAGTGAAACAAACATTTACACCTAGCACAACTAACTTTAACTAACTTAACTGAGTTAAATTGATTATAACATGCATTAACTAATGCACCACTACACTTCAAACTCTGTTGCAACTAGAATTACTCTACATGCCTCACCAACTATCCTCAACTCGAAATTCATGCACTAACTAAGTTTAGCACACTTAGTTAACTATTTCAAGTTATTTTGAGATTATATTATATTTTATTTTCCATCTAAACCAAGGGATAATTAAAATAGACATGCACAAAATTTAGCCCACACTAATGTAGCTGCTGCTAAGACCTATGGTCCCACACTAGTGTAGGTGATGTTTGGACATCCTAGTCCCACTCTAGTGTAGGTGCTGCAATTTATTGTTGGACTTTAACAATATCAGAGATATTACTTCTCCTGCAGTACTCACGGAGAATAGATCCACCAAATTCTCATATATTTCTTTCGCAGTTTCTATTTTTGATACATAGGGTATGAGTGAATCCTTAATGATTCGATGAGAATCCTCTCGGCTCTTATTTCTCCTTTCATGTACTTGGCATGAGCTAGAGCATCTTTTTTTTAGAATTTAATTTTGTATCCTTTGATGTAACCGACAACTTCATCTTCGATTAGATTCAAATATTCCCTCTTCTTTCATGCAACAAATATTTATGACCCAACCAATTTTTTTCTCTGTTTGCAATAAGTCATTTTGACATATTTAGATGAGGTCATAAATATACTTAATTAGTAGAGTGAATTCCTCCTATCAACTTCATTAATGATGATGATGAAGATGATGGTAGGGAATCCCTCTGAGATCTAATTCTCCAATATAGATAACCTTGGATCCTTGATGATAACGAATGTCTTTGGAATGAAGATGTCTTCAAAGGTGTTGGAAATTGTTGATGGTTCTTGATCATGTGTCTTCCAATAGTGCCTTAAATTTCATAAATATTTTATGGCAAATATTATCTCCTTGATAAGTGAATCCTTTGAATGAGATTGAAGGTGTTCTTGAAATGACTTGAGAATATTCCTTGCAAACTGATTTGACTTTTCAATGTAGACTTTGACTTCGACTTTGATTATTTCTTCCTTGAGTGTGTCCTTGTAAGTAGCCCTTGTATTCAACACCTTAGCTCTAATACGATGCTGAGAATTTGGTAGGTAATTTTTTAATTCAATTCTCTACTTTGATAATTACTTGTGAATTTACTCTTCTTACTTATTTCTTCTCTTTCATTAGCTTATTAGGTCTTTAATAGAGTTTGTTGGAAATACTGAGAGGGGGGGTGAATCAGTATTCCTTTCAATTAGAGCATTATTTAATCTTCAATTATTATCAGTCTTTGTACAATGATAGCAACAAACAAAAGGAACACAAATGCACACATTTTTTAAGGTGGAAACCCACTCCGGGACAAAAACCACCTAATGCTTTTCTAATAATTCTTTAATATTCAACTCCAATTGAAAATGAAGCTGCAACTTCCTAGAATCTAGAAAAGGATTCTTCTCTAGCTCCCACTAGATGGATGCTCCAACGCCCAAGATTTTTCAATAGTCAACTAAACGGATGCCCCAACACCCAATGAGCTACAACTCACCCTGGCACCACCCTACCACCTTATAGAAAAATAAAAGAAGAATCGACTCTCGTACTAGGGAAAATGGTCCACTTTACAATGATATAGAATGATGTAGAAGAAGAAGACACACTAGAACATAACCCCAACTATGAGACAACCACCTAATGATGATCCTAGACCACCCGACACTGCCTCTTCAACTCTTGGCAGATAGACACTAGTACAATTTGTACAATAATGTATTTACAATAACTTAGTACAATGATACCTTTACAATGATTGTATGCAGTGCTGCCCACTTGAAGACTTCATGTGATGAACTTATTGTTGTTTTTATGTAACTTAGTTGCTGCTCTTGTCATCCTACCCTCTGCTACACCTTGCATTGCTTTGCTTTCCTAGAATTTCTGGTCCTTTGTAGCCCTTGACAACACATGATCTAGATTTTTATTTTCCTTCTAGGAGCTCGATATTGAATCTAGTGTATCTCTGTTATTTCAGATCACTAATATTTGATTTTGGGTACTGTAGTAGTCCTATGAGTTTTATTTCCAATGCCATAGGTCTGACCCAATTTGGATTCTTCAAGAGAGAGTTATATACCCAATCTCTCACAATGCCCTAATTATGGACCGTTTCAGCAGATCAAACTTGTACGACATGCCACGTGTCATTGTTTCTTCCTTTGGCTCTGATGTTGATAGAGAAAAAACTACAAACTATGCACTATATTCCGCTTTTTATGAAATTAAAATCTGATACTCAGAGAGATATTTATGATGATTTTCCCAAGGTCACTTCTTTGAGATGAATTTCAGGAGCCTGCAAAAACCTTGAATTCCACAAATCATATCTCCGGAAATATTGCGTACCTTGATCTAAAATTTTCATAGAAGCTTCTTCAGGGTTTTAGCTTTGCCTCATAAAAATTTCAGCTTCTGACCCTTTGTACAAAAAATTTTAGAGTGAAAATTCCACGATGACCTGTTTTAGATGGCGAAATCCATTGCATAAGGAGTAAATGAGGATCACAATTTATATAAATGCTTAGGTTGAAAGTGGCTTCAACAAGTGAACATGGGAGGGATTTTAGGAGCTTAAAAAATATTAATTATGAATTTTCAATGACCCATGCCACAACCCTATGGGGTTTTAGCTCACTAACTATGGGTATAAACTTCAAACATGAATATCTCTCAAACCATGAAGAATTACTTGGTGTGCCATATATCAACGGAAACATCTCGACAAGTAGAAACCATAAAATTCATTATTGAACCATAATATAGTAATTTGGTAGGTCAAAATCCTCATGAAATATTGGGTTAGACCCTGGTGCAGCTTGGGTTGACATCAATGACAACCGCTGATCAACAATCTCCCCCTTTAGCATTGATGGCAACACAAGTACTCCCCCTGCGATCATGATACCTCTTCCTACAACATTATCTCCCCCTTTGACATCAATGGAAAAGGGTAACTCCCCCTGAAACACAATCATCCTGTGGACCTGTACACACTTCCACTCCCCCTGACACACAACCGTCCTGCAGACCTGTAATCTAAGGAGAACTTGGGAGAATCCCAAGGTTCTGATGAAGATATTCAAATGATTCACGAGGTAAAGGTTTAGTGAAGATATCAGAAATTTGTTCTTTTGTACAAACATACTCAAGTTTGATATTCTTTTCAGCGGCTTGTTCTCTAATAAAATGATATTTGATCGGAATGTGTTTTTTTTTTTGAATGCATGACAGGATTCTTGGAGATGTTGATGGCACTAGTGTTGTCACAGAATATGGGAATAGGCTTAATGAATTGTACTTGAAGATATTCCGAAGTTTATTTCATCCAAAGGACTTGAGTATAGCATGATGTTTCTACAATGTATTCTGCTTCCACTGTAGATAACGAGATTGAGGTTTTATTTTTACTCAAACATTATATGAGACAACCACCTAGATAGAATGCTACTCCACTAGTACTCTTACGATCATCAATGATTCCTGCCCAATCTGCATATATAAAGGCTTGAATAATGATATTATTACCCTTGTTATACCACAAGCCATATTCTTATGTGCCCTTTAGATATTGAAGAATTCTTTTGATAGCAATAATATGTGATTCTTCTGGTGCTGCTCGGAATCTTGCTACTTGTCCAACTACTTGCATAGCATCTGGATGAGAGGTTGTTACATATAGAAGACTACCAATCATAGATTTGTACAACCTCTGATCCACATCCTTAGATGAGTCGTCTATGCTCCATTTGCAACTTGTTACCATCGGAGTAAGGACGAGTTTGCAATCTTCCATTTTGAATTTCTTGAGCATTTCCTTGATGTACCTGGCTTTAAATATAAATATTTCTTTCTCTTGCTGAGATATTTGAAGCCCTAGGTATGTCAACTCACTAAGTAAAGACATCTCAAACTCACTTTTCATCTTTCTAGAAAATTTCTTACTTAATCGATCATCATCGCTACCAAATATTATATCATCCACATATACCTCAACGATTGTTAAATTATCTTTATTTATTTGTACATAAAGATTGTTATCAACAGTACCTTTATTGAACCCTTGTTGACGTTATCCATCAAGACGAGCATACCATGCTCTGGGAGCCTGCTTGAGACCATATAGAGCCTTCTTTAACCTGCAAACATAGTCTTATTTTTCTGATAGTAGAAAACCTTCAAGTTGTTCGATGTAAAATTCTTCTTCTAATTCTCCATTCAGAAATGCTGACTTAACATCCATTTGGTAAACTTTGATTTTTCTTAAACATGCATAGGCAAGAAACATTCGGATGGCTTCCATTCTGGCAACTGGTGCAAAGTTTTGTCGAAATCAATTCCTTCCACTTGTGCATAGCCTTTGCAAACCAATCTTGCTTTGTTTCTGGTAACCTACCCATCTTCATTCAATTTGTTCCTGAACACCCATTTAGTCCCAATGAAATTTTTATCTTTTGGTCGTGGAACTAATTCCTAGGTGTTATTCTTCTCAATTTGATCCAATTCTTCATTCATAGCTTCTACCCAATGTTCATTCTGGCTGGCTTCCTCAAAAGTACTAGGCTCAAAGGTTGCTAGAAAATAAATGTGAGCTTGTTGTGATGAACGAAGTTGTCGACCTTCATTTATGTCACCAATGATTTTATTTGATGGATGGTTCTTTTCAATCCATTCTTTTGTTCTCCTTGGAGGAGCTTCTTGTTTTTGTTCTGGTATATCTTGATGATCATTGTTTACTTCTTCCTCGTTGATAGTTGCTTCTTGTTCTACAATTTTATCTGTGTCTTTTTCAGCCTCTGTCTCAAGTTTCAAAGATTCTAGATCCTCATTATTATTCGCTATAACACCATCTTTGTCAAATGTAACATTTATGCTCTCCACTATCTGTTTTGTCTTAGATTATAACCTTTATAGGCCTTTCTTTTGCGTGAGTAACCAACAAATATACCTTCATCAACACGTGATTCAAACTTACCCAAATTTTGATCTTCTCTTTTGATATAACATTTGCATCCAAAGATTCTAAAATACTTTACATTAGTTGGTTTGCCTTTCCATAATTCATATGGAGTCCATGGAAAATTTTCGGGGCAAATTTTAGCCCAAAGGCGAAATTTAAGGGGTTTTAGATTTTAGAGGGGAATTTTTCTTATATAAAACCTCTTTTGTAAAGTTTTGTATTATTAGCCCCAAAATTATTTTTAAAATAAATAATTATTATGCTTTAGCCCAAAAAAAGAAGAGTGCATAAAACATAAAATGGTGGATTCGCCTTCACATTTACTGGTCTGGACATTTTTGGTTGGTATTCGCCCCGATTTGCTAGGCTGGAGGGTTTTAGAACTTCTTTCGCCCCAAATATCCAGTATGGTTGCATGGTAAAGCTTGCATCTGGACTGCAGTTGACAATGGAGTCTTCTTCTAGGTTTGGATAAGAGGCGTCTAGTGAATAGGGCTTCTTGGGCTGCGTTTTTTTGAAGGTGCTTGGTCATATGGGTGGAATTTTCCAATCCCAACATGGAATGCCATTGTTGCTACTCTTGCCCCTGGTTTTCCCCTGGTTGGCCTGGTTTGTCTTGGCCCATGGTTCCTGGATCTTACTTTCCTCCTCCTCCTGCCGAATGGGGGTCTGGACCATGGGTTTCAAGACCCTAGGCCACTGCCACTGCCACCACTACTTCTAATAACCCTGTTGTTGCAGATTCTGGTTCTCCTACTCTGATTCAGACATGGTGTGAAGACAGTAGCGGTATTGACAGTTAGATCTTGCCCTTTATTATTTTTACTGCTTCTAATAACTTCGCTGTTGCGGATTTTGGTTCTCCTACTCTGATTCAGACATGGTGTGAAGAAAATAATGGGTTTGAAGTTTATAAATTTTTCTTGTTACATCCTATTGAAATGGTGTATTTTAATTTTCATTTATATATTCTTTTCCTTCGTCAACTGAAGTTTCCTTTTTCCTTTTGTCTATCCAAATGCAATTGATGGTGTTTTCTAGTTGGAAGGTTTAATCACTTTCTCTGTAATGGAATTTCAAAATGGAATATGGTAGTGCTCATTTTAAGAGCTTGAATACCATTCTTTTTCCCCTGACTTCATCTTTTATTTTGCTCTTATGTTGCAACTCACAACTTACCTCACCTCATCACAATTGCTTCAGAGGACATGTACCTATCATTTAATGTAAATTCCTATGATATATGTACTTGTAGATATAATCAATTTTTTTTACAGTAATGGCAGGAATCAATTTTGGATACCATTGGATCAAACACAGAACGTAAGCATTGTAGAGCTAATTTTAGTGTGGTCTCTATACTTTTATTTTCATATTGGTAACAACATTATGGGTATGTTTTTCCTTCAGAATTTACCACAGGTAGCCTAGTTGGTACGATTCCCAGGACATTTCTCTGAGGGTTGTAGCTGTGAATCATTGAAGCGACACGTATCGGCTTTAAAATTGGTTTTATTTTTATAGAAAAGACATAATAGAAAAACTGGGAATCATTTAAATACATTATAGTGTGTAAAAATGATGTCTGCTTGTATAGTTACTCTAATTACACAGATCATGGTAATGGCTATGGTGATATTAGTTGTTTTTATTTTCTTTGGAATTGGAATTCTAGTTTCAATTCATTTGTGTATTGTGCGTAGAGCACTCAGGAGAGGTCTAAATGCCAAGAGGCCTACAGAGAGAGGGGTTGCTTCTTCTTCCTCTGTCAGTGGGAATGGTGGGGGTATGTCTCAGGAGGAGGTGCAGAAGCTGCCTTTCTTTGAATATAAACATCGGGGTATGTATATTGTGTTAGACGTAATACTTTGCAAAGATGATGATAGTGCTAGGAATATGAATTGCCTGGATAGGATTGAGAATGGATTGTGGGTGGATGAATTTGATTGCTCAGAGTGTGTTGTTTTCTTGGATGGATTTCAAAGGGGTGAGAAATGCAGGATCTTGCCTATTTGTAGCATACTTTTCATGCAAAGTGTGTGGATTCATGGTTGTATAAGAATCCCTTATGTCCCATTTTGAGGGCTAGGGCTGAGCAGCATGGCAAGGGAGGAGGGAAATTGGGGTTGGAGAATGTGATAGACTTGACCAGAGTTGGGGACTGTGAGATTGTTAGTGGACCTAGGGATATTGCTATTGGAGTTTCATTGCAAGGAGGGGTAAGAGGGGTAAGAGGAGGATGGGAGTCTACTTTTCATCATATGTTTGAGATGTCTAATTTGGTGTCCAATCCACCACCATCACCAAGGTCTCCTCCAATTGATGAATTTGAGTTCAATTTGATGTCAACTCCATCATTGCGATTGTGGATGCAGCACAGACCTAATTACGATGGCAACAATGGTTGTGTTGGTTTGAGGGGTATTGATGTTTTGAGCACTAGTCAGACCCAGAGCCAAGGTTAGAATCAATATTTGTGCAATTTGATATGAAGTCCAATACCATCTTGCAGAACTGATGGTGATGATGATTATGATGATATGAGGGGTATTGGTGTTTTAAGCCCTAGCTAGAACCAGAGCCAGAATCAGAATCAGAGTTCATGTGATTCTATTTCAATTCCACTGCCATCGTGCAACCCTCATCGTGATGATGGTGTGAGGGATACTAGCCTTTCAATCACTGGCGAAAGCCAATATCAGAATTAGATTGTGTGCAACTTGACATTGACTATGATGTCACATTGCAGATCTCCTGATGATCAGGATGTGAGAATCACAAGTGTTCCATGCCCTAATGAGAGTCAAAGCCAGATCCAGACTCTGAATCAGGATGCTCCAACATGACCATAAATTGAGTTCTTCTGCAATAGTGAAGTTGTTATGGTGGATGCCAAACAGGGGCAAGGTATTGATGCTCCTTTTCATTTGGGTTGAATTTTAATATCTAAATTTTGTGTATGTAGGCATCTGTATCTAACCCGTGCAAGACCTGAGAGATTAGAATTCAGATTTGAGCATCAATGACTATTGCAGGGCTACTATTGTAAAATTGTCTCTTATTTAAAAAAAAATGCCAGTTATTATTGATTCTCTTTCTATTTGAAATTTTAAGGCAAAGTTTTCAACATAAAAGCAGAAAGCACTCCCTTTTTTAAAAGGGTTCTAATGGTTAAGGTACTAGTATTATGAGCCTATAACTTATAATATATGGGTTTACTTCTTGCACTTTGATATTTGTAGTTTTTAACTGTATTTGAAGCTTAAGGTTACTACTAGATTTCCGAGTGATTGTTTATCAAGTTAAGTACTCCTAATTGAATGCAAAACCATTTGAAAATGAAATGATGTGGGAATTCCAACAAGTTTGCAAACCTGCAAAAGCAATTTCATGATTTATGGAAGAATGGGAAGACTTATGAATCAGATTAAGTGGTGGTGTTAGATACCATAATGAAAGGCATCTTGGCTCAAAGATGATACTTAGAAGAAAGGGAACTTGACAAGTTGTCTATGTTAATTCACTTTATGGTGATGATTCTTGGGGAATACCCCCATACTGGCTTCTTCTGGAGGAAACAACTTACAGAAGAAACAGAACTGGATGGTTCTATCTCTTTGATTCTCTCTATTGCTGAAGTGTAGAAAAAAACTTACTGTAGCCTTTTCATAATACATAATGGGTAAATTTTTACAAGTAGATGATCACATGCTCAACTCAATGACTGAATATTATGAGCATGCCTTTTAAGAGTTTACACTGCATTAGGAGTTCAACAGTGCAAACTTGGTTCTCATCTAGATCTATCTGTCTCCCTTCTGTTCGCTTTCTATATCAATGTAATTGGTTCAATCTAATTCCTTTTAAGAGTTCATAGTGGATTAAGAGTTCAACAGTGCAAACTTGGTTCTCATCCATGTCTATTTGTCTTCCTTTTGTTCCCTTTCTATATCAATGTAATTGGTTCAATCTAAAAATTTTAAGTTAACTATATATATGTATTTGTTGAAGTATTGTGCACCCAAGAAGGACTATTTCCATTATCTATTTTTGTTATTTGTTAAAGTACCGTGCAGTCAAGAAGGACTACTTCCATTATTTCTTTTTTCTTTCTTCCATCTCCCAAAATAGGAAATCTTTGGACCTATAGCATTTTTCCCCTCTGAAATAGTTTCCAAGCACAACCTTTTCAACCTCTTAATTTTATTTATGCCCATGGAGAAATTTGAGAGTTTCTAGTTATGAAATCCAATTTTTACTATCTTATGCCCATGGAGAAATTTGAGAGTTTCCATTGATGATGTGATTTCACATCATCCGAAAGATATTTATCTAGAAATCTAATTTATTAGCCAATCTATGTCTGTTATAAGATCTATTGGTTTACAAATTGTCTATATTATATGCCATGTCATTTTTCTGATCATGGTATTTTTGGATTAAAAAATTATGAGTGAAGAGTCCACTTGAAATGAGGGCTGGGACTATTTAAAACATGACACACAATATTAATCCATCCCAAAGACATTTATCTAGAAATCCAATTTATTAGCCAATCTATATCCGTTATAAGATCTACTAGTTTACAAATTGTCTATATTATATGCCATGCCATTTTTGAATTTCTCTGATCATGTTATTTTTGGATTAAAACATGATGAGTGAAGAGTCCACTTGAAATGCTGGGACTATGTTGGACTATTTAAAACATGACACACAATATTAATCCAAAATATCATGATCAACAACAATATGGGGAACTGTGGAAATATTCATACTGATATACCATCTTAACAATGAAGACATACTATGTCTTTGGATGAAGTTGCCAATTTACAGGACTGAACGTAGGTATCAACAACAATATGGGGAAGTGTGGAAATCTTCATACTATTATACCATCTTAACAATGAAGGCCTACTATGTCTTTGGATGAAGTTTCCAATTTACAGAACTGAACGTAGGTATGGCTAATGCAACTTCCGGCAACAAGTTTCTCATCTCAAATAATTGTGCTATAATCTTCTTGAATAAGACATGGAAGCAATTCATAATTTTTTTATCGCTTAAATCCATTCTGATAGCTGAGCAGTTGTTTGCCCAGTATGGATCATTGTGCCTTCATATACTTTTGAGTCCTATTTGGGCTTGTGGGAATTTGAACAATATTAATCTCATTTAATTTTCTTTTCCTTTCCTTCCCTTCCCTTCCCTTCCCCTCCCCTCCTTCCTTCCCCTCTTTCCTTTCACCTATGGGCATTTGAACTAACATTAATATCATTTAATTTTCCTTTCCTTCCTTTATTTTGTGTTACAGCTTCCTTTGGATTGTAATCCTCGAAGTATCGGTTGGCTTCCTGGTACTTTCACCTGTGGGAATTTGAACTAACATTAATATCATTTAATTTTCTTTTCCTTCCTTTCTTTCATGTTACAGCTTCCTTTGGATTGTAATCCTCGAAGTCTCGGTTGGCTTCCTGGTAGCTCAATCTAAGGGATCCATTAATCTGTATTACCATTCTATCTTTTTACTTTCTCCCTCCCACCACCTTCCATTTCAACTTCATGCTTATAAGGATTTTTGGAAGGCATAGTTTACCAGTCTTCTTGAAATTTTAAGAAATATAAGGATTATTGGAAGGCATAATTTACGATTTTTCTTGAAATTATAAGGATTTTTGGAAGGCATAATTTACCATTCTTCTTGAAATTTTAAGAAATAGAAGGATTATTGGAAGGTATAATTTACCATTTATCTTGAAAATTTAAGAATTGTGGTTTCTTAATTCTCCCTCCTAGCAAGACTTTGGATTAATGGGAAAGCTAGTTTCAAGGTATCTCTGAAATCTTAGTTTCAACAATCATATCTATCATGAAGGTGCACATATTCATATTATTTCTTCTATCCGATCCAAAACGATATATGGTATACAATCATTTACCATGATGATGCATGTATCATTTGTTTTATCTGATTTAAAATTATATGGTATACAAATATTGATTACGTTATAAAGCTTACCTATTTGAAAACAACTTTCCTATATTGCTACGTGTATTATTGTGCACCCTTGATTTGAATGTTAGACGACTCAAATAATCTCTACCTTAAGATTAAAAACTATTATTTTTAATCAGTTAGAGAGGAAAATATATCTTAACAAACATCAAAACTCTGTGAGGGTTTCTACAGACATCGGAACTCCGTGAGGGTTTCTGATCTCATACATCGAGCTCATTTTCTTCTCCGGTGGTTGCGACTCACTTTCTACAAGCCGGGCGTGACCATGGCCTTAACCCTTCCTCTGGCAAGCTGAAAACCATCGAGACAGGAGTTCTCATTGGTGATGGCCGAGATCATCCACGTATCCACGTTTCCAGGTTGCTCATCTGAGCCTTAAACGTGTTTGGCTTGAAGTGCTTCAGCTCTGCCAGAGATTGATGAATTTGGGTCAGCATCAATCTCGATCGTGGTGTAGTCCTCACATTTCCTTTGTCCAAGAGAGTCAAGGGGCGTACCGATGGAGAACTTTGGGTGTTTTAGTGTTGAGATGGCCAGTGGATGCACTCTACCATGCATTCGGAAGGTCCCAAGATTGACCCTGACATTGGGAAATTACATTATAGCATGACAGATTATTTCTATGTAGTTGACCCGTGGTGGATATTTCCCAGAGGTTCATTGTTGCAAATCCACCAGGTGAGTATGCTTATTTCACTTTATTTGCAGGTTTTATTTACTTTTTCAGTTCATTTTATGAATGAAACATTAAACAATGTAAAGGGTTGAGTATGTTATCGAAACTTTCATCTAAGAGAGTCAATTCTGGGAGTTTTCTTGTGTATCTCAATGTCTATGACCTCACTCACGCCCATGAATGGATATATATACCAGTTTGGCCTTGGAATATACCATTCAGTAGTAAAAGGTAATGTAATTTGTTTTCAATAAACCCAAATGAATGTTGTGGGATTCGAGTTTTTCGAAGTTTACATCTGTAGCTGTAACTTTTTCTTACTAGAAATTTTTTCCCTTTTATGTACTTGAAAGAAAAATGAGAAACTAGCTACAGAGTAACTCGCTGATGTTGTTATGTTGATTTTTTTTTGCATATCCTAGTGAGAATTCGACATAGTTGTTGGGGGCGTCAAAATGAAAAAAAATGTTGGTTAGCAGTAGATTTATGAGAGGTGTCTGAACTTTTTTGGGTGCCCAAATTCAAAAAAATGTTTTCTAATTATAGAACTATGACAGGATTTCTGCATTTTTTAGGTACACAAATTTAAAAAGGAAAAAGGGATCTCCAACTATACTTTTACGGTCATAAATCTGCATTTTCTTGGTGCCCTATCTGAAGAAAAGGACTCAAAACTCAGGGAGCAGTTAAGATGATGTTTGTTCTAGGGGGCCATTTTCTTTCTACCCATTTGGAGATATAAAATCAAATATCATGGAAGAACGGAGTAAATTTCCATACCCAATTCAACAGTAGTCATGGCCTTCCTAAATTGTGACGGTTTTGCTTGGTGTAAGTAATTATTGAGGATTTGGGATACAGGGGTTTATTTTATTACCGCGGATTGGTTTGTGGTGGTGGCCTATCTGCTGCATGGTTTACTTTTAAGTTTCAACAATAGAAAGCTATTACATAGTTCTGCCTTATTACTTTCTCCTATACCAAACTAAGTATTCACAAGGTAGGCGTTTCTTAAAATTGCATAGATTAACTTATGAACATGGGAGAAATTTTGCATGTGCCTGTTATGTAAAGTTGTGGATTTTTTTTGCAATTTATATGTTTTTTTGCTATTTTCTTTGGCCCCTGCATACGATTTCACAAGATCTGAATTTGTTGAAGTTTTAGGAGAAAATTTTCATTTTTCAAATTGTCGAAATAAGAACTATTAAAAGCAGGTCTAGTATAATTCTTTTCAGGACACTTCCTTCCTGTCCATACTAAAAGCTAAAAATCACAAGCTGTGGACAACGTTTCCATGGTTTAGTGGTGAAGGCAGTGGAATTTCAAGCTTCCCACTAGGGTTCACATCCCTTCGAAGCATTGGCATAGCCTCTCTTGTCATTTGTGGGCCATTTTTCTTGCAAAAGCAAACTGGTTTGAGGTTGACCCCAATTCGCCCTGCACAAATGGGGCTTGTGAATTATTCTTCCTATGCTGAAGCTTCACTTTTAGGGGAACAACATGACCTGTGTCTTTGTTAAAGTTTATGTGCATAATGTTCGATTCTTGGGAGAAAAATGCATCATTCTGCTACATCATGAGAAAAATAGGGAATATGCAATTTTCCTCATTTTAAGTCACTTTGAATGGAACCAAAACTTAAGTATATAGGCAATAGCTATATAGCTTATGTTTCAGAAATGATGCTTTGTTTAGCAGTTCTAGCTAACAAGGCAGAGACAGATAAATCGTTAATGTGAATTGAACATCTTCTATGCAAAGTTCTCTATGTATATTCTTATTAGACAATATGAATCTGATGTTTATGCTATGTTGTTACCCATGGCTCCTATGATTTAAATTGAATATTGAGTTGTATGTTATTATGATGCCTTGCTCAATTTTGAGCTGTTGAACATCATATTCTCCAATTTAACGTCTTTTATTTTCTGTCATTGTGCAAATTATTGCATATAAAACTAATATTCTCAATTTTCATGGGTGTCTCGAGTTAAAAATGTATCATCATATATTAGCTTATTGACTTCTAGATTTTGTGTTGGATAATCTATGGCTAAAATTGACATGCAACATTTATTGGTTGTTGATGTTCTAAAATGTATTGTGGTATGTGGATCAATCAACAAAACCCTAAATGTGAGAAGGTGCCAAGTCTGGTGGTCAAAGGAATTCTTGAAATTTCCTTCAAAATAAACACTTAAAAAGTCCCTTGAAAGAAATAATTTATCAAACTTTTATGATCAAATGCTTGATGGCTGATTTGAAATGTTGAATAGTAAATGAAAGCAATTTCTACAATTATAAAATTTATTATAACTTTACTGTCAAGGATGATAGGATAGTATTGGGTTATAACTTATTTGGCTCTGGAGGATGATATTAGATCTGTGAAAATGGTTTACATTATGGTTGCGTAGATGTTAGAGTATGTGGTAATTACTCGAACTGTTCCAAACGAAATGAACTGGCATGGAGAGGTAAACCATTAATGATTGAAGCTTACTACATCCACTTGGTCAGTTGCGCTGGATATTTGGACAAGACAGAATAAAATATCAGAACTGTTATTGGTTTACTTTAAAGTTTAAATATGGATGCTTATGCTTTTTGGAGTGATAGTTAATGGTGAATGGATGAAAAAATATAATTCACAATGAGGAACTATTTTATGATCTGGTTGTCTTAAAGTCCGAAGTGTTTATTTGGAATAACATTTCTGAGTGTATTTTAGTTTTCAAAGTTGAGTGGCTGAACATGCTTTATCTTGTACTCAGGAACATAAATAGACACGGTTGTATTTTATGAATTCATGTTAGTTATGAGCTACATAATTGCTTGGGATATTCAAATATCTGTAAATGTTGTGTTATTTGAGGAGTCGGGACAGAATTGATGTGAGTAATGAGCTACATAATTGCAATGAATATTCAAACATCTGTAAATATAGTGTTAGTTGAGGAGTCAGGATTGTTTATAGGATAGTTTGTAGATATTCAAATATATGTCAATGTTGTGTTCGTTGAGGAGTCAGGACAGAATTCATGTGAGTTATGAGCTACATAATTGCAATGAATATTCAAACATCTATAAATATAGTGCTTACAGGACTATTTATAGGATATATAGTTTACAGGCATCGTATAGGTTAGTTACAATTAAAGAAAGGGCTTTTGGGAAGCCAAGAATCATCTGTATTTAGAAACACTTGTTTTCCATGTTTGTTTGTGCAGACATCACTCTCTCTTAAATATGTAAGTGGCGTTTATTTCGATTTTTTTATTGCAACATCAGCTTTGTGCACATTGGGAATTTTTTTGCTAATTTCTTGTATGCTATTTTGAAGATCTTGACAGGAAATGAAACTTTCGTCAAACATTCTGGAGAAATGTTACCATTTGTATCTAGTTGAGTGGCCTATTAAAATTTAAACTTTTTAGAGGTTATGCACATCTTCTTGAAGCGGTTTTTATTTTTTCTCATTCCAACCATAACTGTTGTCAATTTATTTTTCTAAATGCCAATTTTCTCTCTCGGACATATGATCTTATACTATCCAACTATATTTGACACTGGATTTACTGAAATTCTGGGTTTGAAGCAACTATGAAGTAAAGGTTTTAGAGCCCTAAAGTATAAATTTATGCTGCAGAATTTAGGAGCCTAGAAAGTTTTAAACCAAGGTTGACTTTAATTTGGTCCTTTGAATTAGAAATGAAAATTAGAGAATACAAGTACGAAATTTGGTTTGGGTATTTTATGATTCAAAACATGTCACAGAAGTGCTGGTTGTAAACATAAAGTTTTGTTAAAATCTCAAAATGGAGGATGAATTGTTTTACACTGATGGAAATGCGCAATCTTGATTTTTTTCAACTACATCAAGGAACAAAACTTCCATCAAGAGCAATGGATGCACTTGGGATAACTTTACCAGGAAAAATGAGTTTTTTATGAGTTTGAGAACTGTGTTTTTTCCGTTGTTATATTTGCTAATTATCTAGATTCTTTTATTGAACATTGAATTAAGCAGACTATTTATAGGAAATCTGGCCTTATGCCAGTTATTTATAACATCTAATTCAATTTAACTACCTTGACATGTTGCAGTCATCTCACATTTTGGTATCTATATGCAAAATATACATGACCTTCCTGCAACCATCAGTGAGTCCATAAGGAGTTAAATTGTTTGGTCTGACATGACGTCAGGATGTTCAATGCGGTTCTTGTCATGGTCCTCCCAAAGGGTGTGCTTCACTATCCACTACCATTTTGGAAATTTTCTCAATCAACATGTCATCCTTTCTCCATTTGGCCACCACATATGTTCAATCCTAGCACATGTACTACAATTTTTGGCATCCCTTTCCAATAGGGTGTGTTTGGTTACTGCTTCTTGAGTTTTGTAACTTTTTAGTCAGCGAATAATCCTTCTGCTAATGTATGACCAGATATACTCGATAGTACTAGTCGAGGGTAAGATACTTTCATTTGAACTCTACACTCATATACTTGTATGCATCTTTGCCCAACAATCCATCCCCCATAATTGATGTCATCAAATGGAATTTACAATGGATCTCATCCATCCCTTGCCATCCCTTTCTTTTTGGAAAAATGTGTTAAACTCTGAAAATCTAGTTGTTTAAAGTGGTTCCATTAGATTTTTTTAATATGTAAAGGTGTATTTTATTGGAGTCATGTCTTTTATGTTTGCTAATTTTTTTGTGACATGTTGGATTAGTCTTAGGCTAAGAAACTGCAACCCAAGCACATTTAAAATTTTAAAATCACTTAGAAATTGTACTCAGCTTATGCCACACCAACTCCACACTAACTCTTAACATGATTAAGTTTTTTGTACTTACAAAGTTTCAAATTGACAACATTTACACAAATATGCCACAAACACCAACTCTTAACATGGCTAAGTTTTTTGTATCCACAATTTCAAATTGACAACATTCACACAAATACACCACACAATCTGGTCCTATGTCAAGGTGCCCCAATTACTTTGGCTAAGTTTTTTTTTGGTTTCAAATTGAAAACACTCATACAAGTACACCACACAATATGGTCCTATGTACAGATACCCCAATTACTTTTAAGACTATTCTCATGAGCATTGGACTTTTCCCAATTGTGAAAAATTCTTGCTTGCAGAGCTTGTACATGCACAAGAAGTGGAGAAAAAGCTTCAAAAAGAGTTGTTCACTCTCTGTAGTTGTAGCTATCCCACATGATACATGTGAGATAATTTCCTCTATAATACTCTTTCTGATGTTACTGCTTACAACGTTTCCTTTGCAACATATGGTGCAACTATTAGTTATGATTATTGTAACTAGAGGAGAGCCAGGAGTGATATGGGAGTGACCGGGAGTAATATTGTAATGAAGAATGAAGTATTAAATAATAAAAATTATGATGATGGGAAATAATAATAGTAAAAATAAAAATAATAAGTGGATATGATGATTGATATTGGTAACTAAAAAAATTATATAAATTAAATATCTAGTAAATGTGAATAGGCATCAATTCATAATAAATATCAAAAAACATAGTTCATCATACATCTCAAATTGTTAAAATTTTAAAATTTAACTAAATTAAAACATTATTATTGTTATTATTGATAAAAAAATGAAAAGAATCTTTTGTGTTTTAATGGTATGGGATGGCAGGAGGGGAAGGTTATTAATAAAATATGTGTGGGTTGGGGAAGGAAAACCAAAAATCAACTTGAAATGTATGGTCTCCTACAAGGTCTTCGTATTGCTAAAGACAAAGGCATCAAATATATTATTATTCTTGGCGACTCGTTGATTACAATCCAATATGTCAAATATATTATTATTCTTGGTGACTAGTTGATTACAATCCAATATCTCATTAAATAAGGCAACCCAAAAAAAAATTCCATTGTTCTGGTGGTTTGGTTCAAAAAATAAAAGATTTGATCACATCCTTCCATTCCATAGGGTACTTCCATACATAATCAACAACATGGATGTACACTCGCAAGCAAATAAATCTTTCTCATTTTCTCTATGGAATTGAAAAAGCTAGAAATCAACCACTCACTTGCTCTATAGAAAAGACAAAGCTAGAAACCAACAACTCGAGTTGTTCCTACCCAATCCTCTAAGACTATATGTTCCTTAGCTTTTGGTCCTAATACTACATGTTCCTTAGCTTTTAGTTCTACCCTTGGACCCTCCCTCTCAATAATTGTCCCCTTGACTCTATCCTATGCCCCATTACTCTCCCTACTACCTTTCTATTCCCAATCCCCTTCTATGTGACACCATATATTTCCTCGAGAGAGACTTTGAAGGTTTAATATTATGCTTATTTGATAAAACAAGCATTTCTCTTGATGTGGAAAACACGAGCTTTGTCTCCATACATATGTATTTCCCTCCCCTCACATGCTTTCCATTACAATTTTCATCTACCAAGATCATAGAATCGTCCTCCACTCAGAACCATGTTCGATTTCTTTGGAAGCTACAATGGAAAAATTAATGACAGAATGACGAGAATCATCTGGATGGACAAGAGAATTGGCGATAAATTCATCTCTCGTCTAGCTCCTTCCCCATTCATGACTAAGTATGTTTTGTGGATTGATCCACCATCTTTGTGACCCATTAATTTGGTTATAGCTCCATCTTAGAATATCACATTGGCATCCAGTCGTTCATCTTCTAGGCAGCTCTACGAAGAGCTTTGTCTTTGGTTTCAGGCTCTAACCTTCTGGATAGTGAAATTGTAGGCTCGACACTCTAGCTCATGTGAAATTTGGAAAAAGGGGCTCTCCTTTTCTCAAACCACCTTGGCAGTACCTAGACTCTCCTCTATAGTTGGTCTCAGTATGACCCGAGCTCCTTTGTGTGAAGGTAATTTTTGGTTCCTAGTTTTTAATTTGGAAGCTTGCAGTAACCAAGGCTTAGATGTAAACTCCATCATAGTAGGCTCCTATCTCGACACTTTAGGTTCCAATCTAGGTTTCTTAGAATTGTTAGAGGCTCTGTCGAACATCACTCCAGTAGTTTACAAGTCTTTCCTTTCAGAAGTTTTAAGGAAAGCTCTGGTTTAAAGGAAGCCTGACAATTCTTGGTCCTTAGGTTTTCAGTCGATTTTTATCTACATTGGTGACTTGGAAGGATGGTTATTTTCTTAGGATGGTGCAACATATAATTGGGGTATCACCAATTGGATATTTTTCACTTCAATCCAGTCTCATTACCAATTTTATTTCATGGAAATGATAATATTTAGATAGAGATAAAAATTTTAAGATTAGGGAGGAGTTGAAGTTGTTCACTATCTTATACTTTCACTTTATTATATTTTAAACAAAGATTAATGCTCCTCTCACAAACTAGGTACATATTCCGTAGAGGTCATTGAATATGCATTTTGTGGATAGCTTTTTTGAAGGTTTCAGAGGTAGGCATGAAGAGAAGAAAGCAATTTTCAAGATAACTCACAAAATTTGATAAACAAACCACCCATTATTACAAAAATTTTTGTATTGCATCAACTTTATCACCTACATCACCTTTATATCACATGGAATATGTATCCCCACTCCTCGCCGTTATTTTGCACCTCTCGGTGCAAATGTTAGTATTACTTGATTTTTCATGCTTATGTGGAACATGGTCAAGAGAAGGAAATATAACAACAATGGATTTGCATGAAAGCTTTATAATATTTTCAAACATGAAAGTTGTGATCTGTTACTAAGTTTATTCATTATTTTATATATCAATACATGTTAAACCGACTTTACTTATTGACTCGCAAAGCATTCAAAATTGTGAACAAGTATGTTTTAAATGTATCAATCAAAAGTATGATTTTATCTATATTTGATAATGAAAGTTGAATACATCATACAATACATAGGAGCACTATGGCTATGAAGTTCAATATGAAATAATCTATTGATTGCTACTTACTATTATATAAGGGGTGCTCTTCCAATGGCCATTTATTAGCTATGTTAAGAAGGCTTTGTGGAATTTTTATTTACTATAATATTATGTATAGTTGAGTTGTGGACAACTAAGTAGAATTTGGTAGGAAGTTTGGAGTATGTGTAATTCATAATGATCTCTTCTTCTCTTCATTGATGACTTTTCAATGTGTGAGTTTTGACATAAGCCATTGCATTATCAATGTGTCAAGGCTCACAACTCGACCTATATGCCAACTACTTCTTATGATCGTTCCTAGGAAGATGAATCCTAATTTTTGTAGGTTTAAAATTTATAACAAGTTTTCTCTATTATGGTCGAATTTGTGGTGGTTATCTCAAAATTTATTTAAGGTACCATGGATCTAAATTTCTTATGAACTTTCAACACTATAACAAACTTTGGTGCAAATTGTTGATCAATTGTCACTTGGTTAGGGTTATAGATGTTAATGAAAATTTTGTGTGCATGCATGAGAGTTGGGTGCAAATGCACAATTTTGTGTAGCATTAGTGTGATAAATATGGGATAGTGCAAAGCATAGTTTTTAAGATTATTCTAAGTTAACTCATACCTAATCAACTCAGTCAATTTGATTGTTGGTTGAACAGTTAATTATCGGTTCAATGGACATAAGATCTTGTAGGCACAAATACCAAAGGGAAAAATGGATCCCATCATGGGGTACTCTTTGTAATTCTCCACCACTGCTACCTTCCATGCTTCCTCAAACTCCTCTCCAACCTCAATATCAATGCTAGTAGTAGCATGAGCAACAACACTACGCTTAGCAGAACTAGAAGAACATGTTTTCCAAACTGCACGAGAACTAATTTCCTCACGAGTCACCATGTGCCATGATTGGTCTCGGTGGTTCTCTTCCTTCAACTCCTAGTTCAACTACCAGATCTTCATTGGAACTAGCACCCCGAACTCCACTAGACAGCAGTTCACCATTTTGTAGTAGTTATTCGCCATTTGTACTGGTGATTCACCATGATTTTACAAGATAATATAATCTCGTGAGAGATTCGCCAAAAAATTATATATACATATTATATTATTAATAAAATTGCCTTCCATTTTTCCTATGTATCATGGGGATTCGCCCATTTATTATATATATAAATTTAGGGGGGTTCTTAAAATTTTCCCTGATGGAGTCTTGTTGCAATTATTTCTGAGAAAACTTCGGTTGATAATGAAGATTGTCATATCAATTGCTTGAACCCAGAATTTTTCATCCAATTTTGAGTACTTCAACATTGTTCTACCCATTTCCTGTATGGTTCTGTTTTTTCTTTTAGCAACTCCATTTTGCTGAGGTGTTCATGTTGTTCAAAATTGTCTTTTTATTCCATTTTTGTCATAGTATTGCTGAAATAATTTGGAAGTGAATTCTCCACCATTATCTGATCTTAGACACTTTATTCTCAAATTAGTTTCATTTTCAACCAACTCCTTGTAGATCTTAAAGCACTCAAATGCTTCAAATTTTTTCTTTAGGAAACTGACAGTTGTCATCCTGGTATAGTCATCTATCATTAACATGAAATATAATTCTCCATTTAAGCCTTTTTTCTCACAGGACCACATAGATGAGTATGTATCAATTCCAATGGAAGTGATGCAAATTGTTCTTTTGTTTTAAATTGGACTTTTGTCTGCTTGCCATGCCGACAGGCCTCACATAGTGTGTTGGAAGGTTTTGATATTTCTAACATTTCTCGTACTGCTTCCTTTTTGCTTATCCTGACAAGATTGTCAAAGTTTATGTGACCCATAACTAGCTTTCATATTCTTTAGCTAGTAGTCATGCTTTAGTTGCTTCATCCAGAACATATATGTCATTTTGAGCTAGACTTGTTATAGCCACAATTTTAACATACCTGCCTTTCCTGATTTCACATTTTGTGGAGTTGAATAGCATTGTGTGTCATTGATCACACATTTGTCCAACACTGAGCAGATTGTGATTCATGTTTTCAACCAATAGAACATTCTTGGCTATAACATTTTTGCTTCCGAGAGTGATGGTACCTGATCATATAACATTTGAAGATACATCATTTCCAAAGGATACATTTCCATCCTTCTTCTCTTTCAGAGATACAAATTTCCTTCTATCTCCAGTCGTATGCATTGAGCAACCATTGTCAACATACCACACATCTCTTTTGTTTTGAGCCTTGAGAGCGAGAGCACAATTATCAGTCTTCTTCTTCTTCCATGTTCGTTAATTTTGTGGCTTTGAAGATTCTTCTAGAGGATTTTCAAGTCTACAGTCTTTGGCTATTTGTCCAAAGTTTTGACATTTGTAACATTCCATATTATTTTTTAAATGTTCAAATCTATTAATGTTTCATTGAGGCCTGATAGGTTCATATTTGAAGGATCTCCTGGAATTGTATTGGTTCCGAGGGTACGTGCGGCATTCTACAGCTTTATGACCAAATTTTCCACATGAATAACAATAGCCATGAAAAATATGTTGGTACCTGGATGTAAATCTTCGTCGAGGAATCATCTTCCAAGGATGTGCTTGCGAATCTTGTCCAATGAAGTCTACATGTATGTTAGATCTCATAGGTTCATTGTATTTTGTTGTAGAAGGTCATGCTTCTTCTTCTTTGTAACTGAGGCCAGTCCTGTTGTTGTAAGATCATTTATTGTTGATGAGTTCTTCCAATGCCCTTGAGTTGTTGGCATAGTTTTGGACAGTTTTTCCCTTCTCAACTTCCTTACGCAACGAGACTACTTCGGCTTCTAATGCTTCCCTTTCTTGGTTGCTTTCTTCCAACTTATTTTGAAGTGACTCTTCAATACATTTGTGTTCTTCAAATTCAATTTTGAGACCTTGAACTTGTTCTTCAAGAGTATTGGAACAGATCTTCTCAGCATTGAGCTCTTTTATAAGCTTGATTGCCTCCTCATAAAATTCTTCTGTGGTCAACCCTTCTTCTTCATTGTTTGATACTTCTTGTTTATTGTGCTTGGCCATAAACAATACTTTCTCATTCGATTCTTCTTTGTTGTCACTTTCTTCATTGGATGATGGGCTATCTTCTTTAGAGAGAAAGTTCATTTTGGATCCTTTCCTTTTTCCTTGCTTGTTGAATTTCTTAAAGCCTTTCTTTCCTTTTGAGTTGCCATCACTTTTGTTTGAAAATTTTGCTGTGAAATTCCCAACCTCACCACAACCAAAACATATCAATGGAAGTTTACCTTTGCATTTTCCCTTACCAGTTTTTAGTTTTCTAGTAAAGTAAGAATATTATTCATCTGAAAGACCTTCTCCATCATCTCCCTTTTCTTCACACTTGTAGGTGCATGTCATTTCAATTGAGGTTGTTTTTCCTTATTGGTTTTATTATATGCAACGAACGTAGTTTCTAGATTTGAAGTACCCTCTTCTTCATCAAGTCTCATTTCATATGCTATGAGAACTCCATGTAATTCCTCTTTGCTAAGTTTGTCCAGATTTGCACTGTATTCTAAGACCGATACCTTTAGGTTGAATCTCCCTGGTAACGTTCTAAGAATATTTAGTATAATAGTCTTCTCATTAACTGGCTCTCCCAATCCTTCTAGAGTATTGGTTATTTCATCAACGTAATGGAAGTATGTAGCAATGTTTCAATTTTATTTCATTCTGAGTTGCTCAAATTTTTCTCTATAGATTTGAAGCTTTGCTTCTTTGACATTTGAGTCACCTGAATATATATTCTCAAGCTTGTCCTATACATTTTTGGCAGTTTTACAACCCAACACCTTATGATAAGCAGATTCAATAAGTCCATTGATAATAATATTCTTTCCTTTCGCATCATTTACCAAATTCTTCTTACCGTGTTCATCCGCGATTGATGTAAATCCATTTTGAATAATGTCCCCTACTTTGTAACCTTGTGCCAAGAGATAAACCTCCATTCTTCCTTTCCAGAGTGCATAATTATTTTCATTGAACAAAGGTACACCATTCTTGGTATGCTCCAGGATCTCCTTCTAGCTGTTAAACTGTTATTGAAGGAACCAAGCTCCAATACCAATTGTTGGAAATAATGAAGGGGGGGGAGGGGGTGAATCAATATTCCTTTCAATTAGAGCATTATTTAATATTCAAGTATTATTAGTGTTTTTACAATGATAGCAGCAAACAAAATGAAAAAAAATGCACATGGTTTTTAAGGTGGAAACCCACTCCGAGACAAAAACCACCTAACTCTTTTCGAATAATTCTTTGATATTCAACCCCAATTGAAAATAAATCTCCAACTTCCTAGAATCTAGAAAAGCATTCTTCTCCAACTCCCATTGGATGGATGCTCCAACACCCGAGATTTTTCAGTAGTCAACTGAACAGATGCCCCAACACCCAATGAGCTACAACTCACCCTACCACCACCCTACCACCCTATAGAAGAATAAAAGAAGAATGGACTCTTGTACCAAGGAAAATGGTCGACTTTACAATGATATAGAATGATGTAGAAGAAGAAGAGACGCTAGAAAATAACCCCAACTATGACACAACCACCTAATGATGATCCTAGACCACCCGACACTGCCTCTTCAACTCTTGGTAGATAGACACTAGTACAATTTGTACACTAATGTATTTACAATGAATTAGTACAATGATACCTTTACAATGATTGTATGCAGTGCTGCCCACTTGAAGACTTCATGTGATGAACTTCTTGATGATGTTATGTACCTTGGTTTCTACTCTTGTCATCCTACCCTTTGCCGCACCTTGTTTTTCTTTGCTTTCCTAGAATTTCTGGTCCTTTGTAGCCCTTGACAACACATGATCTAGCTTTTTCTTTGCCTTCTAGGAGCTCGATATTGAATCTAGTATATCTCTATTATTTCAAATCCCTAATATCTTATTTTTAGTACTGTAGTAGTCCTATGAGTTGTCTTTCTAATGCCACAGGTCTAACCCAATTTCGATTCTTCAAGAGAGATTTATACCCAATCTCTCACAATGCCCTAATTATGGACTATTTCAGTAGGTAGAACTTGTATGACATGCCACGTGTCACTGTTTCTTCATTCGACTCGAAAATTGATAGAGTGAAAACTATATATTGTGCGTTATCTTCCACTTTTTATAGAATTCAAATCTGATACTCAGAGAGAGAGTTATGACGATTTTCCCAAGGTAACTTCTTTGAGATGAATTTCAGGAGCCTGCAAAAACCTTGACTTCCACAGATCATATCTCCGGAAATATTGTGCACCTTGATCTAAAATTTTCACAGCAGCTTCCTCAGGATTTCATCTTCGGCTCATACAAATTTCAGCTTCTGAACCTTCGTAGAAAACAAGTTAGAGCAAAAATTCCATGATGAACTATTTCAGATGGCGAAATCCCTTGCATAAGGAGGAAATGAAGATCACAATTTATATAAATGCTTAAGTTGAAAGGGGATTCAAGAATTGAACGTGGGAGGGATTTTAGGAGCTTAAAAAATATTAATTATGACTTTTCAATGACCCATGCCACAACCCTATGTGGTTTTATCTCACTAACTGGGGGTATAAACTCCAAACGTGAATGTCTCTCAAACTGTGAAGAATTACGTGGCGTGCCATATATCAACGGAAAAATCTCAACAAGTAGAAACCATCAAAAGCATTATTGAACCATAATATAGTAATTTGGTAGGTCAAAATTCCCATGAAATATTGGGTTAGCCCCTAGTTCTTCTTGGGTTGACATCAATGACAACTGCTGAGCAACGGAGTTAATCATCAAAACACAAGAGAAAAAAATTTAGGCTATTCAAGCCATGGAAAAAACCTCTCCTTGAGAGGAAAACCTACAAGTAATTCTTCTTATATAATTTCAGATGACAATTACCATGACCATGACTCAAATCATTGACATTAGTATGTCTCCAACACCCTTGTCACCTGATCTTCTTGGCTCCTTACGATAACGTTCCTTTCTGCACCATTCTGCACTTGCGCAAGGGAAACTCGGTCCCTTGTAAAATATACTTCTTCTTAGTCTCCTCAGAACTCCTTCTTAGTATTTAATATTATTAACTCTGAGATCCATTCTTATCACTTTCATTACCTTTTTCTTAATTTTGACCATCTTCAAACATATGTTGTTGTCCCAAAATATAGATATCATACTTCTATATTTGATCAATGATACTCATTCTCTACGCTATGTCTCATCCTTATTTTTCACTATGATACACATGGATGACAAACCCTTTCTTTCACTGAGGTAGGTCTCGGCCTCCTTATTTCTTCAAAATTGTACTACAGAATTTTCCCTTCTGTATATAGGTATTTACCTCCTTCTTTCCTTTATTGCAAACCCAATATAATGATATAGTACATTTCATTCACTTCTTTGTCATTACGCCTTTATTTTATGTCTATCCCGTGCAAAATTGTAGACCTTATCCCTGAAATGGATGTTCAAAAGTATCATATGATCTAAATTGTGTGACTATTTGTTTCGCGTAGTATACTAGGGTAGAAATAGTTGTTTCCACTTGTAATATGTTGACCTGTGTATGAATAGGTGTGACTAATCTTTGAGCCAACTTGTCCAACTGTTATGAGGTTGGATTTTCAAAGGAGTATTCCGACAAGGTGACAAGGGTGTTACATCATTTCTTTGACTATTTACAAATGTAACATTTCTTCATATACATGAATTTAATTTATACATTTATGACAAGATGAATAATCCATAAAAGACATCAAGAAGAAGTATTTAACCTATAATACAATTCATTTCTCATGAAACCCATGAAGAAATCTTAACAAAAATACATTTTATTATCTTTGTCTTCTTTATTACATAAATACATAATTACATAGTCAATATGAAGACTGAACCTAGTTACACTTTCCAACACAACCGAGGATCATCTTCATGATATAAATATGTATGGAAAACTGATCCACCTTAGGTTTAAGTAAATAGGGAAATGATGATAAGTTAATGTGAATTTGTTCAACCCTAAATTTACAAGGGTGCTTCTGTGTAACTTTTTTAATTTTATATTTGTTTAATAAATAAAAAGAACTATTTTATAATGTCTATTTTTTATTTTTTTATATAAATTAATTTTAATGATGAGTAAATTTTAGGATTATATATTATTATGTTATTATTTAATTAATACCAATATATTGCCAAATTTTTAATTAATTAATTTCATTATACTATTAAATATTTTATTGTAAAGGTTAAATTGATATTGATGAATTGGAGTTTAACTTAATGTTAAGAAAGTTAATATATATTATGATTTCAAAATAATTTTAGTGCTAAAATAATTTTTAGGATTATGTTTTATTATGTTTTTAATTTAATTAGTATCACTAAATTGTTAATCATTATAATTAGTTAATATCATTTAAATATTTTATTGTAAAGGTTAATGTTGATATTATTAAATAGGAGAGTTTAAATTACTATTAAAAGGTTAATATATTGTATGATGTTAAAATAATATTAATTAATTAATTTTAGTATTTAAATATTTTTTTGAGGAATAGTTTGCATGCTTTTACTATGAATATGAGGGGTTTTGTGTTAAGTAGGGTCAAAATTAATAACGTGTAGATGTATACAAGTTAGGCTTAGAGGTGAATGAAGCTTCAAGATCACAGAGTTTCAAGAGATTTGGATTTGGGTTTTAGAGGGGGGATCCAATTATTATTGATAATCCATCCTTTATGCATGTTTATATTTTTAGGATGTTTACAAATTTCAATGGTCTCTAAATTTCCGGGGGAAGTAGTGGTCAATTCTAGCAAGGATACAGGTTTTTTCAATGCGAAAGTGATGTTTGGTGTTATTTGAATGCTTAGCAAGTGCAGAGGTTTTTGATCGAATGTTTTTTATGTCAGTTGAATGTTCAAGGATACAAGAGTTAAAGGAACAGCCTGTCTCCCCAGTGTATGGAATTCCATAAGAACAAGGAACCAAATATACTCATTTTTGGACTTTGGGGTTAATGGGATCTTTAACCGAATTGAGATGACTACGGATTTTTTTTAATGGTTTGAATGTGGTCATGATGTTATGTTTTATTAGGATATGGGAAATGTTTTCTGTGGTTCCAAGCATATACGGAAGGTTCTCTTTGCCATTGAAGTTATCAAAATTTATATTTTTATCTTTTTTGTAAATTTCTTTGTTATATTTATTTAGAGCTATCATTGCTTGATGTTTCTTGTATCAATTTTTTATAAGCACGTTGATTAAATGAGATTTTTCATTCTCTAAGTGATCTTTTTTGGAGATTCTAATGGCTCTTATAGCAAGAGTGTTTAGAATTCCCAATTTTTGGCTGGGATGATGGTGAGATGTGGCATGTAGATATTGTTCAGTATGGTTTTTTTTACAGTAGACTTGGTGAGATGTGGATCCATCAAAATTTTGAGTGATAACAATTTCCATGAAAAGAAGGTTGTTATCAACCTCAACTTCCATGTTGAATTTTATTGATGATGAAAGACTGTTTATGTTGTGAAAAAAACTCCAAAACTAGAATAAAAGAGATATCAATTCCTTGGAAATAAGCCACTTCGAGGGGGAAACCTCCAATACATTATATTAATGAACAATTCTTGGATGATTCAAATTAAAAAACCTCCTTTCTATATATAGGAGTCCATGGGGCCATAATGTAATCCTAGCCAACCTAAAAATAATAATTTAAGGGCACAATAATAACAATATGGGGTTTACAGGGGTACGATAATAACAATAAGGGGGTTACACTAACAATAATAAGGGACTATACTAGTAATATAGTGACCTAACATGCCCCTCACCTTCAAAAAGTGTTGTCCTCAATGCTTGAGTAGCTCTGGGTGCTTCTGTATAAAATTATCACCCCCCCATGTGGAACCTTTAGTGGGTATGTTCTTCCACTTGATGATATACTCTGAAATTGATCGATTTCATAGCTATTGAGTTTTTATTACCATGAATCCTTCTGGTTCCAATATGATTTTTCCTTCCTCATCAAGTTCAGGTAATATTGTTTGAACCGGAAGTTTGTCACCTATAACCTTGTTTAAGTATGAAACATGGAAAATTGGATGCACTTGTAGAGAAGTAGGAGGCTCCAATTTGTATGTCATAGTACCAATATTTTGCAACACCTTGTAGGGACCATATCACTTTGGTGATAATTTATTATCCTTCTTAGCTTACTTGAGGGACATTTATTTGTATGGTTGTAGCTATAAAAATACCCAGCCTCCTACATCAAAACTTATCTCGCTATGATTTTCATGTACATGTTGTTTCATTCAATTTTGTGCCAAATTTAGGTTATCCTTTAAGAGTTGGAGAACTTCTTGTTGATGCTCGATGTGACTTTCCACCGTTTGAACCTTGGAATTTTCTATTAAAGATGATGTGATGGACGGTGGATGATATCCATAAAGTGCCATAAATGGGGTCATTTTTCCTGCAGTATGGAAGGAAGTGTTATACCACCATTCAGCAAGAGGTAACCACTTGACCCATTGTGTTTGTTTATCAGATACAAAACAACGAAGATATACTTCCAAAAATTTATTTACTATCTTAGTTTGACCATCGGATTGAGAATGATAAGATGAGCTATGAGATAACTGAGTACCCAAACAAGAAAATAACTTCATCCAAAAATTTCCAGTAAAAATGGGATCTCTTTCGCTCACAATAACCCTTGGGTTTCCATGTAACTTTTGAATTGTGTACATAAATGTAGTAGCAACTGTACTTTCTTTAAATGGATGAGATAATGCACAAAAGTGTGCATACTTGGTAAGTCTATCAACTACCACCATGATGACACTCTTTCGTTCAGACTTAGGTAAACCTGTGATAAAATCCATTGAAATCTCCTCCCAATGTTGGCTTGGAATAGATAAAGGTTGTAGAAGACCCGGGATCTTAATTGTATCAACTTTATTCTGATAGAAAACCAAACATTCCGCCACAAACTTTTGAATATTAGATTTAAGGCCATCCCAAAAAAATTCTTACTTCACCCTGTGATAATTTTTTAAAAATCCTGAGTGTCCTCCTAAAGGAGAAGTCTGCAATTCCAAAAGAATATTTTGTTTTAGTAGAGAATTCTTACAAAGATATAAGAAATCTTTGTACCATAAGGAATCATTTTTCCAACTAAATGTATTAGGTGTACTAGGATCTTGCTACAACTTTTTAATGAGTGTCCACACTTCTTTGTCCTTCTTCCATTCATCCCTTGCTTCGGTTATCCAATATGGTCGGATAATAGAAATGGCATAAAGCAATGCTTCGACCTCTTCATTCTTTCTTGAGAGTGCATCTGCAACAACATTTAACTTCCCTTTTTTGTAGATTATTTCAAAGTCATAACCCAACATCTTTGTGACCCATTTTTGTTGCTCTTCTAAAGATAGTCTTTGTTCCAAAAGGTGCTTAAGACTATCATGATCATTTTTTACATTATGAGGATACAAAGAGCAACACCTTCTTTAGCTAATTGATAAATCTCAAACAAAGGGGTTTAATGGGGGAGGACATTGAGGACTTCCAAAAATTGAATATAAGGGTAAATGATATTCCATACGAACACAAGATTGGTGTATTCATAAGGACTTTAAATGATAACATCCAACATGAGGTTCGCCTTTGGGAACCTGATTCATTGGAGAAGGCATTCAAGTTGGAAAGAAAAATTGAATGGAAAACTATGGCAACAAGGAAGCCTACCACTCACATCTATAAAGATGGAAGTGTTGCTACTCCTATACTTAAACAACCTACAAGGTTGACACCACAACAATTGGAAGAAAAAAGAGCAAAAGGGCTTTTCTACAGTTGTGATAGCAAATACACTAAAGGTCATAAGTGTTCTAAGAAGAAATTATTTTACATAGATTGTGAAGAGGAAGAAGAAAACGAACAAGAAGAGGATATACACTAGGAACCAACCCTAGAAGAGGAAGAAATGAGTCCAACCATATCGTGTAATGCATTAGCAGGAATTACCACTCCTCAAGCTCTCAAGATAGAAGGACATATCAAGAAGAAAAAGGTGACAGTGTTGATTGATTCAGGTAGTACCCATAATTTTATTCATTGTAAGGTAGCCAAGGAATTGAATTGTTTCTTATACCTAGCACCAAAATGTCAAGTGATGGTTGCAAATGGAGGAAATATAAATTGCTCTGGAAAATGCCATAATATCAAGCTAACCATGGGGGAATATGTATTGAATAGTTCAATGCTTTCCATTCCTATGGGAGGTGTTGATGTTGCACTAGGAGTACAATGGTTACAATCTTTGGGGATGGTAGCTTTTAATTTTCAAGAACTTTTCTTGAATTTTTTTCAGAAGGAAAGGAATTCGAATTACGAGGTATTGCAGGGAAGCTGGGAAAGATAATAAGCTCTAATGTCATGAAAAATATTCTAAAGAAAGAACAACGAGGCATAATTACACAATTATGCTCACTAGAAGTTCCAACATCAAAATCATCTATTTTCTGGAAATCAAAAGGAATCCCACCTATTCGTGATCATGATCATGCTATTCATTTGATTCTAGGAAGTGTTCCTCCAAACATTAGGCCTTATAGATATCCTTATGTCCAAAAGAGCGAAATTGAACGTATGATTGTAGAAATGTTAGAGGCGAGTATAATTCAACCTAGTCAAAGTTATTTCTTTGCTCCTGTAGTATTGGTACACAAGAAGGATGGATCATGCCACATGTGTCCGAATTATAGGGTGCTCAATAAGCTCACCATTAAAGATAAATTTCCCATTCCTGTGATTGATGAATTATTGGATGAATTACATGGAGCACTGAGCTACCAAGTTGGATCTTCATTCAGGATATCATTAAATTAGAATGAAGACTGAAGATATTCCAAAAATAGTATTTCAAACTCATGAGGGTCATTATGAATTTTTTGTCATGCCTTTTGGCATTACCAATGCACCTTCTACATTTCAAGGGTTGATGAATTCCATTTTCAAACCTTTCCTTAGAAAATGTGTGCTAGTATTTTTTGATGATATACTAATCTACAACAGGTCTTGGAAGGATCATGTTGAACATGTTGACAGGGTGCTCAAACTATTGCAGAAGAAACAATTATATGCAAAAACATCCAAATGTTTCTTTGGAGCACAAAGGTGGAATATCTGGGCCATATTGTATCTCACGAGGATGTTAAGGTAGACCCTAACAAAATTAAATCCATTAAGGAATGGAAAGTCCCCAAAACCATTAAGTAGTTGTGAGGATTTCTTGAGTTAACATGGTATTATCACAAGTTTGTTAAAAATTATGGGAGAATAGCAGCACCTCTAACAACATTGTTGAATAAAGATGCATTTTCATGGACTCCTAAAGCAACTAAGGCCTTTGAAAATCTTAAAGAGGCAATGTGCCTAGCACCAGTCTTAGATACACCAGACTTCACAAAAGCCTTTATTGTCAAATGTGATGCCTTGAGAAATGGAATTGGTGTTGTTTTAATGCAAGAAGGAAGATCCATTTCTTTTGAAAGTCGTCCAATCAAAGGAAATTATTTACATAAAGCTATTTATGAGAAGGAAATGTTAGCAATACTGCATGCACTAAAGAAATGGAGACCTTACCTAATGGGAAGACATTTCAAGGTAAAGTTATGTCCAATCTCCCACAATGACCCAATTTTGGACTGGTTCAGTAGAGTGAAATTGTACGACTTGCCACGTGTCACTGTTTCCTCCTTTGGCTCTAAAATTGATAGAACAAAAACTAAAGTCCATGTACTTGTGGTCACTTTTTATGGCATTCTAATTTGATGCTCAGAGAGAGAGCTATGAATATTTTCCCACGATCACCTCTTTGAGATGAAATTCAAAAGCCTCAAAAAGCCCTAACTTCCGCAAATCATATCTTCGAAAATATTATGAACCAATATCTGAAATTTTTTTATGATGTTCCTCAGGATTGTGGTTTCACACTCTAAATGTTTCATCTTCCCACCCTTCATAGAAAAAAATTTATTACGAAAATACCACGATGACCTGTTTAGGTTAAATTCAAGAGCTTGCAAAATGACCTAAATTGCCCAGATCATATCTCCTAAAATATTGAGAACCAAGATGTGAAATTTTGCGAAGATTTTCCTCAGGATTTTGGCTTCGCACTGTAAAAATTTCAAATTTTGAACCTTCATAGAAAAAAGGTTATAGCTTAAATTCCACGCAGACCTATTTGGAGCAGCGAAACCCTTGCATCTCAAAGCTCTGATACCAAATGTTGTGAAACCAGCTCCAAAAATAGAAGAAAAGAGATATAAACGCCTTAGAAATAAGCCACTTCAAGGGGGAAACCTGCAATACATTACATTAATGAACAATTATTGGATGATTCAAATTACAAAACCTCCTTTCTATATATAGGAGTCCAAGGGGCCATAATGTAATCCTAGTGGGCCACAATGTAATCCTAGCCGACCTAACAATAATAATTTAAGGGCACAATAATAACAATATGGGGGTTACAAGGGTACAATAATAACAATAAGGGGGTTACACTAACAATAATAAGGGACTATACTAGTAATATAGGGACCTAAAAATTTAGATGTTTTTAAAAGTTTTATAAAGGTTCACGTCCATGAGGCCATATTCTGAAAGTATTGTCCACAAATATTTTCCATAATTTGGGTTTTATTGGGGCACTTTCAAGGGCTTTGGCTTAGAAATTTTCCATGAGTATATTGACTATGATAGGGGAAAGTGGAGAGCCCATTGGAGCGGGGTCCCCTCGGGTGCATTTTTTACTAATGTTTTGTATACTTTTACATATGCGCGATGCACGAAAAGGTAAAGGGGATTTGGGGTGGGTCAAAGTTCCTCTTTTATGTAAATGGGTTGTAAGGGTAAACTATGGGCCTCAAACCATGGTTTGATACCATAGTATCTGCACGCTATGATGGATATAAATAGATAGATTGAGTCTAAGTAAGAGGTCATAATTGATGTAATGTTTTGATCTAAGTAAATTTATGCTTATCTGATACCTTTTTGTAAATATGGGTTGGGTAGAAAGGCTCTTGTTGGTTGTGTGCTTGGAGATCTAGTACTGGCTGTGTGCGGACTTTGTTGGCTGTGTTCACAAAAGTGGTAATTGTAAGGTAAAAGTCTATTTGTACTAAGCTATTGGAATCTAATACAAAGACTAGTTTTGGCGAAGAACTTGTATTATGTATATATGTTATCTGTTTACTTTTATTGCTTGAGATTGATTTAATTTTGTTATATCTGTGCTCGTAAATCTATCTTTATGCATGAAGATCTATTGATGGTTGATAGATCTTCTTAAGTTATTGTACATTGCTCAGATCTGGTTCTGTCTGATATATATATATCTGCGATGAGGCCGATTTGCGATTCATCAGGATATGAATTATCAATGTCTGTGACAATCCTATCTGATAAGTATTGTTCTATATTTGCGTGCATATGTTTCTAATTTGAAACACATTCTTTTATAAAATTGTTTAGGGCCACCACATTATTTTCTTCCTCAGGGTGCAGAATCCTAGTTCCAGCATCCCCCCATATTGATTCGGGTGAGACTTTGATATGTGCAAGCAGGTAATTGTCGAAAGGGCTAGTAATTGGAGGGTTTTTTGGTTGCGTGATAAACTTTGAACCTGGGTCAGGACCCTTCAAGCCAACAAATGGTTATGTTGCTGGGGAAAGGATCATTTTTAGGGAGATTTAATGTTGTGGCACCCTATGCAAAAAAAAATTCAAGATTGGTTGGATAGAAATATCCTTAAATCTGCGATGCAAGATAATTGAAGTTCCAAGATATCCGCTAAAAAGTGGTTTCATAAGTACATATATAGAGAAGTCCACGAAATATTCTTTTGTTTCTTTGCAACTGAGCTGCATGAGTGGTTGTCGTGATTGAATGAATTTAATACCTACGCAAAGGATGACACAATCACTAAGTGGACTACTAAATTAATTCAGTAATTAGAAAATACAAGCAATAAGATCACCCACATGATAGCTCATTAGATTGATCGTGTCTTGGGAGGATTTGTGACTAAACTTTCCATTTATCAGTTTGTGACATACTTTGAAGTAGAAATAATATTTTTCAAGGGTCTTAGAGGTAAGTTCCTGAAATATTTGAAGTTATTGCTAAAGATGATATTATTTGAACACGGCTCTCTATGTCAACATATTACGTGAATGTCCGAAAGAGGCCTGACTATGCGCAATGGAAAAATTTACCATGCAGACCGATAAAAAGGATTTATTTATAGCCCTCTCAAGTGTAGATATGATAGTGACGATGAACTAGAAACTAGTAGCTATAGTGAATCTGTGCACTCTGAAGAAGAGGAAGTCTCCCAAGAGGAAGTCCCATGAAATCAGAATAATCAGGGAGTACTGAACAACTTTTAGATCCCATCCACTCCAATTCCACACTCATCTCACAAAACGTCGAATCCACCATGCACTCCACCTCCGTCTCCACCTCCCCTAGGTGCAGATATGGTCGTATCGATGAATCTACCTACTTTCAAAGGTATTGTAAATGACGATATTAAGCACTTTTGGTTTGTGACTAATGTTCTATGGAGAGATTAGCAGGTGAATAACAATGATGTTAAGAAAGCACAGTTAGCAGCTACTTTCCAAGATCGCGCATTGAATTAGTTTATTAGAAATGTACAAGAAAACCCTAATGCCACTCTAGATGAAGTGAAAGACACCCTAAAAGAACAATTTGAGAAGTCTAAATCATATGCGCAGTTGGTTACAAAAATGAAAGAGATTCACTAGGAAATAAATGAATCTGTGTTGGAGGCCGATTAGAGGGTAAAGCATACTATGAGATATGGTGGATTCACTATTTATGATACCCAACACAAGGAGTGGTTTATTTCTATGCTCCTCTGACATCTGAGCTAGCTCTTGGGTCAACGAAAGATTGCCACGTAGGCTGATGATGTGGAGATTATGATGAAATTAGAAGCTACACAAACACTTGTTGCGCTTGGAACTCAGAGGATTCATAGTTATTTAGATGCAATGCATTTAGAGATTCAGAATTTGGGAAAAGACAAAGGAAAGGAGGTGTGTGCAAAAATATGGTGCATACGGTGTAAAGATGATGGAAATCATAAGGATCAATGTCCTGTATTGGATAATTATCTGAATGCTAGAGGACCTAGCCCACCGAAGAGTGCAACTAGGCCAATATGGTGCACGATCTATCAATTTGCAGGTCTGCATACAATAGAATTATGTCCAAGGTTTTGAAAGTATCAGCCTCAGTTGAAGCAGCTATTTTGTAGATTATGTTCATCGTTAGTACATGATGAGCAACACTATCACACTTTTGACATGATGTTGGACAAATATGAAATATATAGAAATAGGATGAACCTACCTCACGAGTATCCTCCTCTGGGCATGGTGGATTTCATAATAGAGGAAGAGGAAGAGGAGGTGGATCAGCTGGTCGAGGAAGGGGGTAGGTTATTTGTTACAACTATGGAGATCCTGGTCACTATGTGCACGAATGTCCAAATCCAACGTGACAATCATGTAGTTATTATAGACAGTTTGACCATGTAATAGAGGATTTCCATTTTTTAATTGCTAATATGCAAGAGAAAAATACATAGACTCTGATGTAGAATCTTCATATGGTCAAAGTAGAAACCCGTGAGGAAGATTCTAGCATGAGTGTGGTCACTAGGAGAGGTGTAGCCACTAGTGAGGATAAGGGAGAAAAATTAGATACTCGCTTTTGGATTCATAAGGCACCTGATACAAATATGGATTTGATTTGCAGTGTGCAAAAGAGACATTGTTTGAAGCACGAAAGGGGTTTGTAGAGCTAAGTGCATCAACATCAGGTAGAACCATGAAGGAGGCAAGGGTAGATGAAGAAAACAAGTCATTTTTACAAGCTTAAATTAAGTTATTGTGCAAAAAAAAAGGTCGTAGAGAACCTTCAAGCCCTGATAGATAACTCCACAGAAAAGGAATAGTCGATGGTAGAATAGAAAATTGTCAACAAAATATATAGGAATAAGAAGAGGATGGGGCGAGATATGCGTATGACTTGACAGATCGATGCTTATGAGATGGGTCGAGTTATTATAGAATTGGGGTCCAATGCAAATTTCCTACCTAAGAAAACCAGACAGTGCATAGGAGAACCCAAGTTGGAATGGTCTACCATTCAATTACACATGGAAAATCAATAGAAAATTATTCCATTAGGAAGGATATTGCATTTCATAGTTAGTATTGAAGGTGTTAAGGTGATTGCGCTTTGAATTTATCCAGATTGTGGAGAATACGGATCCTTATCCTGTTTTTTTGGGATTGGACTGGGCTATTGATATGGATGGTATTATAAACCTAAAGAAGCAAATAATGGAGCTTGAAAGCAATGGAACCAGAGTCATAATTCCCCTAGACCCTGTAGAAGGAAAAATATACACAGAACTTGTGTGTGCTAATGATGATATTGACAATATATATAAATGGACTCTATGTGACGAAGATTGGATCAACCCAACAAGTAATGGAAATCTTAATTGGGAAAAGGAAAAATATTTCTTCTCAGATTCTGATGAAGAATTGGAAAACTGGCAAAACTATTTGCATGAAGTATCTACACTACGCTACAATACAGTGACCAGATCTCTTCGATGCATAACATATGAGGTACATGAATTAGTGCATTGTGATGGTTTAACTGATGTAAACATGTTTTTAGAATATCTTGAAAGAAATTTCCTAGAAGGACATATATTCCATTCCCTGGATCTTGGACTGCGCACTGCTCTAGCAAAATGGTGGGAGACTCATAAAGAAAACATGGGCAACTAGAATGAGTGCGTTGGGAAGATGAGATTATGATTTGAATGTAAAACTATTAGAATGGAAGAATTATACTCTAGAAAATATGATCCATGTAGACATTTGGCTAGATGGAATGAGGTATGGGTTGTAGAACCGAGACCAGAGTGAGTCCACATGTTAATTCATACATTGGGGAAGGTACCTAATGATTGGTATCTAGAGATAGAGTTGCATCAAGGTAATAGTGAATGGTCTATGCTGACGGAGAGTTTCTAACAATCATATTTGAGAGTGGGTTTGTTAAGATTGGTCAAGCATTGCATAATATTCAAGAAGTTATCTTAGACACAACAAATTCAATGATAGAGTATGATTCTCCATCATGGGAGGTGTAGATGAAAGATATTGTCAATTGCAGAAATCTGACAGTTGAAGAAAATGAAGAAGATCCAAGGAATATTTCCAATCCGAAATCTGAGGGACAACGCACAGTTGTGGGGCCCTCAATCACTTCCCTAGATGTTAAAAAACCTCTAAATATTTGGTACGTGAATATTGGAGCTGAAGAGAAACCAAATTTCACAAATATTGGAGACTATTGGGATGATGACACTGTAGGAAACATTTTTGAGCTATTGACAAAGTATCAGACTTATTCCCTACAAATTTTTAAGAATTGAAAGGATTAATTGGATAGCTTGGAGTCATGAAGATCACTTTGAAACCTGATGTGCACCCGTTGAACCAACGCCCATACATATTAAATAAAAAATATAACCAGAAGGTCAAGGAAGAGTTTAATAAGATGGTTGTTGCAAGCATCATAGAGCCAATAGAAGAGTCTGATTGGGTGAGTCCCATGGTAGTGAAAAACAAGAAGACAAAAGGAGAAATCAAAATATTTGTAGATCTGTACAAGTTCAATGATGCCTGTGTGCATGATCCATTCCTAACTCCATTCTCTGATGAGATCATGGATAATTTCGGAGGAAAAGAAGCTTACTCATTCGTAGATGGTTTTTCAGGGTATCATTAGATCAAGATTGCACAAAAAGATCGCAGTAAGACTACCTTTTCAACTGAATTGGGATCTTTCCAGTATATAGTCATGCCCTTTGGCTTGAAGAATGCACCTACCATCTTCTCACGCGTAGTAGTATCTGCCTTCAAGGAATTTATCCATAAGTTCCTAGAAGTGTACTTTGATGATTGGATTGCTTTTGGGATGTTGAAAAAGCATGTTTCAAATCTGCGTTTAATGTTGGATACCTATATAAAGTATAAGATCTCACTAAATTTGAAGAAATGTATATTCTATGTACCATTCAAGATATTGTTGGGACACATTGTCTACTAGCAAGGATTGATGGTAGATCCTGCAAAGATCAAAATAATAGTTAATCTGGAGATACCTAAGAATTTCAAACAATTGCACTCAATATTGGGGCAGACTAGCTATTATCGGAAGTTCATTTAGGGTTATGCGCTGATAATTGCACCCGTGGAGAAGCTGCCTAATAAGGATGTGACATTCTGCTGGGATGAGGAATGTCAAAAGATTTTTTAATTGTTGAAGGAAAAAATGGTCACTGCGCCCATACTAATATTTCCAAATTGGTCTAAGGCATTTCATGTGTATGCTGATGCCTCATTTATCATACTCGAAGTTATTTTAGCGCAACCAGGGGTTGTAGATATTGATCACCTTATTGCATATGCCAACCAAATAATCTCAAGCATAGAACATAGTTATTCAACCACAAAAAGAGAATGATTAGTGATGGTGTATGTGCTTCAGAAATTCTGCCACTACTTTTTAGGAGGAGATTTTAAGATGTTTATGGATCACTCTTCTTTAAAATACTTTGTCAATAAGCCTATGTTTGGGGGGGGTATCTGCAGGTGGTTGTTATTATTCCAGGAATATGACTTTGATATCATTGTGAAACTAGGAAGAGTGAATGTTGGGCCAGAGCATGTGTTGCATATTGAGACTAGTGAAGAACTTACGAACTTGGAGGATGTATTGCCAAATGCACATTTGTTTGTGATCAAGGTAGTTGATGATCATTTCCCTAATATTATTCATTTCCTGACTAGTGGATGCGCACCTGAGGAAAATAAAATACAATAGAATAACTTAGCTCGTGGCGTGTACAACAGACTTCACTATTATTGTTGGCCATTTGTATAATATGGGTGTAGATGAAGTTATGTGAAGATTTGTTTTGAAATATGACAGGCGTGAAATCTTATATGAAGCTCATGTAGGGGTTTTTGGTGGTCACTATGTAGGAAATTCCACCATGCAAAAGAATTTTTGAGCTAGGTTATGGTGGCCCACATTGCACAATGATTCCAATGCGCATTGTCGTGCATGTGATATATGCCAGAGGACCAGAAAGTTATCGCGTAGAGATGATATGCCCCTACATCCACAGGTGGCACTACAAGTATTAGAGAAATGGGCCATATACTTTGTAGGACCTATTAACCCTCATTTCAAGAAAAGTGGTGCACGTTACATAATCACATGACTAAATATGTTACCAAATGGGCTGAAGCTAAGTCTGTGAAGGATTGTACTGCAGATACATCAACGTAGATCATCTTTGAGAACATTTTGATTCACTTTGTATGTCCTAATATTCTAATAAGTGATTAAGGTACACACATTTTGAATGAAACCATTGAAGCATTGATAGACAATTTCCAGATTCATCATCAAAAGAGCACTCCATATCACCCATAGGTGAATGGTGTGATGGAAGTGTTCAATAAGATATTGGAGATCACGCTTACTAAGGTTTTCAATGCTGACTGGAATGATTGGGATGAACACGTACGTATAGTCCTCTATACATATTGGACTACATGTAAAGATGTGATTGGAAGGATACTGTTTAGGATGGTATACGGGAAAGAAGTTGTGTTTTCGATTAAATACATTATCCCAAATCTACGCATTGCAACATTCAAAAATATGGCAGAAGTATATGTAATGGATGAACACTTGTCACAGTTGGTCGCACTTGAAGAATATTGCTTTATTGCCAATTTCCACCACGAAGTTCAAAAGGCACATCAAAAGGCATGGCATGATAGGCACATCAGGAAAAATGTCTTTAAGGAAGATGATTTGGTATTATTATATGACAACAAGTTTGTGCACCACCCATGGAAGTTCAAGATGCATTGGCTAGGGCCATATATTGTTAAGGAGATCACTGATGGGGGTGTAGTGCATTTGGCCACACTGAGCAAAGAATATCTTCCTTGGTATTTCAATGGAAGCCGATTAAAGCCATACAGAGATGACCCTCTCCCTGTGCACACCAAATGACTAAATGGAAAGCATATTGGATCTGCGCAGAAGGGATGGAAGTTGTTCAGAAAGGCGTGAAACACATGCGATAGCTATGCGAGGAGGTTGAATAGGCAGCAGAGCTGCTAAAATCTAGCCATTGGAATAGTAAATTTGGAAAAAAAATGTTTTATTACCATTTAAGGGAGCATCTAGGTTGCATTTAATGAGGGAATTTTTCCAAATTTGGAACCATTTTTTCATTTATGGAGATACATTAATGCATAAGGGACTGTTGAAGACGCGCAAAAACTATAAATATGACCTATGGGGTCTCAATAGTTCCCTTTGATTTTTGTGTGAATTTTCAACCTTGACCTCTCTGATTTCTACATCTTAGTCATTGTCTATGTCTGGTTTGGATCCAGGATTTGAGGTCGAGTTGCGTCATAGAGGTCTTGGCTATGTTATCCTACCAATAATGACAACTACTCACCTAGGAGAGGATCCTACTGTGCCAATCGTTGAGACACTTGTGCCTACAAATACTAAGAAGAGTGAGATGTTCAGGACCTAGAAATCCCTAGGGAGAAGACACGAAAGCCACGCTCTACTGTATTTGAGTGCCAAAAGAGACCCATGGAGGAGCTCCCTGAGACCATCATGGAGGAAGAGGAGGATGTGGTCGAAGTGGCCCCATTCTTGTGGTGTTTAACCTATGTTGAACTGTGCAAGGGGTCAACCACAATTACGAAATATCTGGACAAAGTGAGGTCAAGCATTACCATTCCCTTAATTCTTGAAAATGTCTCGTTTGAAGGCGATATGTTCACCAAAGTGCTGCAGCTGAAGATGGAGGATGGGGACATCACAGATGTTGATAAGTTTCTTGAGCTTTTTCTTGAGCGATATCTGGACCACGTGCCATATAAGGAGGGCCTTGTGTGCCTTAAGCCACAACGATGGGTGTTGGGCTTGCATAAGGCGAGGCTTCTAAATTTATTGTAGCTCCTACATTTCAGACGCAACCTGATAAATGATATCTGTTTGTGCCAATTTCTTGCGCTAGTAGATGATGAAGTACTATGGTTAGGAGTGTGCATACCTATAGATGTCGCATTCATCCATCAAATCACCAACCTACCTGATGAAGGCACAGATCCCATGGAATATTTTGGAGGAAAGGCACAAAAAAAGAGGGTGGAAAACAAGATCAAAACGATGTACCAAGCGTCATGCCATAACAGAGGATTCATAGTAAGTGAGATCAATGATACAATCATGCAATTTGGGATGCTCATCTTGGCCTTTAAGATGATGAAAAAATTTTGACCTAAGGAGGTTCTGGCGCATGTAATTGCACTTGAAGGATAGTATGAGAAGGGAGTAATTTAGAATTGGTCTCAATATTTATGCAAGGAATTCCTGGAGAACATGCGTGAAGCACAAGAGGAGGGAAAGAACTTATATTATTCTTGGCTCTTGCTGCTAATATCCCTAACTAGACGGAAGACCCCAGAGAAAATGTATTTTCCTAAGATAGAGCAGCAAATGTGTGAAGCAACTCATTACACCACATTGTGGAATTCTTCTGTCCCCTCATGCATCATGGAGAATAAAATATTTTGGGTATTTTTCAACATCTCACTCTATGAGGTAGTACAATCCAAGCTGAGGATGTCTACAACTTTGTGCAAGGAGTACAAGATGATCGCATATTTTAAGGCTACATTTCACAATATTCACATCCATGCGAAGGGTGTAGTTGAAGGTGTTTGGTATGAATTGCCATACCTAGTCATTGAGGATGATTTGCTACGCGTCACTACAGAGTGGCCACCAGATTAGCTGGAGCCAGGTGCATCAAATTCTATTCCAAAGAAACCTACCAAGACTCACACTCGTATGTAGAAAACTGAGAAGACAACAAAAAAAGAGGCCACGTCGACTACAACCGATGAGACGATTGATCTAGAAAAAAGCATTGCACCGAAGAAGAATGGTGTCGTGCCAAAAGAGATAGAGGCATAGGTGGAATTTCAGACTTCTAAGGGCACAGAGTGTGGTTATCAAGCCACAAACAGTTCCAGGAAGAAGCAAAAAGGTTCCAAAGTCACTGGAGACAAGGTCCTGATGCTGATCGAGGATGATCTCAACCAAATAGCCAACACGGTGACAAAAGCCATTGAGGATATGTCAATGGACATGGAATGCAGTACAAGGTTGTGCTTGATGAAGTACAAGTTGGTATTCATTAGCTCAATGTTCAAGCGAGCCTGATTGAGGCGAGTATTGAATAACCGAGCCAGATATTGTGTTGATATTCAACAAGATGATGAGCTTAGTAAAAATTAAGCGCCTTCACGAAGTGGGGCCCGCAGGCTATTTTTAGGTGTATGTCTATTTTCAGACATGGTGAGCATATTCTATAAGTTGCAGGATGATATTTGTATATGGTTGGTAAAATGTGGAAAATATATGAAATTATATTTTTATAATATTGGGTGAAGTCTATTTATAGATCGTCGATCTAAAAATAGATGCATGTTGATTATTATTAGATCTTAATAAAAATCTGATAATAAACATCAACTTATTCTCTTGGAGCACTTTATTTCAGTGAACAGATTGAGAAAATCACTGGGCTGAAGGAATTACACAATTCCTAGGGTTTATTGGTGGCTCATGCATGGAGGAATTAGTTAGAACTAAAGTGGAAAAGTTATGACAGAGTTGGAAGAGTATTTATAGGAGTTGTTATTTAGTTTAACTCAGTTAATGGAGTTAAACTCAATTGAGCTAGTTGTATCTAGTCTAACTAAAATATACACTAGTGAGAGTTAAGTGAACTAATTATTTAATTAATTCACAACTAATAATTCACTAACAACTGAATAGAAATAGTAGTTAACTATAGTGCATGTCAGTTCCAGTGGAGACCCAGTGGAGAGATAGGTGAAAGGGTGAAATGGACTATATATTGTGACGATAGTGATGCATTCAATGCATATGACACACATTGGAGTTGCCAATTAGGATTTCACATTCAAGGCAACGCTAATTCAAATTCATTCAGGGGTCTTCTTCAGTAGGGATTGCATAGTGGAGGAAGGCTATCAGGAGGCAAGAAATTGGTGCATCGAGATGCAAATTTCTGCATGATAGTGTGTAATTATTTTTGATTGTACTGAGAGCTTGATGTAATAATATTTGTATGAGATTATTACATGATTACATTGATATAAATAATATATGATATTTTGGGTTTTTAGCTTTAAGATTTCTCGTTAAACAACTGTGTTGTGTGCGATTGAATTTATTCACATGTGTTTGCAATTGAGTTTTAAATTTCTGCAAGATCAATAGTGGAAGGATTTTTTGTTTTGCAAGAAGATAAATATTGTGAGATCGGGAGGATCCGGTAATACATCATTATTAATAAATTCCTACATGGAATCAGAGTATTTTGATTACTAGAGATTGAAATTGTGAATAATTGTTGAGTTTTTTGCTGGTGGAAAATTCGAATTTGCTGCAGAAATTTCTTAGTGTGAGTATTCATTAAAATGTCTTTCAATGGGTTACGATTGGAGTATTCCCTTGAGGGTAGCTAGAATTACATAGCCTGGAAGGATAGGATGGAGGTAGTGCTTGAAAAAAATGGGTTGAAGGAGTTCATCGATAGTGATGTTCCTAATCCTGCTTCTAGTGATGTTGTAGGACTTGACGCATGGAAAAAGAAGGTAGAAAAGACAAGAAGAATTATGTTGGAAGGTGTGAAGGAACATATTGTGTCAATAATTCATGGGAAAGCCACTCCATTTGCAATGTGGAAGGCTTTTACATATATTTTCCAAAGCAACAACAATGAGAAGAAGTTGGCATTGAAAGATAAGCTCAGAAAAATTCAACAGTATTCCAAAATATCTCACAAAGTTTGTCCACTGTAGGGATGAAATGGGAAGTGTGGGGATTACTATTGATGATGATGAATTGGTGAGATTGGATCTCCTTGGGCTTCTGAAGAGTTGGCAAAGCTAAGAATACTTTGTCAATGGATGGGAGAAACTATCAGGTTGGGAGCAACTTTGGTCAGATCTTGTGCAGGACTAGATAAGGTGAAGTAACAGGGATGGCTTTTCATTGAAGAATGATGATGAAGAGGATTTTGCTTCAGATGCTAGAGAAAGGAAAGGTAAGGGGAAGGAATCCCATCCAAAATCTAAAGCTAAAGGCAAGAAACTGGATTTATCGAAAGTGAAGTGTTTTCACTGTCACGGACATGGGCATCTCGCCACTAACTCCCAACAGAAAAAGAAGAACAAGATGGTTGTTGGAGTTGCAGATGGAGAGGCCTTAGCCTTTCAATTTGAACTTTATTTCTCTTTGATTTCATGCTTGGTTTCAAGCTTAAGGGGATCGGTGTGGTATCTTGATAGTGGTGCGTCTTTCCATATGATGACAGACAAGGAGTTGTTTAATTTCTTGGAGGACAAGGATCTCCAAATGCATATAGAGATGGGCGACGATGGTAGATACAGTGCGACTGACATTCGAACCATTACCTTTGAGAGGGATTCAAGTAAACCATTTCTGTTGAAAGATGTTATGCATGTTCTAGGTCTAAAGAAGAACTTGGTCTCAGTCCCAATGTTGGAAGACAGAGGTTATGATGTTGTTTTCGGCGAGGGAAAATATTTCTTGCGACATAAAAAAATGGGTCAAACCAAGAGGATAGGGATTCGATTTAAGAATCTCTAAAAGCTGGAGATAGATGGATACGCTGCAATGATGGGAAAATCAGAAGAAGTGGTGAGTCGGGATGAGGGCGAATTATGACACAGGAGATTGGGCCATCTTCACCATGGAGACATGAATATTTTGTAGCATATTTATATTGGACTTCCCAAGGGCACTCTTTCACAGTCAGATCAGTGCAAGGGATGTACTATGGGTAAGTTTGTGAAGACCACCTTTCTTGAGAAGGAGAACAATGCTTCAGTGATCCTAGAGAGAATTCACACAGACGTGTGTGGGCCTTTCTCGATTTCTTCAACAACAAAACACAGGTATTATGTTATATTTGTTGATGAATATTCTCGTAGATGCTGGATATTCTTAATGCAAAAGAAGAGTGAAACATTCTCAAAGTTCTATGAGTTTAAATCATTGGTGGATAAGGATTCGGGGAAGCAAGTGAAGGCTCTACGTAGCGATAATGGCGGTGAATATATCTGGAACAAATTCAAATACTTATGTATAAAAGAAGGAATTTGAAGAGAACTCATAGTGCCTCATAACCCACAGCAGAATGGGGTCACGGAGAGGAAGAACAAAATGATCGTGGGTGCTGCACGAGCTATACTACATGACCAGGGCTTACCGATGCACTTGTGGGCGAAAGCATGCAACACTGGGATTTATGTGAAAAATCGTTGTCCTCATAGAGTACTTGGCATGAGTACACCTAAAGAAGCTTTTACTGGTAAGAAGCCTGGTATTTCTCATTTCAATATTTTTCATTCATTTGTTTACATTCATGTGACATTGGACACTAGTAAGAAGCTGGAGCTGACTGCAGAAGTTGGGATATTTGTGGGGTACACAGAAACACCACATAATTATTATGTATATTTTCTAAAAAATCAAATGAATGTGGTGCGACAGGATATAAAATTCAACAAGGTGAAAGCCATGAAGTTGTCGCTTGAGAGGGAGCTACACTTGCATGTAGAGGAGGAACTTCTTGTTCCCAAATATGAGCCTCTAGATGTGGATCAGCCACATGAGGAGATTCATGGAGTGGAGGAGTCCACTCATGTAGAACCAAAAATTAGATCTGGTAGAAGGCGTACCACAGAAGCTGAGAGACTGAAGCTTGATGTGCTAGATAATGTAGGAGTCCCTACATCATAGTGCAGTTAGAGACAGTCACCTAACCGATTTACTGGATTCATAGCTCTTATGAGCAAGTGTGTTGTGACAGAGCCATCTTCTTTTGAAGAAGTAGCGCATGAGCCCACATGGGTAGATGCCATGGTAAAGGATTATGACTCCATTGTCAGAAACAGTGCTTGGGAGATTATTTCAAGGCCAATGGGTAAATCAATGGTAGATTCGAAATGGATCTACAAGGTAAAGTAAGTTGCTGAAGGGAGCATCGAGAAGTATAAGGAAATATTGGTTGCTAGGGGCTTCTCACAGATCTAGGGGATTGATTATGAAGAAACCTTTGCACCTGTCGTATGGTATTATTCCATAAGGACCATCCTTGCTCTCTCAGCATAGATGGATTGGCACATTCATCTGATGGATGTGAAGACTATGTTCCTTAATTGGATCATTGAGGAAGAGGTGTACATTGAGCAGCCTAAAGGATTTGAGATCTTCAGCAGCCAGTCGCATGTGTGAAGAATCAAAAGAGAGTTGTATCGGCTGAAGAAAGCACCACCCGCTTGGTACACATGGATCGACAACTATTTCACTGGACTTGGCTTCACCAAGAGTGAGGTAGATTCAAACCTCTACCAAATTGTGGTGGAGAGTAAGATTTTAATCATTTTTCTTTGTTTTGATGATTTAATACTAATGGGTGATGAGTATTTGATACACTCATGCAAGGTAGATCTTGCAAAGGAGTTTGAGATGACGGATTTGGGCCTCCTTCATTATTTCCTTGGATTGGAAATATGGCAACGAGAAGGTGAATTGTTTGTGTCTCAAGGCAAGGATGCTTGGGAGATACTTGGTAAGTTTCACATGGATGAATACGAGCCCATGGATACTCCTCTTCCAGTAAATTGGAGGAAAGAGGATGCTACATCGGCAGAGGTAGTGGATGCCACTGTTTATCGACAGTTCGTGGGTTCACTCACGTATTTAGTTAATACATGACTAGACATATGCTATACGGTGAACCGGCTTAGTCAAAAAATGGTTATGCCTACCAAGCTCTTTTGGAAGGTAGGCAAGCATGTCCTGAGGTATCTAAGGGGAACATCTGAGTACGACTTATGGTACAGACAGACAGATGAAGTGAAGTTGCATGGTTTCATGGATGAAAATTGGGTAGGCATCCCAACGGACAGAAAGAGCACATCAGGAGGGGTTTTCAGTATTGGATCTACATCATTTTATTGGTATAGAAGGAAACAAAGATCTGTGGCATTCAATTCAGTGGAAGCAGAACAAATGGTAGCAAGTCATGTTGCATGTGAGCCTACCTGGATGAGGAAGATCTAAGTCGGTTTGTTCACTTCACATTTAGATCCTACAGTGATACATTGTGATAATCAGAGTTGCATTAAACTCTCGATTAATCCTATTTTTCATGATGTATCTAAACATATTGATATTCAGTATCATCATATCATAGATTTTGTACAGCAGAAGATCATGTTGCTTCAGTACATTCCTACAGAAGATCAGGATGAAAACATGCTGACGAAGGTGCTCGACAGGAGCAAATTCAAATACCATAGATGTAGGATCGGGGTGAAGGATAATCCCTATCTTGTTGAGAGGCAGTGTTGAGATTCAACAAGATGATGAGCTTAGTGAAAAGTAAGCACATTCACTAAGTGGGGCTTGCGGGCTATTTTTAGGTGTATGTCTATTTTTAGACATGGTGACAATATTCTATAAGTTGCAATATGATATTTGTAGATGGTTGGTCAAATGTGGAAAATAGATGAAATTGTATTTTTAGAATATTGGGTGAAGTCTATTTGCATATCGTTGATCTAAAAATAGATGCATGTTGATTATTATTAGCTCTTAATAATAATCCGACAATAAACATCAACTTATTCTCTTGGAGCACTTTATTTTAGTGAACATATTGGGAAAATCAGCGGGCTGAAGGAATTACGCAATTCCTAAGGTTTATTGGTGGCTCATGCATGGAGGACTCAATTAGAACTGAAGTGGAAAAGTTATGACAGAGATGGAAGAGTAGTTATAGGAGTTGTTATTTAGTTTAACTCAGTTAATGGATTTAAACTTAGTTGAGATAGTTGTATCTAGTCTAACTGAAAGATACACTAGTGAGAGTTAAGTGAATTAATTAGTTAATTAATTCAAAACTAATAGCTCACTAAAAACTAAACAAGAACAATAGTTAACTATAGTGCATGTCAGTTCCAGTGGAGACCCAGTGAAGAGATAGGTGAAACGGTGAGATGGACTATCCGTTGTGACTATAGTGATGCATTCAGTGCATCTGACACACATTGACACACATTGGAGTTTCTAATGAGGATTATGCATTCAAGGAAATTCTAATTCGAATTCATTCAGGGGTCTTCTTCAGCATGGATTGCGCAGTGGAGGTAGTTTTTCAGAAGGCAACAAATTGGTACACGAAGATGCAAATTTTTGCATGACAGTGTGTAGTGATTTTTGATTGTACTGAGAGCTTGATGTACTAAGCTTTGTATGAGATTATTACATGATTCGATTGATATACATAATATATGATAATTGGGGTTTTTAGCTATAAGCTTTCCTATTGAACAACTGTGTTATGTGCGATTGAATTAATTCACACGTGTCTGCAATTAAGTTTTAAATTTCTGCAAGATCAATAGTGCAAGGATTCTATGTTTTACAAGAAGATAAATATTTTGAGATTAGGAGGATCTGGTAATACATCAGTATTAATAAATTTCTACATATTTCACGCGAGCATGCCTACAACCAGCGTGAAACTGCTCAATACAGTCCTACCTACTAGTGGGGACAATCGTCTTATTCAAATCCCCGAGATGACCATCCCTGTAGAATTTGTCAGCGAGTGTGCGCAACTACGAGGTTGCAGTGATATCAATACTAATTTATTTATTTTCCTGTAGGAAAATTACATATGCTCCATAGTATGATTTTGGATGAGCTCCAGTTCCATGAAGCCAATGCTCACAACAGTGTAGTAGAGTCAAAGTAGAAGGCTTTCGAAGTGCACCGAAAAAAACATACCACAAAGGAAGCATGTCAAGGCTCAATGCGCTATAATGGAAGAAATGATCAACCAAGTGTGTAGCAATGTGCCAACATTCCTAGACACAACAACCCCATAACGGAAGTTAGAAGGGCTGACTGTTGCATTCAAGGCCTTGTGCAAATAAGTTAAAACTATCCGGGCTGAATATGAACACCAGATTGCTAACTTAAAATGAAAATTGCAGCCAGAAACCCCACCGGAAGTCAGAGAAAAGAGGGTTTCCTAGGTAAATAAGGCTGCTGATAGCATCGTTGCCATAATCACATGGTGCGGTCAACTTTTGGATGAGGCCATGGGTGTCTAGACTTCGGTTCAAAATGACCTTAGGGTACATTAGATACGCAATGAGTTGGACATCAAGGAACAAAAATTTGCTGATATTCAGATGGCAGTGCCTATCATCATCATTGCACTATGCCTCACCCGCGTATAGGAGGGTCGAGTGATTCATATGGAAATCGAGGACCTGCACCAGAGTGAACAATTGCTTTAGGAAAGGATGTAGCCATGGGTTGAGGAGGCTCTATAGTTGTCACAAAAATTTGATGGTACGTTTGAATACTCTTCAGCAAACACAGAGAAGCATTGAATTGGCCACTAAAGGGCCCATTATAGATTAATTGGTCATTGAAGCGCAAGGAGCTGCTGCATAGAGTATTGAGGTGGTGCTTCCACTGAAAATTTTTGTCGTTGTGTTGAAGTGAAGATGAAGGAATCGACCCCAGACTGACTCAGGACGAGTCACATGTTTGTATTGGGGGCCTATTGGAGCGGGGTCCCCAGGGGTACATTTTTTAGTAATGTTTTGTATATTTTTCATATGTACGATGTGCGGAAAGGTCAAGGGGATTTGGGGCGGGTCAAAGTCCATTTTTTATGTAAATGGGTTGTAACAATAAACTGTGGGCCTCAAACCATGGTTTGAGACCATAGTATATGTGTGTTAATATGGATATAAATAGATAGATTCAGTCTAAATAAGCAGTCATAATTGATGTAATGCTTTTATCTAAGTGCATTTATGCTTCCATGATACCTTTTTGTAAGTTTGGGTTGGGTAGGAAGGATCCTACTGGTTGTGTGTGTGGAAACCTAGTCCTAGATATGTGTGGACTTCGCTGACTATGTGCGTGGAAGGGGTAATTGTAAGGAAAAATTTTGTTTGTAATGAACTATTGGAATCTAATAAAAAGAATGGTTTCGGCGAAGAACTTGTGTTATGTTTGTGTTATATTTTTACTATTATTTCTTTAGATCACTTTATTTTTGTTATATATGTGCGAGTAATTGTGTCTTTATGCATGAACATGTGTTAATTGTTGATAAACCTACTTATGTTATTACACATTTCTTAGATCTAGTTCTGTATATATATTTATGCACGAACATGTGTTTATTGTTGATAAATCTACTTAAGTTATTGCGCATTTCTCAGATCTAGTTCTGTGTGTGTGTGTGTTTGTGTGTGTGTGTGTGTCTGTGATGAAGTGGATCTATGATTCATATCGATATGCATTATTTGTGTCTATGACAAGCTGATCTTATAAGCATTTTTCTATATTTGTGTGCATATTTTTCCAATCTACAACACATTCTGTTATAAACCTATTTAGGGCCACCACATTATTTTCTTCCTCAGGGTGTGGAAACCTGGCTCCAACACCCCCCCATACTTCCTCGAATGAGTCTTTTATTTGTGCAAGCAGGTCATTGCCAAAAGGGCTAGTAGTTGGAGGGTTTGTTGGTTGCATGATAAATTTTTAACCTGGGTCAGAACCGCTCAATTCAGTAAGCCCATAGCTACTCCACATGTTTTTTCATATGTTTCATTCACATTTAACCTATTATCATTTCCCTATTTTTCTAAACCTAAGGTGGATCAATTTTCCATACATATTTATATCTTGATCATTAACCTCAGTTGATGGCTCAAAACATCGATCTATAAATCAACATGAATGGGATAAATCTGAAAAATATATTACAACAAACTAGTTTAGTACTACAGGAGTAAATATTCCACTTCCAGGATTTAGTAGCTTACTAAGCAAGTGCCTAAGTTGTTTATTAGCTCAAAAGACAGCCACTTAGGTTTCTCAGTTTGTTAAGTAGTTTATCAAGCCAAAATATTATCCTAATGGTTCATTAGCTCCAAGTCTAGCCACTACCTAGGTGTTTATAATCTCTTTAAGAAATTACTTAATTGATTTCTTAACACCGAGTAGCACTTGAGTGTCTCAATTAAACTGAACTCTCCATTGAAAAATATACCATAGGAGCATATGCAGGTCTTAACAACACATGTAATACCATCCCCAATATAAAAAATGTTATATAAGGTCATCTCTTTCTTGGTAGATTCATATCTACTTCCAATTCACACTCTGTGTTCTCCTTTCTAGTGAGCTCTCTGTTGTTCAACTCCTAACATCTATTTTCTTATATGAATTCCTCTATGTCTCTCATCTTCACACCTTGTCTCCCATCGATATTTTTCCTTCTCATAAATTTCCATGTGTGTTGACCACGCCCATTATAAGTCACACATTGTGTGTTATGCAGAATTATGATCTACAGATAAATCAAATTTCCTAAGTGTCGTGCTACGAACTTATAACAACAAAGGAAAGAATTTACTATCACTTTCTCTAAAATAACAAGATACATAGAATGATGAAAGAACCTACTTGTGATCCAAGCACTTCTCCTTCTCCTTCTGTTACTGTTGTTGTCACTCTCACTCCAACTCCGGTCGCTAGATCAATTCCTGCAAACACAAACAAAGAACAACAAACAACATGCATATACACATATCTACCTATCTTAATCAATAAAATCAATTAGATGTGAAATATATATATCATTCAAGAATCCATTTCATAAGAAATAGAGACATATAGAAACACATATATGGGAAAATTAACAACAATATTTATTAAAGAGTAGAACAGGAAGGTTACAACCAATGATTGATTTTTTGCCACTAGCTCTAGCTTCATCCCAGCCTCATCACATCCAACATCACACCAACAGCATATCAGTACTTTCACTCTCTCAAATGAGAATCCAATAACATTTATTTACCAAGATTATTCCTTCCTAGCACTAGGATCTGTGTTCAATTTATAGGGAAAGTGATGGTAGCTTCTCAATAAATGACTTTCTAATAATAGGAAAGACATGTTCCCAAGTTTAGTGGTGTTAGATGGACACTTGGATTCAAATTTTGACACATATGGACTCTTCTAGAAGGCACTGTCCATGTGGAGATTCCTGGAGCAATCAGAATTCCGCTCCCAGGTGACCAATGCAGTCTTGAATGTCAGGAAGTGCATTGCAGTGCACCCTTGAATGGAGGATGTTGGATATGTAATGTAGTTAGTCCCCTTATAGGCTGCGTTGATGATTCAATATGGGATACAACATATACTTAAAACCTTGGAATCTCACAATAGAAACCATCAATGAATTTTTCTTCTCTTAGGGAATATATCAACTGAAATATAAGGGGATGATAGATCCTATTTAATTGGTCCTGGGGACGATCCCAAGTTTGACTAGATCATGGGGGATGATGCCCAATTTGACCTATAATATCTGCCCCCTAAAGCATGAAGTCAAAATAATAATAATATATTTGAATGAGATCCTTTAAGATATAATGAGCTGGAAATGAAGTGGAGTGGCGACCTAGATTAATCTTAAAATACAATACATCATGATATTTTCATCTTGATCACGAATTGCTAAGGTAGGTATTCCCATGCCCATCACATAAACTATCTAATAACATGTACATAGTTCAGAAAGTTGTGTACATTGGAATGTTGCCAAATACAGACATGCCTACACATATAGGCCCATGTTCGGATGATGATCTGTATGTAAGGTCACTATACAGATGATGAGTATAAAAATCCTAAAATCGCAGTCCAGATGGATGAAACTAGATTCGGGGTCTTCTTATCTCATTCACTCGATCATTTAGGTACAAGTCTAGACATGCGAATATATGATGTGTAGTTGAACATGGTAAGACATCGTTTGATTACTAGCTAATGATGTGAGATGTTAACAAACGCGAGAGAACCACCATTGATGTTAATGTATCTCAAGGTACTGCAGTATAGTTTGTAAGGTGTGAATAAATTATTTGATGTTGAATGCCAAACAAAATATTTTTATCAAAGGTCCAGAACCGAGGATCTTGTCAATGATGTAACAAGCCTCATGGTACTGGAAGATGATGTTTCTAAGTAAACTTCCTGGATGATGAGATGATGTCGACAGGAAGCCACTTTATCATGAAATGGGAGTTACTAATTTCAGAGACAAAATGTGACTTGATATAGAAATTTTCAAGGATGACTGTCATGAAAATGAAGGCTTATGAGTATTGCAGAAGGATGAGTATTCACTGAATGACTTCTCTTGAACATATCGGTGACACTGATATGAATTTGGAAGAATTGACCTAAAACCAAAGTGAAGGTATGCTGAATCATAGGTATGAATGAATATTCAAGAAGATTACCCAACACAAAATTCACAATGATGTAGTGAAGTGTCATGTTCAAGAGCGACCTGCTACCGTAAAAGTTTTGTTCACATTCCCAAATTTTCCCTGGTCATTTTTCGACCAGTACCTCTTTATTTTTTAACAAGATTGAGGAGGATAACATATGCTTGATTCATAATTCAACCCTTTCGGTGAATATGCATCGCTATTTAATAATTTAACGAGTCTAGCAATAAATGAAACTTGATTCTTTCCATGATCGACAAGACCGTTGCTATTTTATGCTTTAACAAGCCTAACGACAGTGACAACCCGATCCTTTTTCATATTTAGAGAGTTTGAGAAAGAGTACAAAAGAAAACTCCATGAGTCCTTTTTCATAAATTTGTCACTCAGATCTGAAAAAGTGTAAAAAAGGGGTTCCTTTTTTGCTACTATCGAATCTCGAAAAAGAGATAAAAGTGCGCTTCAAGTACTTTTTATTTTTTTTCAAAGCTCAAAAAAGAGATAAAAGTGTGCTTCAAGTCCTTTTTCATTTTTATCAAAGCTTTAAAAATAAGGATAAAAGTATTCTTTGTGGTCAAATCATTCTTGAATAAGTGTGCACGACTAATCCGATATGTCCATTGTAAACCTGTTCACAACATCATCAAATGGATTAAAAATACCTATTTCATAACAAAAAATGAATAAAAACCATGGTCACATCAATAAATATGATTTGAAAATAATCAAATGACTAATTAAAAGAGTTTTACCATTAGTTTTTACCATTTTAAAGTTACCATTTTTATTTTGGAGCTTTGAACCATGTTTTTCCTCCGAACTTTAGCAGTTGATTGCGACAGATTCTATGGACAATTTTCCTCACCATTTGATCCAGGTTGGAGCTATGAACCTTATCTTTCCTTCAATAGCATTTATGTTTCATTTAATTGAAATTTATTAGGGATTTGGGCCCCTTAGGGTAAATTTATTTTAAAATGAGGGTAACGCACCTTTGAATATCAAAAGGTGCATTGCAGTGCACTCGAATTGAAGGCTAGGTGCACTTGCAATGAACTTTCCCTTGGCTAGGGGTGTTTTGGGTGAAATTCCCATTTTTTTTCTTTGTAGTGTACCCAAATTTTGCCTAATTTTTTTCATGAAAAGGATCCTTATGAGTCTTATCATTGTCTTTCAGGGATTCATCAAACCAAAATGACTATTACATGGAGGGAAAGAGAACATGAGGAGAAAAACATGATTTCCCTAAATGGTCTTGGTACTGTAAGAGCCCTCTTAGACTGTGGGCTGCTAAATTACTTCACACTATGGGGTATGAGGCAAAAAATGGAAGTATTGGAGTTCCTTTTTTGTTCATGGGATCCAACGATAGAGGCATTTCACATTGGGGACAAAGTGGTCCCAATATTAGTGGAGGATATCTATTTTCTCACAGGATTATCGAGGAGAGGCCTACCCATTTCTCTTTCAGGGTCTGCTCTTAGAGGAAATATGGTGAGAGATTATATATTGCAGTATTGCAATCCAAGGGCTCAACCTAGTAAGGATGGGAAAATAAACATCTGTGATGTTCGTGAGTTTCCATTGAGAACCATCACATTCATGATCACAAAGCTTGTTGGTACCACTACACTACATGTAGCAGACATATATTACATGCAGTATGCACTAGAGAGCTTGGAACCAACAATTTCAACTAGGCTCAATATGTACTCTCTCAGATGAAAGACAACTGAGCAAGGCAAAGGGAGGAAGGAAGAAAAATTTCAACTATCTTTTGATACTCATTTATTTTTCCTTAGAGAAGATTCCATTGATGCAAGTTCAACATGTGATATCTAATCGTAGAGATCCGAGGATGCAGATATGGGTAGAATTGATGGCTAGACATGATGGTCAATTGACCATCATATTCTCGACTACATTATTCAGCTAGTTCAAGTGACAAATTGTCCCCATCGATGATTATGCATATGCAGGCACAAAATTCTGAGGAGACCTAGATTTGGCTTTACCAGAAGGCGCTCAATGACGTGCAATTGGTAAGAATGTTTTGACCATGTTTTTTTATTTTTTTAAGGTTTATACATGCTTTTGTATTTTTTTGTTTTCCTAAGACTAAACTAGATTTTTGATGTATTCACATGTAGGTCGAGCTTGACCAGTGGGATAGCCAAAGTAGGGAGTGGATGAGCCATCAAAGAGGGTTGTTGGGAGAGCAGTCATTCGGGATTTGGATATGGCTGATTCTCTTACTAAGATACAACAACACATACAGGGGTTGACCTTCGATATTTTGGATTTCTGGATCGAAGAGTTACCCATGCGACTGCAGTGCCATACTATTGGCGTTCCTAACTGCCGGATGTAGTTATTCCATAGGATAGCTAGATCAGTAGCATGTTATAATGAGCACCACGAGTTTACTTTTGACATTTTGCATACTTTTTGAGGTTAAATGACCAATGTGTCTTGGGCACAAATTTTGTAAAAAACTATAAATATCTATCTATTTTTCTTCAATTTTTTCCTATGTTTATTGCGCAGTATTATTCAATTATGTGAATATACCTCTACATGTGTTGAAAATGTCTGTTTATAACATAATTCGGCAAGGAATTTGTTAATGTGTTCAAGTTTTTGGAAATGTGTTGATATTGAATGAAATCAAAATGTCTTTCCAAAATCTAAACTCTTAGGAACATACGATACAGTGTTGGATTTCTGACACTATAAACACTAGTAAGTTCCAGTACCACAAGCTGTGAGTCTAACCTAATAATGATGCAGTTAATACAAAATGAAATGGAATCAAAGAGAAGTTCGATCAATAGACTATACTCAGTGATATTGTTTGTATATAGACCCATAAAAATCCCTTGAAAACTCACTAACTCTCTGTTTAGAGTGAAAATGGCCCATGCTCCAGAGGATAGATTCTACGTACTAAAACTATCATCATCAACATACCCAATGAATGGTTCCAAAGATTTAGACATATGCGATGAAATGTAAATTGGATTACTAACTTCAAGAAAAATCTAGAAAATCAAACTAAGACATTAAATGAAAATCAACAACATATATACAATATAATACAATAATTTACTACACTCATGTTTAAGCATAGTAATGTTTGAGATACAACCCTTTTCAAGTTTTTGCTAATGGAATTCCATTGTAATCTACCGAATCATAGTAACCCTTAGCAAGAACTCTTTTGAAAATTTAGGGGCCATGCCATAACGACTCAAATTTCCATGTACATATTACATCAGCTTCATGATCATAAAGAAGTGCCAGGTCACCCTCTGAGAATATGTGAGGCTATACATGCTTGTTGTATTGTGCCTTTATATGTCTCTTATGTGCTTCGTTGGCTAATTTGGCTTCACGATGTATTTCATCAAGATGGATGAGGTTAAAAATACGTGCTTCTTTAGAAGAGGTGTTAGGTAACAAGTTGATTGCGAGTTTTAACAACTGTATTTCACATTGCATTCTCGAGATAGCTTCTAGACCATACACTAATTGAAAGGAGTTAAATCCAGTTGCATTTGTCACTGAGGTTCGGTATGCCCACAAAGCCGAGTACATGATCAAATTCCAATTTTGTTTATCAAATCATATCATTCATTGAAGCATTCATTTAGGAATCTTGTTGATAGCCTAAACTTGTCCATTTTATTGTGTATAATATGGAGTAGAACTATCATGGGACAATCCTAATTTGGAAATCAACTCATTCATCATATGATTTCAAAAATGAAAACCATTATCTATGACTATATCCTATGGAACACCAAATCATGAAATGACATGATTAAAGAAAAATAATGCAGCTATTTGTAATGTGTTATGAAATGTAGGCATTGCTTTGGTCCACTTGGTAAAGTATTCTAGTGAGACAGTAATATAACCATGCCCCCCAGACAAAGGAGGGTTACAGGTCATGAAGTTAATACCCCATTTTGAAAATGGTATCATAGAGATAACATGATGCATTGACGCTGGTGGTTTGTGGATTTTACGATCAAATATTTGGCACGCAGGACAACTTCTAACCACAATGATGCAGTCATGAATTATGGTAGGCCAAAATTAACCAGTGTGGAGTATCTTCTGTGTGGTAGCATATCCAAAAAAGTTTCCACCACAAGCCCCAACATGACCATAATTTAAAAAAATTTCATCCTCTTCATGAGTGAGGCACCTCCTTAAAATCATATCTACACCATGAAGATAAAGTGTATTGCCGACGATCAGATAATATTTGACTTAGGATCGAATGTGTCCTGTTTAGAGCGAGACATATCAGGCTGAAAATTCCAGGTCTAGAGATAAATGATAAAATCCCCATACCAAGGATCATATGATTCGATTACAAACATATAATCATCAGGAATAAATGGTTCCAATGTAGTAGCCGTACTATCAGAGGGAAGGTTGCACAAAAGCTCAATCAAAACTAAAGACTTCTTTGACTTGGATTTGATGAATTCTAAATCAAACTCTTGCAAAATGATAATCAATTTTGAATACTTGCCCCCTAGTAGTTGACATGATAAAATGTAAGTCATGGGGTTGCAATCCGAAATGACAATGGTCTTCTAGAACAATATATAATGGTGAAATATTTGGACAACTTGAACGGCCACCAAGGAAAGAATTTCTACGTATAAATACTTGACTTCTGTATCATTAAGATTACGACACAAATAATATATTGGATGTTCTGTCCCATTTTATACTTGGACGAATACCATAGCAATAGTCATATCGTCCACAACGATATATAAGAAATAATCACTATGATAATTGGGGGGATACATTAATGATGCCCAGACAAGTGTATCCTTGACAACATCAAAAGAATCTTGCGCAACATTATCCCAATGGAAGGGAATCTCATTTTTAAAGAGCCGAGTAAACCCTTTATCCATTTCGGCATAGCTGGGTCTAAACCTCCTTAGGAATTTAGCCTTTCTTTGAAGTTTCTATAATTGAAGCAATTTTGATGGTGCAGGAAAACAAAGAATGGCCTGAACCTTCAACGGGTCAATTCAAATTCCCTCTTTTGAGAGTACGAATCCTAGAAAATGACTAGAACCAACAAAAAGCACACATTTATGTGGATTGAGGGGTATTTTTTAGTGTCAAAAGTGTAAAAACATAGCTCTCAAATGCATTAGGTGATCAGTCTAGTTTGGTGAATGCACGGGTGAATCGTCTAGATAAGGTTGAACAATGTGTGTGTTATCATTGAAATCATAATCCATTGCTCTCAGAAAAGTTTCCCCATCATTGTTTAAACCAAATGGGAGTTCCCGATAAGCGAAGGTGCCCATGGCACAGATGAATATTGTATTATATTGGTCCTCTGGGTGGATATTGATTTGATTGTAGCCAAAAAATCCATTCATGAATGAAAATATTTCGCATCCAGCACAATAATCAATAATTTTTTCAATAAAGGGAGTAGGATAGTTTTCTTTTGGATAACAAAGATTGACATCTGGATAATCGACGCACACTCTAATGGTCCCTTTTTTTTCTGATAACAAGAAAAATTTTGGAAACCTACTCAGTTAGTGGAATAGGGTAAATGAAACTGACACGCAAAAGTTTTCAACATTTTCTTTAATGGTAGAAACCTTCTTCGGATGAACATGACTAAGGTGTTGACGTACCGGTTTGACATCTAGGTACATGTTAATAGTGTGTTCAATGATGCTAGTATCTATGCCTAGAATTTCCCCATAAGACCAAGAAAATAAATCACGAAAGAGAGCACGATAAGTTTCAATTTATGATGGAGAACAAGAGACGCTGACATGAATGTTTTATACAACACCGGGTTTGGTCGAAATATCGATAGAAATGGTTTCTTCGATATTTGATAAGTTTCGCTTGGATTCAATTGCATTAATGGGAAAATAATTTGAAAATAATGTTTTGACCCATGGGTGATATAGTTCAATAATATTATCTTCTTCATAATCCTGAAGATGGGAACCAGGATGATGATCTTCCCATGGTTCTCCTTTTGGCATAACGGATTCCACAATATTCTCATCTTTCAAGAATGTGCATGAAAAGGGATCAGACAGAGTACCAAAATCTAATGAACGATCAACCCAAATGACGGACGATCGTGATTTTAGATTCGCCACCCAAGCCATGTAGGTTTATTGCTATGGCAACACATCTAGGTTGGGCAACATAAATTCATCCAACGTAACAACTTCAGAATCACTTGTAATCATCCTTAAGCCATATGGAGTGGAAGATATCATGCAGCAGGTCTCTATTTTTGCAATTTCTACCGACGTCGTAGGCGGCGATAATGAAAAGGTTCCCAAGAGGGTAGAATCCTTTAAGAGTCCCACGCCAATGTTCTGAAGTGAAATTTGTGGTGTGTGAACAAAAGAAACTCTTCCAGTTACCTGGGAACTGGAGGTAAAGAAGGAGAGTTGATTGATGACTGTTTTGACACCTTTATGTGGAAAGGCGATCATTCTAAAATATGTAGAAACGATCGCAGTCACAGCATATACCCAAGGCCTTCCAAGTAAAATATGTAATCATTGGGTCCCTCAACCACCTCAACTTCAACATTTTATGTTTTACCCCTAGTTCAACATGCAGGTTATTGATAATACTGTAAGGCTTATATGTATGTCCGTCGAAAGCTTTCAACGTCATAGGCAATTGAGATAGGCATGGTGAGCCAAGTGACTCCCAGTAGTTTAGAGACATAATGCATGTATATTCTCTCTCATCAATAATATTACGACGAATGAGGTGATTGAGAACATTTACTTGGTTTGAGAATTCCAATTCTGCTGGTAATTGCGGCACATATCCTGTATGATTAAATACGATGAGATTGGAATCTATCAGATCAATTTCACCAATTGTTGATAACAAAGCCTGCTTCTGGGAGGGAAAATTTTTAAGCACCTCAAGCACTAACCTAGTTGAAGGGGATTGTGTGAAATCTTCAACTATATTATAATTTTGAGTAGCTCAGGCTCGAGGATTAAGTGTTTATTTATGAACGAATCCCTTTGGTGGCTTTATTTTCAATTCAGAAATAACAGTTGGCAGTATCAATTCCATAGATGGATACATAATTGAGGTAGTAGGTTGATCATAATCCTGACTACCATAATATTTATTACACATTGACACCAAAATTTCAGTTAATGGTTTCATGACAGACAACATAAGCAATCAAGAACTAAAACCTAGATCCAAAGCAACCAAATTAGTGTCTGGATTCAGAAATGGATCTGTTAACATAGTGGATGCATGCAAGGTCTTAAAAAAATTGGAGACTTTGGCACGGTGAGGATAGTCTCAGAAAAATTACACCTTATTATATTTTATGCAAGGGTAATGAGGTTTCCGATTTTAGCCAATTGATCAGATGATCTTTCCTGCGGGGCAGAAGTTTTATTTTTCTTTGATTTCCCCTTTTTCTTACTTCCGAGTTGCTTGTCACTTTTTCCTTTTTCATCTGACACGACATGAACTTCGGAAGGAGGCGCATGATCCTATGCAGTAGAGTTACGTGTGCTTACAGTACCAATCATACTATCTCTGGCATGATAGTCCTTAGATGGAAGAGGAACAGTAAAATTAGATCATGATGCATTGGGAATTTTATCATACAGAATGCCAGACTGAGTGTAAATCAAATGTAAGTACTGGGCATGAGCAATGAACTACTATTTAGTGATGACACCACCCTTAACCACATCCTTAGTTATAAATGGTAACAAGGAATTAATGAACCACTCAACAAGGAGATGATCAGGAAAAAATTTCTTAACCATTCTACGACGATGATGCCACTCATAAGTATGATCAGAAATGTGAGTAGCTTTATTCTGTTTGAAATTGGTCAAGATTTTCGTTCCAGTTTCATATCATATGGGTAACTAGGAGTGGGTCAAAAATACATTAGCTAGGGTAGTGAAATTATCAAATGAAGCTCTTGGTAACTCAATGTACCATTTTGCGACCGGACCAGTGAGCATACACTAGAAAAGACGTAGTCGAACAAAGTCGTCATTTAGGGAGTTAGGTGAACACCGCAAATGATAAGTCATAACATGCATCGACGGTTCTTCTGTAGGTTTTCCATTGAACTTAGGAATATCCGAGGGTAATATATGAGATATCACCAACCACCAAGGAGTATAGTTGATTGGATTATTAGTAAGCCAATTTAAATCTGGTAACTCTGAAGTTACAAAAAAGGGAAGCTATCAATTTAAGTTGGGTTGAGCATAAGCAGGGTATGATGGAATTTCTTGGGAAACAAGCCTTTGAGCACCAACATAAGGAATCTATTGCTGGTAACCCAAATAGGGGTTGTTTTGATAAGAAAATGCTCAAGGATTATTTTGACCAAAACCTGGGTAGGAAACTTGTTGAAATGAATGTTGTTTTATTTGTGCTTGTGGCTACCAAGGGGTCTATCCACCAATATTGTAACCCAAAATTGAATAGCTTGGATTCATTTGTAAATAGGTATAACCCGGTTGTGGTTGCGACATCACATAATATGGTATTCTAGCTTGTGAATAAATAATTCCAGAAATAAGAGGTTTTTGTAAACCAGTTGAAGGAGTTGGAGTTCGAGGGCCCAATACTTGAGGGTATTGGGATGAAGGACCCACCTGGGATGGTTGAGGTACAACAATTTGAGCCTGTAGTAGGGGTAAGGATGTATTAACAAGTGGAGTAGATGTGGGTGAAATAGGTCGAACCAGTTGATATGATTGTACAACCATTTTTGGTTGGATTGGTAGAGTTCATTTCCACTTACAAACATCCATTCTAACATTAGGATGACCAAATAATGATATAGTAATTTCAAAATGGGTGACCATAGGTTGCCCCCAAACATGAGGAGTATAATAAGATGGAAAATATTGTTCTCCAAATGCTAGCAGTCTAGTTGAAATTGTATTGGATGGAATATACCCATATGGACAAGCTTGATATTACCCTGATGATGTGCATAAAGGATAAATCCATTCAATACTCACTACAGATTTACCAGTTAGAATACCAGATGATGACATTCGTGAATTCAATGGGTTTGAGGATGCACGTGAGAAGTTTCCATATAAACAATGGTAACCAGGTAGGACGGAAGGTCCACCATATAAATGTGACTCTAGTGAAGTTGTGAACATTGACGAGGTAGCAAGAGAAGGTGTTGTCGTAACTGGAATAGATCGTCCAAACGAAGATGTTGGCTCAGTCATGGTTATTCGACCAAATGTATACCCTATTGGATCTACGGGAACACTAAGTCAAATAGGATCAACAAAATCAGAGGAAGGTGATTGAGGAAAAGACTCATATAGGTAAAGCTCCTCCCCAAAATGATTTGGACTTAAAGGTGTTTCATCTTGTGGTATTTATTCAATCGAAATTAAACTAGGTGGAACGATTTCACCGTCAGGCCCAGAGTATCTTTCAACTGGTTGACCACATGATATGGGAGGCTCAATTGCTACAATAGATTGTGTGGATACCGATACTGGGAAAAATTCTGGTCATTCGACTTCAGGATTCAATTTTTCGGTCAAAAAGGTGACAGGATCCGGATCAACTTCTAGCTAAATAATGTCAGGTTCGGAAGGTATGGTCTCACTGATTGGATGGATCATGACAACAGGTAGCTGAGAGGACTCTGTCTTGAAAACAGTAGGTGAAACAAGATTTGTAGAAATAACTCGAGATGAATCTAGTATATGTGAGGATGATGTCACACCAGAGGTATTGATATTACTAGTTTTGGTAGAGTGATGCTGCCTTCGCCAACCAGAAATGGCTTCCAGTGGTAAAGGTGGTTTCAATGCTACTCTACGCGAATGACGGGTAAAGGGATGTTCTTATTACATGATGAATGATTTATTTTATGACAAAAAAAAAACAAAAAAAAAGGGTAATTCTAGGAAAAAGGTTTACCAAGTAATTGTGAACTGCAGAATACCTCCTAGTGAACCAAGAGGTACGGGAAGGCAATCTCCCTGAATGATGTGTTCTATGTATCACAAGTTAAAAGGCGTCTGACTCAAATTACTATGGATGGATAGAAACCTAAGGTTTTCCTCCCAAATATACTCGAAGGTAAGGGGAGGTCCAAGTCCGTATTAGCACTGTCTAATGCGAAACTACATAGTGAGAGCACCCCCTTATACTTTTCATACTAGAACACCAACCAATATGCCCGAAGGTACATGGAAGAGCTCTGATATACTTATGAATGTGGAGAGAGGTATCACACTCGGAATGTATCGCAGACAAGTAGCAACAATTGCTATGTTTAACGACGATGGAACACGTCCCTAGCTTAGAACTTCAAAATGATATCGTTATGGTTCTAATGATTTCTTAGGTAGATTGATGTAAATTCTATGTTGATTTTGTTTAGAAGGTTTATCTTTGAGGTTCACCGCATGATGTGATGGAAATTCCTAAAAATGAAAACTAAAATGATAAGAAAACTTTTTTATTTTAGCTTTTTCAATGAAAATCCTAGCTACTAAGGGAAAGAGAAATAAGTTTTAGAGAAAACAACAAAGAGCACAAACGAAAATGAAGCTTTCCTAACATGTTCGTATGTAACACAAAAAATTCACTATATGCACATAAATTTTATTCTTTTCATCTCCCTTAGTGTGAATGCAAGAAAGGAAACTATATGCATCAAATCAATAAAATGGGTGTTTTCTTCCTTGAGAAACAAGGAATTTAAAAACAATATTTCTTGTAGGGAAAACGAAGAATGGAACTACAATTTTTCCTACAAGAAACGAAGAATGAAACAACAATATCCTTTATGAAAACTAATGGATCTAATGTATAAATAAAATACTTTGAATTTGATTTGCCAGTGATAAAGAAAAACACTAAAGAGACATTGAACAAGTTTACTTTTCAAAGGAGGAAGAATCAGGTAAGTTCACTAGTCTCTAAGAGGTATAAGATAGTTGAGAATACAACAAACAAATGGATTAGAATGATAGCAATGAAAAATTCGAATGGAATTTTGTTTTCTAAGGGGGAAACACAGTCTCTAAGGGGAGACAATCCATTGCAATGCACCCTTGAGTGAGAGACATTGTGTTGGGCGCAACATGGATTGAAAATTCAAGCTACAAAACACACTTATAATGCAGTTGTTTCATTCAAATGTCTAATAACTGAAATTAGATACTACTGATGAGGATAAGCAGAGGAAAAAAAACCAGGAATAAGAGGATACTCCCTAGTGGAGTTTCCAATTTGTTATGAAAAATTATGATCTATGAATAAATCAAATTCCCTATGGCCAATTTGTTATGTAGAATTGTGATCTACGGATAGATTAAATTCCCTGAGTGTGGTGCTAGGCATTTAGAACAAGATAGGAAAGAATTTACTATGACTTGCTCTAAAATAAAAAGATACACATAATGATGAAAGAACCTACTTGTGATCCAAGTGCTTCTCCTTCCCCTTATGTCATTGTTGTTGTCGCTCTCAATCCAACTTAGGTCGTTGGATCCATTCTTGCAAAGAGAAACAAAGAAAAAAAAAAACATGCATATATAGATATCTACCTATCTTATTCAATCAAATCGATTAGATGTGAAATATATATATCATTCAAGAATTCATTGCATAAGAAATAGAGACATATAGAGACATATATATGGGAAAATTAACATCAATCTTTATTAAAGAGTAGAAGGGGGAGGTTACAACCAATGATCGATTTGTTGCCACCAGCTCCATCTTCATCCCAGCCTCATCACATCCAACATCACACCAGTATAATATCAGTACTTTCACTCTCTCAAATAAGAATCCAACAACATTATTTTATGAAAATTATTCCTTCCTATCACTAGGATCTGTGCTTAATTTATAGGGAAAATGATGGTAATTTCTCAATGAATGAATTTCTAATAATCGGCAAGACATGTTCCCAAGTTCAGAGGTGTTAGATGGACACTCATATTCAAAGTTTGACACATATGGAATATTCTAGAAGTCACTGGCCATGTGGATATTCCTAGAACAATGAGAATTCCCCTCCCAGATGACCAACACACTCTTGAATGTCGGGAAGTGCATTGAAGTGCACCCTTGAATGGAGGATGCTGCATATAAAACGTAGTTAGTCCCTTTAGAGGCTGCATTGGTGAGTCAATAGGTGATATAAAATATAATTAAAACCTTAGAAATCTCACAATAGAAGCCATGAACGAATTATTCCTCTCTTAAGGACTATAGCAACTGAAATATAAGGGGATGATAGACCCTATTTCATTGGTCCTGGGGATGATGTCCAGTTTGACCAGGTCATGGGGGATGATGCCCAATTTGACCTATAACATTGTGCCAATCATATGAAATAAAAAAATAACCATACATACTATATAAGTATCCATGCATTCAAGGGATTATCAATAGTCATAGGGATCTTCAAATCCCTCTCAAACCATGAGAACAATCAGACATGCATCTCATCACAAGAAACCATAAACAACACCATTTATCCATAATAAATTCTCATATATTCATTTTTATAACCCATAACAATAACATTTAACATTCATAATGCAATAGATGTACCAATATATACACTTGTTAGTATAGATTAATGAATGGAAACTAAGGGAGGGACTTCAACTCACCACCAATTGTAGGCTAGCTACACTACAATATTTCTTGCAGTTGACCACCCCTGTGCTAGATTTAGAGCATAAGGAGGAACTTGCTCAAGAGTATTCTCACCAATATCTAGTCAAAAGATGGTATAAGTGGAGCCAAATTTTCAGGTGGTTTCTCAGTATTCCCCCAGTTTTTACACCACAGTGACTCTATTTAGTAGAAAATCAACCATAAGGGTTACTTCAAGGCTTAATGAGTTTCAAATCAGTTCTAGGAGAAAGAAAATATGGATTTTAAAGGATTTTATCAACTAGATTAATACTACAGGAGTAAATAGTCCACTTCACTACAAGAAAAAGACCCTCTAGTAGAGGTTATAAAGGAGTTTTTTAGTGTTATAAAATTGGCCAAAATTGTCAAAAAAAAAATTTCTACAACATCTGTTTATGGTTACAGAGGTTTTGGCGGAGCTTTTAACAAAAATTAAACACAACTAAAAAAAAATGGGCGGCTGGAGGTTATTACAAATGTTTTTCTTCATCGGTGCACTACTCTGGCTTTAATGCACCAGTGTGTACATGTAGAAGGCGCCTCGAGGAAGTCGAAGGAGAATGCACTGGGCCGTTAAGGTATAAAACCGCACCGAGTGTAGTGTTGGTGATACAACACATGGGGTCGTTCTAATTAGTCTTGGGATCTCTGCTATGGCCATAGGTTGCATCAACGCACTAATGTGTAGACTTATAGAAATGCACTGGTGTGCAGTATCACAAAAATGCACTGAGATTTATAATTTGTATTGGTATTCATGCGGTGCCCATAGGTCATACAAATGCAGCGGTGCATATAGACACATAAACGACCCGGTGCATAGTATCACACAAATGCACCGAGATTTATAATTGGTATCGGTATTCATGATATCCCCATAGGTCGTATAAATGCACCGGTGTGTATAGACACATAAACACCCTAGTGCGTAGTATCACAAAAATGCACCGAGATTTATAATTGGTATTGGTATTCATGTGGTGCCCATAGGTCGTACAAATGCACCAGTGCATATAGACACATAAACGCCCCAATGCACAATATCACACAAATGCACCGAGGTTTATAATTGGTATCAATATACGTGCGGTGCCCATAGGTGGTACAATGGCACCAGTGCATATAGACACATAAATGCCCTAGTGTGCTGTACTGCATAAACAGACCGATATTTTTAATTGGTTTTGGTATTTGTGCAGTGACCATAGGTCGTAGAAATGCACCGGTGCGCTTCAAAATAAAAACGCACCAGTGTACATTAACTGACACACATTGGTTTTCATTTTGTATTTTTTATAAACATCGACCTGTAACAGTGCAATTATTGTGATTGTTTTAAATTCATTATTCATCAAAAGTCGACACATCTTATAACAATATTCATATTAATTAAATTTTTATTAATGCATTTGAATGTGATGTTTGGGTTAATTTTTTATATCATATCATATTTGTTGCATTTTTTTTAAATTCATTATTCATCAAAAGTCAACACATATATATCTTATAACAATATTCATATGAATTAAATTTGTATTAGTGCATTTGAGAATGACAATGGAGAACGCAATAGAATAAATTAAAACATATATATATATATATATATATATATATATATATATAAGACATTCTCTTTCAATTGGGACACTATGTCCATTACATTAAATAAAATGTTGATTTCATAGACATATTTCAAAAAATACAATGTGTTTCTTTGATATCCAAACATAGTGATCATCATTATTCGCTTGAATTGTTGTCACTACTAGAGCTACTTCCATGACTTGTGTTATTTTCAGGAATGTTTTGTTCATAGTGTTGATTGTTTTCTTCTTCATTACCTTCCATCTACAAACATAAAAATAAACTGTGATGAGTGTATATACATTGGTGAGAATAATGAAAATTGCAATATTAAATAATATACATCAATGTAAATCGAAAAGAAATGACGTACCATTGCAACAATTAAATCATAAACTATACACATTCTTTCAAAATCATGTAACATGCCATCTTTCAAGATTTCATCTCTTGGTGCAAGTTCCATACTTTGTTTCGTGCAAGTTTTATACCCCATAACAAATCATATATTTAATATAAAATGTTTTTTTTCTTCTATTAATTATAGATGAAGATAAGTAAAACAAGATCAATAGATGCTTACAAATTCCATAATTAAGTTTTGATATGCCAACATAAACTCAAAACCAATATTTAACCCAATTTTAATCAATTCCTCTAATCGTTATTATTTGTATGTTAGCACCTGTTTGAATACATTCAATGATGATTTTTGTAAAACAACTTAAAAAATACAAAAAATAAATCTAGTTAAGTTGTTATAAGGAAGTAAAAATTACTCACAAACTTACATATCAACACTTTTCTTCCTTGTCGTCCTGTTTTATGTGCTGAATGAGTTCCATTTTCTTTTCTTTTTTGCAAGAAAATACTTGAAAATTAATATTTAATGCTAAATTGTTTATTTATTGTACCTAATGATTGAAAAATTCAATCATTACATATTACATTTGAAGCACGTTGTAGTTGAGATGGATCCTCCTGCAATGCAATTTTGTCCATTTCTTTGACTATCTCCTTGTACACCTTTCTGTACATTCCTACTGGCATATTTCTGATATCATCTCGTTCATCTTTTGAGATTTTCATAATATTCCTGAAAATGTAACATGACAATAAAATATTTAATTTTTATATTGATATATGAAAAGTAAATATAACAAAAGTGATATTTATAAGTAATTCTAGACAAAGATTTAAAGGAATATTACTTTTTCATTCCTTCTTTTTTGTTGTTGTATGTTTTTGCTATTAAAATTCTGACATATCTCATTGACCAATTCTCTAGAAACTCTTCGTGTAGTTTAGATAAAATTTGGTTCTTGGAACCATTGGATTGATTTTTGTATTGTAAGTGGAAAGAACATCTATACATTCATTCCACTAGATCCCTCAAACTTTTGTAAAATATTTCCCCCCTTTCATTAACTTCCAACACCACTCCAGATGAGCTAAGGAGCAATTCATTTTCATTCGCATGTTCTATTTTTTTTCTTTTCTTAGAAAAACATTCATTTTTTGAGTTGTTGATCCCTATAGAATATTAAACAAATGTGAATTAATAGACTATTTGACACATGTTACCTAATAATTTTAATTATATTATTAATGAAAATTAAAAAAAGAAACTCATATTGGATCGATAGTATTTTTTCATTCACCTGATTCATCCTTTTGCAATTTTTCCATCAAGATTTTACGCTCTTCTAGTCCTAGATCAGAAATAATCTTATCAAGCTTCGTCATTTTTTGGCTCTGCATGATACACAGCAAACAATACATATTATTTAAACTTACATATAGTTCAAAAACAATATTTTTTGTAAAGAATTTACAAAGAACTTTCCTTTTTGCTTTTCTTTATGTGTTATCAGTATTTTTGTTACTTGATCTCTTGTCACTCAATTCTTTATCAATCTCAAACCTATACCATATCATTCATTAATATATTTGTAAATAAATTGTCAACTTTTCAAGTAAAAAAAAATCTCAAGAAACCAGTGCACCATTCATGGTGTACGCATCGACACCGGTGCATGTGTGTCTTAGAAATGCACCGCACAAACAGTATAACAAACCGTATGGTGCTCTATGTTAACAAGGAGCATCGGTGCATTACATCTCAACCACCGCATTGATTAACCATGATAAAATAATAAAAATCGTCCAGTGTTAGTTTTTGTAGCATAAACCGATGCCATATTTTACATATGGCGCACTGATAATTTTTATTTTTTTAATTTTTTTATCACATTACTTTCATAGTGCGCTTGTACAATACAAAGCACCGATGTGGTAGGTTATGTCAGGCACACGATGAAAATATTTTATTTTTTTTCTAAATTCACGCAAGGGCCGACATAGATTGGGATCCGACTATGCAAATCATCCTGTCGGTTGGATGTCTTAGGTCTATATTTAGCAATGCAAACCTTATAAATCTAAATTGAAAAGCCCTAATTCTAAAGGCATAGAAAGAGGGAGAAGAAAGGGAAGAAACAGAAATAATGTAGGGTTCATATATTTTGAAAGTGTTTTTTTTTTTGCGAAACAGAACGTTCATGGCACGCCATAATCAAATAGCGCACTGGCTGCATATTTTTCAAATGGCGCACTTAGAAAAAATATTTTGTTTTATTTTTTATTTTTTATGATAGTACTTTAGCGATGCATTGGGATAATAGAGCGCACCAGTGCACTCATGTACACAGGGCGCATCGATTAAAATATTTTTTTATTATTAATTTACGCAAGGGCCCACATTGATTGGGATCCGACTATGCAAGTCATCCGTGGGTTGGATGTCTTAGGTTTATATTTATCAATACAAAGTCTATAAATATAAATTGAAAAGCCCTAATTCTGAAATCACAGAAATATGGAGAAGAAAGGGCAGAAACAAAAAGGATGTAGGGTTTGTTTCTAAAATGGATTTCTTTTTTGCGAAACAACACGTTTGCGGTGCACCCTAATGAAATAGTGCATCAGTGCCATATGTTACATATGGCGCACTGATAAAAAAAAAAATTATTTTATTTTTATTTTTTATCACTGTACTTTCGTGGTGCACTAGTATAACAGAATACACCGATGCGCTATGTTACACAGGGCACACTGAGGAAAAAAATCTTATCATGCATGGGCTGACATGGATTGGGATCCGACTATGCAAGTCGTCCTATGGGTTGGATGTCTTATGACTATAAAAACCCTATAAATCTAAATTGAAAAGCCCTAATTTTGAAATTACAGATAGAGGCAGAAGAAAGGCAGAAACAAAAAGAATATAGGGTTTTTGTTTCTAAAAGTGGATTTTTTTATTATTTTTTTCTAAAAACTACCAAAAAAAAAAAAATTGATTTTGTTCTTTTACTGCATAAAGAAAACTACAGAAAAAGTAAAAAAAACAATAAACTTTTAATTTTTTCTTTTACTACATAAAAAAAACTACAAAAAAAGTAAAAAAAACAATAACTTTACTAACATTGTTTGAAATTCTATGCTACAAGGTTTGAATCACGAGAGGTTTGGAATTCTGATTGTCTAAATACTTATGTTCGAACAAATTTCCCTGCTCCACGGTGCTCTCATGCTCTATTTTCTCTAGGTATATATCCTGCAAATCTCTCGCTAATTTTTTTTGTAAAAATAGTGAAATAATAAAAAGTGTTTGGTATTTAAAGAAATGTTTTATGAAAATAGATTTTTGAAAATATTTCTTCACAAGTATTTCTTCACAAGCTGGCAATGGAGGAAATCAAATAAAGGTTGGTATGAATGATTACTTAAGGGATATGACTTCCATGGAGACAATGTTTCTACATGCATTCCAAAACTATGATCATCTAGGGGATGATGCTCATATCGTTGACACCTTTTTTGAAAGCCTTAAATTTGCTTCCACCACCCCTCTCTTTGGACCTGGCGGTCATTCAAAGTATACCTGGTTGGGGACAATGATTTTAATGTAAAACTTGAAAGAAAATTTTGGCTTGTCGAATGCATGTTTCTCGAAAATTTTGAGGTAAGTTAACATAAAGTACTCCCTTATATAAATTTGAAATATAATCTGTATACTACAATGAACATTAAAAATGGTAAAATTTATGAACGTTAATTAATGTACATTTATTAATATATTTTTCATGATCACCAACTACACGTTATTCAAATATAAGGTTCTTCCGAGTGATAATGTCTTTCCCGGTAGCTGTGAAGAGGCAAAGAATTGTTGAAAATGTTGGGTGTTGAGTACATATCATAACATGCATGTCCAAATGATTGTATTCTATACAGAGGAGAATATGCAGGCAAAGAGATGTGTCGAAAATGTGGGCATGACAGGTATGATAAATAAAAAAATAAGGGTAAATCATGTATTGGTCATCCTTTTAAGATATCGAGGCACATGCCTATAATCCCAAGGATTCAAAGGCTCTTTCGTTGCAAAGAATTAGCTATGTTGCAGGGATGGCATGCCTTACACAGAAGTGAGTCGGGAGTTATGCGAATCCCAACTCATTCAATAGCCATGAAGCATATAGAGGACACATGGCCCAAAAAATTCAAGGATGAAGTACGAAGTCTACGACTCAGCATAGCCATGGATGGCATCAACCCATATTCCCTGTAGAACACCAACTATTCTGTTTGGCCTGTAGTAGTGATCAATAAAAATATCCCCGCATGGTTGTCCGTGAAGAATGAACATCTTATGTTGGCTCTCATAGTCCCTAGTAGAAGACAAGTGAAGAATATGGATGTCTACTTACAATCACTAGTATATGAATTGAAGGAATTATGGGATGGGGTAAATGAATACGATGTATCAAGACCCATCACAGCAGAGAGGAGTTTTACATTGTATGACATATGTGCTTACACGACACATGATTGTCCAGGCTTCGGAGTTTGCTCTGGTAAATTACATGTTTAATTTATTGATTTTTTTATATACATAACAATATTCTTTCACATATTGGTTATTTAATTTGTTGTCATATTTGTTCTAATATTCATGATATTATTTAACGTGCCATGCATATTAATTAATGTATACAAATATAATCTCGCAGGTCTTGTAACAAAAGGGTATTTTGGATGTAAATGTTGTGGACCTTCTCTGAAAGCTAGATGGTCCAAGGACCTACAAAAGCTAGTGTATGATTGCTCCAGGGTATTCCTACCAAAAGAACACCCTTACAGAAGATAAGCATCTTCTTTCAATGGTAAATGAGAGAGGACCCAAAGACCTCCAATAATGACACCAGCTAAATGGCTTAGAGAATATGAGAGAGAGAAGGAGAAGGAGTTCATTGAAATGTTCGATTCAAATGGGGAGCCTATGTTCGATGATCTAGATTTCTTCGACACCTATGTTGAGAAATTTCCCATTGGGATGAAAATTAAATCTATCTTTTATGACCTCCCATATTGGGAACATCTTGAGATTACCCACTTATTAGATCCCATGCATATATCTAAAAAAATTTCTTATTCTTTATGGAGGCACATATCATCGAACAAAGTGACATATTGGTTGTTATGAAAGATATTGTTACTTCAAAAACTAAAAAGAAACATTTTCCAAGATGATTAGAAAGTACGGGATCATAGGCAAACACTGGTCCCTCTAATTCATGGTTTTTCAAAGAAGGTGATGTCCCATGGATTTTAAAATAATATGATATTTCTTTACCAAAGGAAGTTATAATGGGGGTTAGGGTGCCAACTTCATACGGGTCTTCACTACGGTGATGCTTCACCATGGATGACTATTTTTCGGGGTTGAAATCGCATGACCATTTGAATCTTCTAAGAGTATGTATAATGTCAAAAGCATGATTTTATTATTTTTTATATTAATAAGTTTTATCCCATGCAGAGATCATAAAACATAACTAATTTTGTATATTATTGCAAGTGTTTATAACTTTCTAGTGTCATTATCCTTTGTTCATGCGTGGGTGTGTGAAACATGAATTCCCTTAAGATCTAGGACATGCCATATCTAAATTATCTACATTTGTACATTGGATTACGTCAAAGTAGATTCATGTGGCTAGCATTCGATGGTGGCATCAATAGATAGTTGAGATTTTTTGTATGTTTAAGGAGGAACTGCCAATGAGTTTCATGGAATTATAGGTTCATCTTCTAATCCACCTATTAGATGAGGTTGAATTAGTTGAGGTGGTTTCTTGTCGTTGGATGTTCTTCTTAGAGAGGTACATGAAGAAATTGAAAGGTTTTGTTCAACAAAGGGAAAAACCAGAGGGGTCTATGGCAGAGGGGTACATATCGTATGAGTCTTTCTATTATGCCAGTGAGTACATCAAGAAGATTGAAAATAGACTAGGTGTGGTGATTTGGGACGATGAAAGGGATGAAGACAAAAGAGAAGGGGAGTTTCTCCAAACGAGTGGAAAAAAGCACTTGATAAAGAGTAAGAGACTTATAATTTTTCAAATTTACAAAAAGTAATTAATATTCATGTAGAACTTTGATATAATGTATATTTTGATCTCTATGTACTATATAATGTTGGTTTGATTTCATGAGTGAAATGTATAAATTTAAGAAATCAATAAATTTTTTTTTTACAACTCTGAAGCGACACAACCGTGGGTCACATTGTACAAAAAAGAGAGGATGAAATGGGATAGTGACAGGAAAGAATTCAAAAAGTTGAGTGGTATAGGTGTGCCTTATACTAATCATTTAAAAGAAAATATGCCAAAAATATGCCCCAACAGTTGGGTTGCTGACCAAGTCAGAGAGAAATACGGTTCTACTGGTCATTACCCGTCTGCTTAAGAGGATGCCCTAAATGTAGGGATTGGGTGTAGCAACTCAATAATAATATTTTTAATTTATATGTAAGTTTGAAACTTATATCAAGACATCTACATTTCATATTTTAATTGTTGGGTTATTATAAGACATGTGACACTATGATTTTTTTAACTTTTTTATAATAGGTGCATTTGTTCCCATCTATGTGGGCATATGAACACCATTTTCACACAGAAAATGCCGATGTTGGAAACTGTTAGCCCCTTATGAATTCCTTGATAAAGAAAGCAAGGGGCTAGAATGTTTATGATCCTTCAAGGAATGCATTTCCCTTGAAAACACATAATCCTTGAAGTCTTGTTAAATTCCCTGCCTATGACTGTTTCCCCCTACTGTTCTGTTGTTCATGAGCCTTACTGAACGATAAATTTTGCTCAAAAAGGCCATTATCTGCCCCTTTTTCCCCTGCAAAAGTTCCCCCATTTTGTCCTTTTTCCCCTTTTTTCCAAGTCCCCTTTGTTCCCCCTAATATCCCCATCAACCTCTTGACTTTTCCCAAAATCCCGATGAGGTCCCACCCTTGCCCTTTATTTTCCCAATTTCCCCCTTAATCCCTCTACCGTTACCCTCCTTAGGCCTTGTAATGCACTAAAATGGGTTAAAAACCCACTTTCCAACCTTGTAATAGGGTTTAGCCCCTTTACCGCAAGCCCCGACCACTTCCCCACATATGCCCTTAGCCTAAGACTGAACGCCTAAGTCTTGAGCGCCAATCGTAGTTCGAACCGTCGGGCGGGTGAAATCCTTTGTAACATCAAAAAAGTTTCGATGTGATTGTTTTATTAAACAAAGTCTTGCGACGAGTTCTCTACCGTTGATCTGACATAAAGATCGGATGGCAGAGCGCTAATCGCTCCGTCGCAATCGCAGCGTTCAATCGCATCCCCTCTTTCGCACCCCCAGATTGTGATTTCTCTGATAAAATCCTAGCCGTCCATCTCCCTGTTGATCCAACGGTCAACGCTCAATCACACCTCGACCTCCGATCGCAATTGCAAGTCCGAACTCCCGATCCCCAATCGCACTGTTCCTCTGATTGAACGTGAACCGTCGATCTGATCTCTGGATCCAAGGGTCAGTGCTTAATCGTGCTCCCACCACCGATCACAATCGCAATTTTGAAATGTGTCGCCCAGGTCCCTCCTCCGATTACGATTGCCCGATTTAATCCCAGCCATTCATCCATATTTGAAATCAATGGCCCATATCTTATTGCATCAAGCCTGTCTCTCTTTCCCTTTTTCCCTCTAAACGAATCTCCACCGTTGATCTCCGTGTAAATCCAATGGCCATCGCTTCCTCTGTCCCAAATACAATCGGAAACTTATATAGTGTGTTCCCCTTGCTCCTCCCGATTGTGATGCTCTGAGTTGATCCTGACCATCCATTGGATCTAGGATCTAACGGTCGAGATTTGATCGCCCTCTGCCTCCGGCTGGGTCCCACCTCATCGCATTTCATTGCATTTTCTTCGCATTTCTTTGTATTTTGTTCGAAGTCTAAAGTTTAAGACTTTACATGAAAGTCTTATATTTCATAGTCGTTCCACCCATTTTCATATATTATCCCGCCGCTCGATCTCTGCCATCAATCTTTGTCCCCAGACCATGATCTAACGGTCAGCGTTGCATTCTACCACCAAACCCTATTATTCATGAGTTTTCACCCTTCCGTTTGCATTTTGTTACCATTGTGTAGTCAAAGACACCACTCTGCCGCCGCGCTACCATTTCATCCACACTCCCATTGCATTGTTTTCTGAGTCCAGTTGCGTGTTCTGCAGGGTGCAGAAGTAAAGGGGTCGGCATGATTGCACAGTCTTCATTACAGCGGCAAGATTTTGCAAATAAAGATATAAGTGAAGCAGCAGAGAGTTCAATGCACAGAAACCAAGTCATCAGGGTAGCCTCATCAGTAGAGATGTTTTCGTCCATGGAAGGATAGAGCGCCCATACTATTTTTACTCCATGTCGTGCTCCAGTGAAGAGATTTCCACCCAGAACACAGTCAAAGCTACCAGAGCAGTGGTTAATGCAGTATGGCAGACCATTCAGTCATTAATCTACCATTTTGTTTATTCACTAGGAGTACTACACAGTACTGCACTCAGAGTACATCAGGACCATACCAGAGTAAATGGAAGCAGAAGAAGATCACTCTTTTGTTCCAAAGGTACTAGGGATAAATGTAGAGATTTAAAACATAATGGGCTTCAGCCTCCTCCTTCTTTTCTGATTGTTAATGTTGCATTTAGTTTTCTACCTACCTCCTCTACTTCTCTTCAGTTATAAAAATCATGAGAAAATATTGTAAAGGTTGTTGATCAGTTATCAGAGAACTGTAAGCAGTTGCTTTTGAGACTCAGTCTCTGTGTAAAGATTGTAAAATAGGTTGATGAATATGTTTTCAGTCTGAGTATTCAGCTATCGGAAATATTGTACTTGATTGGTATTGTTATTCAAAATGACAAGCACATTTCTTTGGATCCTGATTTGAAGCAGCGGTGACATTTTCCTATCTCTGTGTTTACATTCATTGCCTTTCGTTTCTACTGGCTTGCATCAGAAGTTTGACATAGGATTTACCCTTGCCAGGTACCCTATGTTCCTGCTCTCCTTGCTATTTATGTTTATCTTCTGAAGTGTTTTATCTGAGAAGTTTTTTCAGTTGGTTTAACCAGTTTAGTGGATGTTATTGCCTACTCTCTGATGTATGAATTAAATGAATTTACTTATTATATGTTTCCTGTTATTGATTTAGTCGGAAGATTTGGGAACACTGGGGATTAGAGTTAGCCTTGTCCACTAGGATCCTTGTACGACTTGCTGATCCATAACTTTGTGCTCTGAAATCTGTGTTATCTCCTCACTCCTTCTTTCCATATCACATAATCATCCTGAAAGATCCTAAGTTTCAGATGACTAGCCCAAATGAAAGCCTGCCTATTGAGTAGCAAGCAAATCCTTTCCTGACTCCATTGCCCAATGGTTTTGAGTATTTCCTTGAATATTTCACCTTTGCCTTATCCCTCTTTGCTCATATTGATCTTACATTGAAACCTTCTTTCTTGATAACCAGAAACCAAAACAAACAATCAAACAAACAGACTTGTTCCTATAACTAGCCTAACATCTTAAACGTTGAGCTTCATAGACATAAACCTTTGCTCGAACTAGAGAGATCCCTCTCTAGACCCGGGAGGGCTAGATCCCGAGGTTTGAGAGTGGTTATGATGTTGTCTCATCTTTTGGTCTTGCCAATCTGGCCAAAACATGGGAACCCCAACATAATGGCGACTCCACTGGGGACTTTCTGAGTATTTCACATCCTACTACATCACAAAGACTCAGAAAACCTAGAATCTCTAGTCATGTTGGTAGTAAAACACTTACACTTACATTCCGCTTACCTCTTGTGTGTTTTACCCCATACTCTTAGACAGAGCGTGGAAAGGGTCAGGTAGCTTCCATATCTCACACTCTTTCGGAGGTGACATATCTAGTAAATGCCCTCCCAGTCAATCTCTGGTTAGAGTTTGCGGTGTTTCGGGAAGACATCCTTGAAAAGGGACATCTCTAGTGCACTGTGGTGGATAGTGTACCCTTCAAAAACTTCCTAAACCTTCCACCTGACGACTCCAATTTTTCATAAACATTTAAAGACTCCACTGGGAGACCGACCCCCCATAACAACATCAACCACGGTAGAAGTGACAATCATGGTTAAGCTGCTGGATCAGAAAACAACATTCTGGATTCTAGAACCATTCATACAAGAGCTTACCCTAACCCAGACCCACCTAAAATAGTTGACAATCCTGAGAGCATCCTCAAGGGAGCTCCTACACCTAAGAGATCAACTATTTCCAAACACATCCATAGAGCCAATTCTGCATCAGAAGATCTGACAGCTCTCTCACATTTTCATCTTGACCTAGACCAGCCAAACAGCTTATCTAGAACTAGGTCATTTAGTAGCTTAGACCAGCCAGACTCTGAGCTTTCTAATTCACCACAACAAGGTGGCAGACACCTTGGGAATAGACAGACCCCTCCATCTACACCTCTTGATTTACATTTCATACAAAACTTGGGGCTTAGTCACCCTAGGTCTGCTCATCAGTCCTCTGCTGGTCATAGTATACCTGTCATCCATATACCAGTTGCCCAAGCCAACCATTTAACTCATCAAAACATCATCATGGTAGCTTGGTATGCACCTCTGGTTTTACCTCAACCTCTAGTACCCTTGCCTAATGATTATCAGTCAAAAATCCCACACTTCACTACAAAGGAATCCATCATAGCCCAACAACACATAGATAAAATGGAAGATTCTTTTGACTACATGGAAATTGATAATGATACTGTCAAAATGAGAATCTTTGCCCAAAGCTTAGGGGGTGATGTGAAGAAATGGTTTAAGGGCCTACCTCCAGGTAGCATCAATGATCTTCCGGGCTTGTATCAGACTTTCATAAACAAATGGGAAACTAGGGAAAAACCTCGCCAGCTCCTGGCAGAATACATGACCCTTAAAAGAAACGTAGGAGAGAGTGTTCATGATTACACAACAAGATTCAATAGCATTTATAATTCTCTCCCTCCACATATGAAACCTCCACAAGGCATGGCCCTAGCAAAATACCCTGAGGGTTTTTATGCTGACATGGACTACAAGCTTAGAGATAAGGAATACAACACATTGGAGGACATGCAGAAAGGAGCAGTGAATATAGAAGCCAACCTGATTGAGAAAAGAGCAAGGCTGAAATCCGAGAGAAGGGTAACATATAGAGATGACAATGTAGCTTCTACATTTGACCAAAATTATGATAAGTTGTCTAAAAATGTGGAAAGGTTGCAAAAAATGATGGAAAAAATGGTTTTCACAGTCAGTAATCAGAACATAAACCAAAATTAGAACCAGATCTTTAGGAGAAAAAATAACACTCCCAACAGACAAAAAGAATCATATCAACAAGTTATTCCCCCATTCCAAAAATTTCTTGATGAAGATGAGGGAATCATAGAAGAGTCTGAGGGAAACACAATTAATATGTTTGAAATAGAAGATTCAATCCATAATTGTTATTCAGAAGAAGACCAGCCTTCGCCCTCTGGTTGGGAAGAGGAATGGTTGGAATCTGAAGATTACATATTAGGATTTGAAAATGCCATGATGCAGGTTAGAGAACAATATGAACTTAGGAGCAAAAAGAGTCAAGAAACTGCCAAACCCAAAGCTTCTGAGACTACCATCAAAAAGAGGCCTGAGAAAACTTCTAAAGTAACTGCTGAAACCAACAAATCAGCAGCTGAGAGTTTTGGAAAGAATAGAGAGAAAGACAACCAAAACACTAATGTAAAAGGTAAACCAGCTAGCAGCACTAGCACTGCATTTAGTGCTTCTGATAAAACTATCAGCAACACTGTACATAACGAGGATCTTCCCACTGATTCAGCCACTAAGGTAGTGGCAAATAAAATGGAGATGAGCATTCCAAAGAGTCATTCCACTTTCAATTTGGAAAGTGAGATTGCAAGAATTAAAATGTTTTTCCCACTTTCTAAGTTGGCCACTCAGGATGTATATAAAGGCCAGATTTTGAGAGCTTTGAACTTAGGTGAGAATGGTGATTCTGTCAATCTAAATGATGATCAACCTGCCCTTTTGTTTGGTCCCAAGATAGAGGGGAAGTTTCAGGAAGGGGTAGTTCCACCTTTCTATATCAGTCTCAACATTCATGACAAGATCCTGCACAATGCAATGCATGATTCTGGAGCATCGCACAACCTAATGCCTAAGGTAGTCATGAAAAGGATAGGTCTAGAGATAACTAGACCTTACAAAGATTTATACACTTTCGACTCTAGGAGAGTAAAATTCCTAGGCCTGATCAAAGACTTGTGTGTGAGCTTAACTCAAATCCCAGCTAAATGCATGGTCATGGATGTTGTGGTGGCAGATGTGCCACCCAAGTATGGCATGCTATCAAGATCATGGGGAGCCAAGCTACAGGGTACAATGCAGATGGATGGCTCGTATGCCACAATCCCAATTTTTGGACAACTTAGAAAACTGTATAGGGAGACACAAATGAAATTCCTAGTCAGTAGCCCCAAAAAACAAGAAAATTCACCTGTCTATTCTGTACATACAGACCTTGACTCCTTCATATTTTGTAATGATGGATCTTTAGAAGGGCCAAATTCCCAAAACAGAGACACAAACAGAGAGGCAGAATCTGTTGATCTCAACATAATGGCTGCTCTGGATTTAGAGGACAACAAAGAAGAAAACCGCAATAAAACCTGTAGAAAATCTGGTGGAGACCTAACCCCGAGTGAACAAGAAACAAAGCATGAAAAACCATCCGACCAGATCCCTAAAACGCATACATTTCACGTGGAACAAAGCAATCCACAGCCCAGTATAGACCCTACCACGCAACATAATGGAAAAACCAGCTATAGGGAAGAGGGTGATAATGAAAGAAAAAATGAACCCCTATGGGTGATGAAATTCGATGGGTCATGCACCAGAAAAGCTGCTGGGGCAAGAGTGTGGATTCATAACATAGATAATGATTACGCAGAGAGTCATGCCTGCAACCTGTGCTTCAAATGCACAAATAACACAGCTGAATACGAGGCTCTGATTCTGGGTCTAAATCTGTTGAGAAAATTAGGAGCCCTTAGGATTAATGTGCATGAAGACTCTGAGCTGATTATTAAACAGGTAAACGGGGAATACACAGCGAAACATCCTAGGCTGAGGGCATATAGGAATGACACCATGGATCTCCTAAAAACGTTTGTTGAATACAAATTAGTGTTTGTTCCTAGGAGTCAAAACGTCATTGCAAATGGATTAGCTTGCCTATCCAGTTCATATCCCAAAACCCCTAGTGACCAACAGATCATCATTCAAACCAAATTCAAACCTGTTGTGCCAAACAACGACAAATATTGGCAGGTTTTTGAAGGAGATAAACAAATCGAAGATTTTTTGGTAGGCAGAAACGAGTTTGAATTTTCTGATTCAGACTCTAAATCTGACCATAGCTGCGTAAGTGATGAGTCCTCAGATGAGGAAGAAACACCTTGTAACATAGAAATAAATTCTTTAGAGGAACAGACTGGGAATCCAGACTGTAAATGTGAAAACGCAGATAGTGAAGAGGTAGAGGTGCTACAGGCCAAAGATAAGAATATACCCAGAGTCCTGGCACCCTTAGAGGACCTTTTTGAATTTGATGATGTGGCCAAAAAGCCCACTATAGAACATGCAGACTCTGATGTGGAAGAATGCAACATAGGCGCTGAAGATAAGCCCAAAATGATTAAACCAGCTAAGTCTTTACCTGCAGACATGAAGAAGAAATACATTGAACTTTTCAAGGAATTCATTGATGTATTTGCGTGGAGCTATGAATATTTAAAGGCCTATGACACAAATATCATTCAGCACAAAATTCCCCTGAAAGAAAATCAAAATCCCTTTAGGTAAAAACTTCGCAGAATCAATCCCAAACAATTGCCTGCAGTAGAGAAGGAGATTAAGAAAATGTATGAAGCGGGTATAATTTTGCCGGTGAGGTTCTCTGATTGGGTATCAAACTTAGTGGTTGTAAGGAAGAAAACATGAGAAATCAGATTGTGCATAGACTTTAGGAATATTAACAGAGCCTCACTCAAGGACAATTACCCTTTGCCTAAAATGGAACATATCCTTCAAAAGGTAGTGGGCTCTAAAAGGATCTCCTTGCTAGATGGTTTTTCAGGATATAACCAAATCTTAGTGATCCCAGAAGACCAACTCAAAATAGCCTTTACCACTCCATGGGGTACCTTCATGTATGTGAAGATGCCTTTTGGATTGATGAACGCTGGAGCCACCTTCCAAAGAGCGATGGACATAGCATTTTCAGATGAGATAGGGCATTTCATTGTTATCTACTTAGATGACATAACAGTCTTTTCCAAGACTGAAGAAGAACAACTAAAACATATGAGAAAAGTATTTGAAAAATGTAGAAGGTTTGGTCTGTCTCTGAAACTTAAAAAGACCGTCTTTGGGCTACAGGAGGGTAAGCTCCTTGGCCACATCATATCCGAGAAGGGAATCAGGATAGACCCACAACGAGTTGAGGGAATAATACAGATCGCACACCCCAGAAACACCAAGGAATTACAGTCTTTCATTGGAAATATTAACTTCCTCAGGAGGTTTATTCCAAATCTGGCTGAACACCTTAGAAACATGACTAACATGCTGAAGAAAGGTGCAGGAGTTAAATGGACCGTGGGAGAAAAACAATCTTTTGAATCAGTGAAACTTGCACTTACCCAAGCTCCCATCCTAATCAGCCTAGATTTCTCCAAATATTTCTTGATCTTTTCATTCGCCTCAGAGCATACAGTGGCTGCAGTCTTATTGCAGAAGAACACAGAGGGAATGGAACAGCCAATTTTTTTTTTTAGCAAAGCACTCAGAGATGCACCCTTGAAATACAATATCATGGAGAAACAGGCCTATGTCTGATTAAGGCCTTGAAAGACTTCAGGGTGTACATATTTCATTCCCAAACTATAGCTTATGTGCCCAACATCATTGTCAAAGATATACTATCCCAAGACCCAGACGGAAAAAGGGGCAAATGGATAGCGGTGATCCTGGAGTATGACCTTCAGATAAAACCCACCAAACTGGTTAAAGGTTGGGGCTTAGCTAAGTTAATGGCTGAATCGAACCTACAAGCCCTAGAAATTAACATGATAAGTACCTTGGATGAGCAACAAGAATTGCCCAACCTCACTATTGAGGAAAAATTTCAGAGTTCTCCTTGGTATTCCGACATTCTGTATGTCTTTACACACCTCAATGCCCCTCCCGGATTATCAAAGACCAAGGCCAAATTCTTAAAACTAAAAACCAGAAATTACTGCATTGTGAACGAAAACTTATACTGGAAGAATCCTAATGGCCTATTGCTTAAATTTTTGACTGAAAATGAGGCAGAGAGGGTTAAACAAGAATTCCACGCTGGAGAATGTGGAGGCCACCTGAGTTGGAAAGCCACTGCAAACAAAATACTCAAAGATGGTTACTATTGGCCCACACTCTTCAGTGATTTCCATAAAATGATCGTTGCTTGCCACAAATGTCAGATCTTTGACGGCAAGAGAAAGCTCCTCCCTTTACCCCTACAACCCATCATTGTTGAAGGTCCCTTCCTCCAATGGGGCTTATATTTTATAGGGGAAATTAACCCTGCTTCTTCTGCCCAACACAAGTGGATCCTAACAGCCATAGATTATTTCACTAAGTGGATAGAGGCCATGCCCACTAGGAATGCCATAGATTCAGTCATCATTAGCTTCCTAGAAAGTCACATCCTCTCTCGGTTTGGCTGCCCAAGGAAAATAATCACTGATAATGCTACTGCTTTCGGATCCAAAAGGATGGTTGATTTTTGTCACAGGTACCGAATAATGCTTGGCCATTCAACTTCCTATTACCCTCAAGGTAATGGATTAGCTGAATCATCAAACAAGAGCCTGGTGATCATCATCAAGAAGCTGTTGGAAGAGAACAAAAAATCATGGCATAACAAGCTAGTACATGCTTTGTGGGCTGACAGGATTACAACCAAGAAGTCTGTTGGCATGTCACCATTTCAGCTTATCTATGGAACAGAAGCAATATTCCCTACCAGCCTTGGGATACCAGTGATCAAACTGATCCAGGAGATCCAAATAGAAGAAGACAACATGGTGAGGAGAATAAATCAGACGGTCCATATTCAACAAAAAAGGGAAGAGGTCTACAATAGAACGGTGAAGGTTTAGGAGAATATAAATAAATTGTTTGACAAAAGAACCAAAGCTGCTGATTTCAAAGTTGGAGATAAGGTTTTGAAGTGGGATTCGAGAAGAGAAGATAAAGGAAAGAACAAAAAATTTGATAGTTTGTGGCAAGGTCCATACCTCATCCAGGCCACTGTGGGTCCCAATGCTTTCTTCTTACAAGGATTGGATGGCACTAAAATGTTTGGGGGTCCTATCAATGTTAGGGTGCTCAAACACTACTTCTGCTGATTTACAATTTCTAGTTTCCATTTCCATTGTACATACCATTGCAGTTTTTGTTTTCAAGAAAGAGAGAAAAATGTTTCAAAAAATAGAGAGAAGGAGAGGTTCAGAAAGGCTTAAAACATGAACCTCTGATGTGCAAAGTATTGGCTCTAATAAGCTCAAAACCTGAGCCAAAGAAAGTAAGACAGCTGGTCCTAACATGCCCAAAATCTGGACCAGCAAAGGAAGAAGAAGAATTAGCTCTAACATGCCTAAAACCAGAGCTGAAATGAAGAAAAGAAGTGACTCTAATATGCTCGAATCTTGAGTCACAAAAAGAAAGAAGGATACTTCAAGCTTCAGATTTCAAGCCTTCAAATTTTTGTTCAGTTTCTGCAAATTTTGTCCATGTGCAACTGTCTTTATGCCCTGGACCCACAGCAAGTCAGACAGTCTAATCCTAGCTTGACTATTTTTCAATTTCCTGTCTTAGAATATAGAGAAGAAATCTGCTGGACAGTTTAATCCCAGTAGATATTAGATTAGGTAGAGAAACATATGAGACCAACAGTCTAATCTGGTCTCATGGAGCAATAAGGGTAGATTTAGAATAGGTTTATTTTCTGTTTGCAAAAATAAAGGATGTAAAGGGTCTGCTAGCTCAAATGCACCCTAAAAGAAGAAAAAATGCTAGGATTGTACGGTGGGTAGGTATATTGTTGGGTTGTTTTGTTGATCTAACATATTTGTGGCAGCGGAAAGTCAGGAAAGAAATATGGCTTAAGCAGCAGCCATCTGGCCTACACTAAAGATCAGTTTCTGAATTCTTGACTCCTTCAAGAATAATCCATCCCCATGTGGAGCTATTGTTAGCCCCTTATGAATTCCTTGATAAAGCAAGCAAGGGGCTAGAATGTTTATGAGCCTTCAAGGAATGCATTTCCCTTGAAAACACATCATCCTTGAAGTCTTGTTAAATTCCCTGCCTATGACTATTTCCCGCTGTTGTTCTGTTGTTCATGAGCCTTACTGAACGATAAATTTTTCTAAAAAAGGCCATTATCTGCCCCTTGTTCCCTTGTAAAAATTCCCCCATTTTGTCCTTTTTCCCCTTTTTTCCAAGTTTCCTTTGTTCCCCCTAATATCCCCATCAGCCTCCTAAATTTTCCCAAAATCCCCATGAGGTCCCACCCTTGCCCTTTATTTTCCCAATTTCCCCCATAATCCCTCTACCGTTACCCTCCTTAGGCCTTGGAACACACTAAAATGGGTTAAAAACCCACTTTCCAACCTTGTAATAGGGTTTAGCCCCTTTAACGCAAGCCCCGACCACTTCCCCACATATGCCCTTAGCCTAAGACTGAACACCTAAGCCTTGAGTGCCAATCGCAGTCGGAACCGTCGGGCGGGTGCAATCCTTTGTAACATCAAAAAAATTTCGATGCGATTGTTTTATTAAACAAAGTCCCGCGATGTGTTCTTTACCGTTGATATGACATAAATATCGGACAGTGGAGTGCTAATCACTCCGTCATAATCGCAGCGTTCAATCGCATCCCCTCTTCCGCGCCCCCCGATTTCGATTGCTCCGATCAAATACTAGTCGTCCATCTCCCTGCTGATCCAACGGTCAACACTCAATCACGCCCCGACCTCCGATCGCAATCGCAAGTCTGAACTCCCGATCCCCGATCGCACTGTTCCTCCGATTGAAAGTGAACCGTCGATCTGATCTCTAGATCCAACGGTTAGCGCTCAATCGTGCTCCCACCGCTAATTGCAATCGCAATTTTGAAATGTGTCATCCCTGTCCCTCCTCCGATTGTGATTGCCCAATTCAATCCCAACCGTTCGTCCATATTTGAAATCAATGGCCCAAATCTTATCATATCAAGCCCGTCTCTATTTCCCTTTTTCCCTCTGAACGAATCTCCACTGTTGATCTCCGGGTAAATCCAACAGCCATCGCTTCCCCTGTCCCAATCGCAATCGGAAAATTATATAGTGTGTTCCCCTTGCTCCTCCTGATTGTGATGCTCCGAGTTGATCCTGACCATCCATTGGATCTAGGATCTAACGGTCAAGATTTGATCACCCTCCGCCTCCATCTGGGTCCCACCTCATCGCATTTCATTGCATTTCCTTCGCATTTCTTTGTATTTTGTTCGAAGTCTAAAGTTTAAGACTTTACACGAAAGTCTTATATTTCATAGTCATTCTGCCCACTTTCATATATTATCCCGTCGCTCGATCTCCGCCGTCGATATTTGTCCCCAGACCATGATCTAACGGTCAGCGCTGCATTCTACCACCAAACCCTATTATTCATGAGTTTTCACCCTTCCATTTGCATTTTGTCACCATTGTGTAGTCAAAGACACCACTCTGCCGCCACGCTACCATTTCATCCACCCTCCCATTGCATTGTTTTTTGAGTCCAGTTGTGTGTTCTGCAAGGTACAGAAGTAAAGGGGCCACCATGATTGCACAGTCTTCATTACAACGGCAAGATTTTGCAGATAAAGATATAAGTGAAGCGACAGAGAGTTCAATGCACAGAAACCAAGTCATCAGGGCAGCCTCATCAGCAGAGATGTTTTCCTCCATGGAAGGACAGAGCGCCCATACTATTTTTACTTCGTGCCATGCTCCAGTGAAGAGATTTCCACCCAGAACAGAGTCAAAGCTACCAGAGCAGTGGTTAATGCAGTATGGCAGACCATTCAGTCATTAATCTACCATTTTTTTTATTCACTAGGAGTACTACACAGTACTGCAGTCAGAGTACATCAGGACGATACCAGAGTAAATGGAAGCAGAAGAAGATCACTCTTTCATTCCAAAGGTATCAAGGATAAATGCAGAGATTTAAGACACAATGGGCTTTGGCCTCCTCCTTCTTTTCTGAGTGTTAATGTTGCATTTAGTTTTCTACCTACCTCCTCTTCTTCTCTTCAGTTATAAAAATCATGAGAAAATATTGTAAAGGTTGTTGTTTAGTTATCAGAGAACTGTAAGCAGTTGCTTTTGAGACTCAGTCTTTGTGTAAATATTGTAAGATAGTTTGATGGATATGTTTTCAGTCTGAGTATTTAGCTATCGGAAATATTGTACTTGATTGTTATTGTTATTCAAAATGACAAGCACATTTCTTTGGATCCTGATCTGAAGCAGCGGTGATGTTTTCCTATCTTTGTGTTTACATTCATTGCCTTTCGTTTCTACTGGCTTGCATCAGAAGTTTGACATAGGATTTACCCTTGCTAGGTACCCTATGTTCCTGCTCTCCTTGCTATTTATGTTTATCTTCTGAAGTGTTTTATCTGAGAAGTGTTTTCAGTTGGTTTAACCAGTGTAGTGGATGTTATTGCCTGCTCTCTAATGTATGAATTAAATGAATTTACTTCTTAGATGTTTCTTGTTATTGATTTAGTCGGAAGATTTGGGAACACTAGGGATTAGAGTTAGACCTGTCCACTAGGATCCTTGTATGACCTGTTGATCCATAACTTTGTGCTCTGAAATCTGTGTTATCTCCTCACTCCTTTCCATATCACATAATCATCCTGAAAGATCCTAATTTTCAGATGACTAGCCCAAATGAAAGCCTGCCTATTGAGTAGCAAGCAAATCCTTTCCTGACTCCATTGCCCAATGGTTTTGAGTATTTCTTGGAATATCTCACCTCTGCCTTATCCCTCTTTGCTCATACTGATCTTACATTGAAACCTTCTTTCTTGATAACCAGCAACCAAAACAAACAATCAAACAAACAAACTTGTGCCTATAACTAGCCTAACATCTGAAACGTTGAGCTTCATAGACATAAACCTTTGCTCGAACTAGAGAGATCCCTCTCTAGACCCGGGAGGGCTAGATCCCGAGGTTTGAAAGTGGTTCTGATGTTGTCTCATCTTTTGGTCTTGCCAATCTGGCAAAAACATGGGAACCCCAACAGAAACATCACACAAGACTGTGGAGTGGAAGTCGAGTTCGCTCAATATAGTTGATCTAGCCACCATGATAAAAATCTAGTACGAGGGATGTTAGGTTACGTTGGAAAGATACAAGAGATCATTGAAGTGGATTTATCTTCTTTCCAATGTGTTATTTTTAGGTGCAAGTGGTGGGACACCTTTGATCAAAATAATGTAAAGGAAGATCGCGATAGTAGGCTGATATGTATCAACTCTAGAAATATGTGGGATGAAGCTAAGGATCCCTATGTTTTCCCCAAACACTGCAACCAAGTGTTTTTTAACCCGGGTCTGTTGGAGAGGGATTGGTGGTTCGTATTGAAGCATGACCCTATATCCAAAAATATTTCTAAGAACAATAGTGTTATCATGCCATGTGAGATGGAAGATAATGAGGGTGATCATGAGAACCGAGAGTGATATGGTACATGTGTTATTTCATCAATATTTATACTTTTTAAGATGGGTTTTTCGAAACATTATAATGTGTATTTTGAATTAATTAGCAATTTGCATTGTGTTAATGTTAAAATCAATAATTCACTTGATAATTTGCAATTATGTTGATCTCAAAAACAATGGCGTACTCTATAAATTAGTTCTTTTTTTGGTATATAAGGTCATAATAAGATGGTGATAATTCTAAAGTATATGAATTTATTTTCATTATTTTCTAAACTTTATTATGTTACAATAATTCATATTATTCTAGATTTATTATTTTACAATTATTTAAAATTTACAAATTTACAAATTTAAAATTTTTAATAAATTAATTTCACATTAATGCAATTAAAATTTTACAAATATTTTACATAAAATTAGAATTAGAATTAGAATTAGAATTACATTTTTACAATTTCACATACAATTACAATTAAAATTACAATTACAATTTTAAAATTTTACATACATTTACAATTTTACAATTACAATCAATTCACAGTAATACATTTAAAATTTTACAAATATTTTTTTTTTCTAAGTTATGGTACTTCTATTATATCATTTTAAACAAGAAATTACAAAGTGCTTCTTGAGGAATGGACAAGTCCAGTCTAGAAGGAAAATTCAAGAGTTTGCTACCAAGAGTTGGACTGCCACAGAAGGGGAAATCAGTCCTCAGAGACCACATAGTAATTGCTGCCCAAAACAGGAAACCAACATACAGAGTTTTCAAAATTGAAGATAAAACACAAAGCAGTCCATTCCTAATCATAAGCATGCGGAAAAGTGAAAGATTAGTACTGCTAAAGAAGACCTGCATTCTTGTCGCGGGGAGGAGGGACATGTTCCAGGAGCCTGCACACATATTCAGGGTCCACCGGCTCTATGCCCAACATGTTCATAGCAGGTAAAGAATGTGGCAAGGTTGGGAGACTAAGTCTCACCTCAAAGGCGTCTGACTTCATGTTGTCAAATGGAGAGGTGGGATGCCTCTTGTGCTAGTCTAAACTACCACCATCTTTCTGAACCTGGTTTCATTCTGCGTCTTGGTCTGGTCTGCTACCTTCACTTTCATTTATGGAATCACTAGAGTCACTACTGTAACTGGAGGTGGATCGCACAGGGACGGCTTTCATATTCCTAGGGATGAAAGCAGGCTCAGGGGAAATGGTGGATTTACGGGCACACTTCTTGATTTGAGAGGAGGAGGGGAGAGGAACAGGGGAGGGGAGATGTAAGGAAAATTGAGCATTCAGATTGACAGGAGGGGAGGATTCAGGTCATTCCAGTCTATGGATAGGTTCAGGTCACGGTTAAGGACATTCGACAGAGGACAATGGGATTTTAAGTTGCGTCCCCCGGCCCTTCGACATCTTTGTCTATGGCGATGAGGCATAATGGTCCAGGGGTAGAGTCACCTAACCGGAGTGGGAAAGAGGTGGGATTAGGAGGGGAGCTGCTACCTGAGTGAACACAAGAATGACGGAGTGACGCACCTGAGGCAAGGAAGTAAGAACAACGAAATGCACAGTGAACAGACAGGCGGGACGATATGAAGTGAAGAAGGCTGGGGGGCAGGCTGAGAGGCCATGGCTGGAAAAATAAATGCAGAGCCAACCTGGTACATCATCTCAAGGGTGGTGGAGGGTGCCTTAAAGGCTATCTCACGCTAGTAATTAACGTAGTGAAGATCCCCAGGATCAGTCATGTGGGTGCGCTGTGTGTCTAACCACATGGCGGCCCCGTGACTCCTTGAAAAACTAGCATACACCCGCATCTGGGGAATTTTACAAATATTTTACATATAATTAGAATTAGAATTAGAACTACAATTTTACAATTTATAATTTTACATATAAACAATTACAATTTTACAAATTAAAAAATTACAATTACAATTACAATTTTACAAATTTACGTATATACCATTATAATTACAATTTCAGAATTTTGCATAAAAATAGAATTACAAATATTACAATTTTACAGTATAATGATCATTTTATATTAAATTAATTAAAAAACATCACGTTCATGATAACCATCGTACAAAAATCATATTTGACTAAAAAACACATTCAAAATTGCTAACATGATCATCTAACAAAACACAATTAACATTATATACTAACATCATCAAAACACAAACATCAAATATACATCTCATGTCAAATAACTCATGCTATCACATACACGTCTATTTGCAAGCTATACATTAAATGAACATATCTAACATGACGTAACAAAATACACATCATGATGATCACCAACATGTAAATTAAGTACAACTGCAACATGAACATAAAATACATGGAATATATATATATATATATATATATATATATATATATATATATATATATAACTGAATAATATTAAAAATATACAACTGTAATATAAATTTCGTGGATCAGCTAGTGGTAGCACAACATCAATATCAGTACTAGTGGAGGCTTGCTCAGTCAATGGTGCAGCCTCAATGGTCGATGGTCCAGCCTGCTCATGATCATGAATACTGATGGGTGCTATAGGTTGCTGACTAGACATGGCTGATGGTCCAGCCTCATCTCCATGATGACTACTACTAGATGCTCGTGGAGGCTCATGCTCATCTGGCGCGACGCGAGGTGAACAATTATGAGATGATGAGTCGCTGCTCACAGGATGTCCATCATGTCTTGCGGCTTGAACACGCCTAAAACATGCAACAGTCCTCCTCATTCGTGTAACAGATGTCGTAACTCCTATGACATGCCACATCAGGTTGTACATGTGTCATGCAACATTCCTCTCTACATTTGTAATATCCTATCATCAGCCTGTATGTCTCTGTAATGAGCGGGCCTGATGCTCGCCTCAACAATCAATGCACTGAGTTGGTCGCCCAAATCCATTCGGTATCTAGCATCAAGTTTACCGCACCTATCACTAGCCTCCTGATGATCCTTAGCATCTGGCATGCCTTGATCATCATCAGGATCCACACCTAGATCATGTGGTGGTGCCAGCATCTCCTCACCATTAATAGAGCCAATGTCTGCAAAATATATACAAGTACAAAACAATAATTAAACAATTTCATTACATAATTTAATAAAAAAAGTTAAAGAACATGCTAGAATAAATTTAAATATATAAAACAGTAATACTACCTCTATCATTTGGTGGCTCATTAGTTGTGAAGAGGATGTTGGCAAACCCTCACCAATCCAAACTCGCGTAAGGATAGGGGAGCATAAAGAAGGGATGCTCATCAACACTGGCTAGCAACTCCAATGAATCCTGTGATATCCTCACTGGAAACCGAGTCTTGTCCCTCTTGGGCATCATTTGCCCCCACATGTGCATACATGCCTCAAATGTTGGCCTACGAGGCTGCCGAAGAAAAGTAGGCCTCGTCTTTGGAAACCTCTCAAAAAATAGAGAAAAAATATCTGAAGCAAAAGGGAAGTTCACCCTCCCTTGTGCATGAGAAGGACATTTATCGAAGGCTATATAGAACTGCCGCAAAAAAATGGAAGACCACCTAACAAGTCATGGCTCATGTACTAAATAATCAACATAATATAGAAGCAAACAACTAATGTGTTTCCCATCACTGGTGTTGTGCAAAATGGTCGAAATGATAAGTGAGAGACACTGCATCTCCTCCTTACCAAGCGCACCAATACGTAACTGACCTCCATTGACCCAAAACTATGAAAGGGACAATATATTTTCTCCAATGTATCTTTGGGAGTAAACTAACGGAATCTTTGCTACACAGCCAACTCGAACCTCTGGGAACGAGGGAAAATACACCCCTCTCCTTGATAGCCTTGTAATGGAATATATATCCTCGTCAGTGGGTGTGTACCACTGGTTGATACCAACCCGGAAAGCTTGTTGCGGGGCATTCCACCTTCGGATATGATGTCTCAAAAACAAACTGTGGCCATTTAGAGAAGTAGCCTCCTCCGAGAACTTGAGGGCTACCTACCTTAGGAGCCCCTGCATAGCTGCTATAATATGGTGAGGGTACACATCTCTCTCCCTCTCTCATGCCTCCCATAGGCGAACCATGTTATACTGCTCTGCATGTTGTTGTTGTTGTTCCCCCTCTTCTTTCCTTTCACGTCTCTAAATTATTGACATATTAAACACATTTTTTTATTAAATGAGACATGTATTTAGAAATATACATATATAATTGTTTTTGAAAACAAAATAAAAAAACATTCGGCGCGTCAAAAAATACAGTCACACACCGGTCTTGATGCATCTTTGTATGGAGTGCACTGACGGTGGTGCACCTAATAATATTCAGCGCCCCGAGGAAGGTGCTTTAGAAAAAAATTTAGTGCAACGTTGACTATGTATGGCGTTAGGAGGGCAGTGCGCTGACGAAACTCTACACCTCGGGGCATATAGTTAACTCAGCGGACCGACCTCCTACCATCGTAACATAGTGAATGGTGAGGCCTTTTACAAGGTTGCACCGTTGATGCAAGCGAATTACAGAAAGTCGTGCACTGACAAAAATATTCATCCCGGCGCTGCTATTTTGTTCAACGCACTGCGTCACTGCTATTCCACTAGGTCAACGGTTTGGTCGGTTAACCGACCACACCGCACTTTTAAAAAAAAATTAAAATAACATGGTGTGCCTTCGGTATCGCCCTAAAATTGGTGCGGATACCGTTAGCACCGGTTTACCAGGCCAAACCATTGACCATGTCGAAATGTGGTATGTGGTGCGCTGACAACATTACCCGCCCTGGGGCAGACAATTCAATCAATGCACCATGTTGCTGCTATTCCACATTGTCAACATTGCAACCTAGTAAATGATCGAACCGCACTTTTTAATTTTTTTTAAAATAACACGGTGCGCCTATCGGTACCGCTCCGGAACTGGTGCAGATACTGTTAGCACCAGCTGCGTTTTAACTTGTAAATTTATAGACAGCACTAAAAACCAGTGCAATCCGAACAGCTCGAGCGCACCGCGCAAAATTTTCTCTTTTCTCTTTTCTTTTAAATGGTTAATTTTAATTTTATTTGAAATTCTAATCCGCTAAAAGGATTAGTTATGGAAAAACAAGAAAAATACCTGTACATTTGCTCATTGAGGAGGCATATTGGCTGTAGAATTGACAAAAGAAAATTTGTCCACTGTTTTGCAAAATTCAAGCTGAAGATTGGTGCACAATGCATAGCAGCAATGCGTGCAATGAGTGCAATGGGAGCACCGATGTTAGGGTGGCTCAAGCAAGGATAAATTGCACCAGTGCTTGAGATCTCTGTAACACTAACAAAAATGAAAAATGTGGTTTTTTGGCCGTAATATTTTTTTATTTAACCCTGTTCTGGTGCGCGGGGTTTTATGGGCACACCGGTGCATTTTCTTCATTCCGCATTGGGTGGTTTCTGTTTTCGTGTGCTTTTTATGAGGCACCGGTGCAGATGTTTTGTAAAGAATTGGTGCACTATACTTATACAACGCACTGGGCGAGTGTGTATGGAGCGTATGGTGTCTAGTGTGCCAATGTGTTGTGCACTTTTTTGGTCGTAATTTTTTTTTATACAACCCCGTTCCAGTGTGCGGGGTTTTATAGATGCACTAGTGTGTTTTCTTCATTCCGCACCGGGAGGTTTATGTTTTCGCGCGCTTTTTATGAGGCACTGGTGGGGAAGTTTTGTAAATAACCAGTGCGCTAGAGAAATACAATGCAATGAGCGAGTGTGTACGGAGCATCGGTGTTTTGTGTGCCAATGTTTTGTGCAGTTTTTTGGCCGTAATTTATTTTTTCATGTGATTCTAACAAGATCCCAACAAAATTGTGGCCGAGATAAACAACAACACTGATTTTCAATATTGATAATCGATACTGCTTTCCCACTCCAAGTTTGCTAAAATAACTATAATATCAGATCTGATTGTTTGTTCAAATTTACTTTCTCCATCAAGATAATTAAGAAAACCAACGTACCAAATTATACTTGTGATCAACGAGAATAATATATCACATGTGGAGATTTGTGTTAAAATCATAGTCAGATTAGGTATTACTGGTTTCTTCGTCCATGTAAATTGAATTACTTGTCTCAATCGTAAATCAATACGTTTGAAAAAGTCGATGAATCCGATTATATTAGTGATATATCATATATTCCATCGAAACCTGAGACTTTAAGTGTTACATATTCCATTGAAGCATGAGAATTCAGGCACACGATGCATTCAATAGTTTTTTTTTTATAGTTCAGGGTCATACTTGTTACATGCCATGAAAAAATTTATAACTCAAACGCTCGATTGAGCTAATCGGGCATTTTTTGATGTATAAAGCTATATCGATTCATCCGATCCGCTGAAAAATGGAAAATGAATATCAGAGTAGCAATTATCGATGGGGCAGGACTTGTGGATCGCCATTTTCTTGAAGCTATCATAGACATGAAAATAAGGATACTTAAGTCGTTAAATCCGCCTATCCGTATTTCACCGTTAAATACCATGCGTATTCCACTTTCCTATCTTTCCACTTCCTTGTTCCTTTCATTCATTTTTCTCTTCTCGACTTTGGTTTTGATTTTTTTTGCGGTTTCCATCCTTTATCGGGGTTCTTCATTCTATCTATAGTTTTGTTTGTTTTTCTCCAACATCTATACATAATGTTTAAATATAAAATAAAAAGAGAAATATATTCAAATACCTTACTATCTAAATAACAAACATATTATGGAAAAACCGTAACAACAAATTGTTCAAGATGATGAAGAGATGAGATTGAGGGACCCACCTTTATTAGTGCTTTGCTCCTAAGAGGAAAGGAGCTCAGATTAGGTGGAGATCGAATTCGTTTTCAATTGCGCCCATGTGCCACTCCAAGGACTTCACATACACAGCGCTCATCAATACGAGAATTTTCTTTTTCCCTCATTTTTATCCAATAAAACCTAAAATTTTCTGTTTTCCCTCATTTTTATCCGATAAAACCTTTTCGAGTAATGTTTTTACGTGTTAATATAAATCCATCTTATATGTGTATGTTGTAAACTTTACTTAAACATTCATGAACATCAAATTTTTTGATTACTTTTTCTTTAAATATTTGTTTGAACCATTAAATTACCATCATAACATCTTATGAACAACACGTCACGTTTAATATATGAACATGTAACATGTAAACCTTGATATAAAAATGAGCACATAAAATCAACACATGTGGATACTAGATTTAAGTCAAAACCCATAAAGGGAGAAAACCATGAATTTGTTATTGTTGTGATGCAAAGGCAAGCTCCTACTTCCTCTATTACATCAACTTTTTGGAGGCTTCAACATCTTTGCTATTCTTCCAGCTACAACTTGTTCGGAAACTCCAACTCCTACTTGCATAATTTTTTTGCGGCCTACAACTCACAGGGGAGTCCTACCTCAACAGTTCCAACCTGTTATTTTTCAAGCTACAACTTGAAACGAGACTGCAATTCCTTGATACATAAAAATTATAATGTGTTGGCTTACCTGGTCTATAATTATGCATTCCTCCATATTTGTCTTTGCCTCCTCTCCACCTTAAATATAGGTCTTAGAAAATAGATAAAATACCATCCCAATTAGAACACAAGTTATACTATGTCATTTCTTTCTCAGTAGATTCACATCCACTGCCAATTCACACTGTGTTTTCTCCTTCCTAGCTATCTCTCTATTGCTTGACTCCTAGCATATAGTTACTTGTTTGAATGCCTCTTTGTAAATCTTGTCCACACCTTGTCTCCCAATGCTATTTTTCCTTATATATGTTTCCATGCATGCAGACCATTCTTGTACTTCACTGAGGGATCCCATTCCCTAAATTCAATGTTGCACCAATGATCCCATAAATCCATCAAGGAGATAGCTGGTGAAATAAATACAATACCTTCAGTTGACACGCAACAACTCCTCCTCATTCTTTAAATTTGTATCCACCTCCCTTATCTAGTCAATGTGTTACATTGCCATATTATTTACATGAATTACAATTCATAGAAATATTTTTTAGAGGGATTAGCAAAAAGGGTTGTCACAATGTACAATAATATGTTTTTAATAGTATGACTTGGTGGATAACATTATGACTGGATGCATGCACAAGAACAAGGTTCTAACATGATCACTTTGTAGATGTACACAAATGGGGTTGAATTATGCACAACATAATAACATGATGAATTTGTGGATGCATAAGACATGATGAATTCACTTATTACTTGGTAGATAACATGATGACTTGATGGATTCACAATAACAAGGCTCTAACATGATGAATTGGTAGATGTACAAGTATGGGGTTGAATTTTGTACAACATAATAACTTGATGACTTTTTGGATGCATAAGACATAATGAATTCATTTTAACATGATGCCTTGACGTGGTGGATGCACAAGACTGGGTTTGAATTTTGCACAACATGATAATATAATAACTTGGTGTATGCACAAGATTGAGGTTGAATTTTGCACAACATGATATTCTGATAACTTGTTGGATGCTCAAGAATGGGGTCGATGGGAGATTCTCTCAATGAACCTATGACATATCACGTGCATTTGCGACATACTAACAAGACCCCTAATTAGACTATATATTGGAAAATACCTTTAAAAATCATATTATTTAAACCCCTACCAAATTTATGAACCCAATACACCTTCCCAATTTACAAAACCCATACTTTCACTAGATATTGTAGGTATCAATTTTTTCATTAACATTTCTTATACCCCATAGATTTTTTCATTATCTTTGAGCTCCATTTTTATACATGCAAATATAAAAACCCTTTACCCCCTATTATATGCTTAATATATTGTGTCATTTTTCCTCAATATATATTCCCCAATATGAACGCACGTGCTATGGTATTGCTCCCCCAATGAAACCCCTATGAATTTTACAAAACATAATAACTTGTGGATGCACAAGAATGAGGTTGAATTTTACACAACATGATAATTTGGTGGATGTACAAAAATGAGGTTGAATTTTACATAATACAATAACATGATGACTTAGTAGATGCATAAAAATGGGGTTGGATGTTGCACAACATAATAACATGATGACTTGGTGGATGCACCAAACTTAGGCTGAATTTTGTACAACATGATAACTTGGTTAGAGTTGAATTTTGCACAACATGATAACTTGTGGATGCACTTGTTTGGTATTGAATTTTAGACAACATGATAACTTGGTTAGAATTGAATTTTGCACAAGATAATAACTTGGTGGATGCACTTGTTTGGGGTTGAATTTTAGAGAACATAATAACTTGGTGGATGCATTTGGTTGGGGTTGAATTTTTGATGGATAGTCTAAAGAGGCCACAATTTCACCTCGAAAAAAAAAAAAAAAATTGGTATGATTATGGGAAAATGTGGCAGAATTTTTTAAAAATCAAGGTTACAACCGTCAAACTTACAAATTTTGGGTGCTAAGGGCTTCTTGATGGTGCTGAATCTATTTCTTCCATCAAAAAAACAGATTTGAAAAAAAAAAAATTTGGGTGTTCAAGACTTATTGATGGCACTGAATCCATTTATTTCATAAAAAAAAAAATTTAAACGCTACCACATTGAGATTTCTCTAAAATATTTTCATGTGATTCTAACAAGATCCCAACAAAATTGTGGCCGAGATAAACAACAACACTGATTTTCAATATTGATAATCGATACTGCTTTCCCACTCCAAGTTTGCTAAAATAACTATAATATCAGATCTGATTGTTTGTTCAAATTTACTTTCTCCATCAAGATAATTAAGAAAACCAACGTACCAAATTATACTTGTGATCAACGAGAATAATATATCACATGTGGAGATTTGTGTTAAAATCATAGTCAGATTAGGTATTACTGGTTTCTTCGTCCATGTAAATTGAATTACTTGTCTCAATCGTAAATCAATACGTTTGAAAAGGTCGATGAATCCGATTATATTAGTGATATATCATATATTCCATCGAAACCTGAGACTTTAAGTGTTACATATTCCATTGAAGCATGAGAATTCAGGCACACGATGCATTCAATAGTTTTTTTTTATAGTTCAGGGTCATACTTGTTACATGCCATGAAAATAAATTAAACGCTTGATTGATTTGTGGTTGGCATTTTTGATGTATAAAGCTTATACTGATTCATCTGATCCGGCTGAAAAATGGAAAAAATGAATATTGTATAGCAATTATTGATGGCGGCAGGACTTGTGGATCGCCATTTTCTTGAAGCTATCATAGACATGAAAATATGATACTTAAGCTGTTAAAACCAGTCATCCGTATTTGACTGTTAAATACCAGTCATGCGTATTCCACTTCACTTCCTTTGTTCCTTTCATTCATTTTCTCTTCTCGACTTTGGTTTTTGATTTTTTTAAGGTTTCCATCCTTTACTGGGGTTAAATTTTCTATCTATAGTTTTGGTTTGCTTTTCTCCAACATCTATACATAATGTTTAAATATAAAATAAAAAAGAGAAATATAGTCTAAAGACTTTTACTATCTAAATAACAAACATATTATGGAAAAACCGTAACAATAAATTGTTCAAGATGACAGAGATGAGATTGAGGAACCCACCTTTATTAGTGCTTTGCTCCTAAGAGGAAAGGAGCTCAGATTAGGTGGAGATCGAATTGGTTTTCAATTCGCTTCATGTGCCAGTCCAAGGACTTCATATACAGTTGCAGCTCATCAATACGGAGAATTTTCTCTTTTCCCTCATTTTTATCCAATAAAACCTAAAATTTTCTGTTTTCCCTCATTTTTATCCGATAAAACCTTTTCGAGTAATGTTTTTACGTGTTAATATAAATCCATCTTATATGTGTATGTTGTAAACTTTACTTAAACATTCATGAACATCAAATTTTTTGATTACTTTTTCTTTAAATATTTGTTTGAACCATTAAATTACCATCATAACATCTTATGAACAACACGTCACGTTTAATATATGAACATGTAACATGTAAACCTTGATATAAAAATGAGCACATAAAATCAACACATGTGGATACTAGATTTAAGTCAAAACCCATAAAGGGAGAAAACCATGAATTTGTTATTGTTGTGATGCAAAGGCAAGCTCCTACTTCCTCTATTACATCAACTTTTTGGAGGCTTCAACATCTTTGCTATTCTTCCAGCTACAACTTGTTTGGAAACTCCAACTCCTACTTGCATAATTTTTTTGCGGCCTACAACTCACAGGGGAGTCCTACCTCAACAGTTCCAACCTGTTATTTTTCAAGCTACAACTTGAAACGAGACTGCAATTCCTTGATACATAAAAATTATAATGTGTTGGCTTACCTGGTCTATAATTATGCATTCCTCCATATTTGTCTTTGCCTCCTCTCCACCTTAAATATGCTTCACATATGCTCTGCTATCTCTATTTCTTTGTGCAAGTTAACTCACAAACAACAACTCAATCAGCTCTCACATATTCTCATAGAACTAACTCAGCCTTTCAAAATCACATCTTTTATAAACAAACTTGTTGGTTGTTAGTATTCACACAGGAATATGAACTGAACAATCTACCTATTTGCGTTCCAAGGATGTCTCTTAATTTCCAAACTCTTTTCATATTTTGAATATTAAAACAAAGGATCAATTTTGAAATGTGCAGATTTCATTCATTAACATAAGAAAAATATAATGATTACAACATATTACTACCAACATCCCTAACACAACAACATTTTCCATCACCCTTTGCATCACAAATTCTTTGTGTCATTGCCTCACGTCACAACAATTAACAACATCTTTATTTTACTCCTCTTTAAAAAAATAAGTTCAACCACCATATGCACACAATCTACCTCGCATCACAACACATGCAATCAACCTCTAACAAGAAATTTCACAACATATGTAGTTAAAACATATGCAAGTAGCCTCTTATAGGAAACATAAGAGCTACTTCACTTCAACAACATAAGAGTTCCATCCAAGTAATTTAACACCCTTTTCAACATACCTTGTTTCTCTTAAAGCATAACAACCATAACATCACAACATAAACATAACAACACGCGCATGAACACAAGCATGCCATCAACTGCAACTTCAACTATGGGTACATTAGCTGACATCCGTTGCCATCAATGACAATAGTGCTGACAATCTTCCACTTTGGCATTGATGGAAAGATATTGATCCACCCACTTTTTTTCTTGAGAATCATCCTCCTTATTTCTCCTAACCTCTGCTTAACTCCCCCTTTGACATCAACAGAAAGGGCTTTGGAAACTTAACAAAACTGCTTGACTGTGTATGTAAAGATACTAAACTCCAATATAGCACTCAGAACTTTTTTCCCCCAAAAATATAATATTGTTCTAAACACCTGATTCCTATCATGAAAAGCCTAAAATATGTCTCATATACTCATAATGAGCATGCAATAGATGAAATTGTTAGCCAAGATTCCCCAAAAAATATCCATGATTATGCTCTTATTCTTAAATTCCATTGAAAATTCAAACCTCAATCAAGGTTTTGAAGTAGCATGAGGGGAAGTTCATTATCATGAAGCACAAAATAAATCATATGATCATAAAAATCAACTATCCACTAGCATTTTGATCCATCAACCAAAAATGTGTAGCCATGAAGAAAAAACCACATGAATGACAATTGATCATAAAGGATAAATAAATCTCCTACAATATAAAATACTTATCCAGACGAATGGAAGTACCACCCTCATTAAAGTACCTGTAGGTTTTAACCCTGAACATAAATTATCTACACACGAATCTTATAACAGAAAATAAACAATAGCAAGAGCATAAAACATAAAATATATAAACACAGAGATTTTCCCCTGGATCCCAAATCGGGATGACCAACTTGATTTTTCATTATATTATTTTTAGTGTTACAACACATATATATACATGTCGAAGCATACATAAACCGCAATCCATTAACCCTATATTAGAAAATAACCGTAGTTCCCTTGACCGGATCTACAAAATACCAGGGGCCGAAAACCATCGTACCCCAAAACCATGTGCAAACTCATGCACAAATCATGGGTGGGTCCGCCTATGAGTGGGTCCGTACACGAAAAAAAAAATTGTCAGGGCGCTGCCCTGGACCCCAACAGTGGGGGCTGCCTTCCCCCTTGTGACCCCCCTGCTGCACCCGATGCAACGTACAACGCATGGGGCTAGTCATGGAAAGAATATAACACATGCCCAACATTCTCCCACTTGTTTTTTTATTTCCACAGGGCGCCATAGGAGAGCTTAGTCATTGGGCCAATTCTTCAACACCCATTGTTTCTCTACACCAAGAGAACTTCTGAGTGCTCACAGAGTTCGTTAATGCATCTGCAACATTCTTCAAAGTGTCCACCTTTACCAGCAACACCCTTTTAGCCTCAACCATATCTCTAACAAAGTGATATTGAACATCAATGTGCTTTGTCTTTGAATGGTAAGCAGGGTTCTTAGCTAAGAAAATTGTACTTTGGCTATCACAATCTATCCTTATAGCTTGTTGTACCAACCCCATACTTGAACACAATCTCTACAACCAAACTTCTTCCTTGCTTGCATGAGTGGCTGTTATGTATTCTGCCTCTGTAGTTGAAAGAGCCACTACAGACTGTCTTTTACTCATCCAACTGACTGCCCCTCCAAATAGGTTAAACACATACCCACTTGTAGATCTTCTTTGGTCCAGATCTCCAGCCCAGTTTGCATCAACAAAACCATGAATGTCCAACATTCTTTCTAATCCTGGTCTTCCTTGGTAGCGCAAGCCATAATCACTAGTGCCACGTAAATATCTGAAAACTCGCTTCACTGTTGTCCAATGCTCCTTCCCTGGGTTTGAAATAAACCTGCTCAATACTCCCACTTCATGTGAAATGTTTGGTCTAGTACAGACCATTGCATACATCAGACTACCCACTGCACTTGCATATGGAACATGGGACATATCCTCGTCTTCTTCTTGTGTCTTGGGACACTTTTCAGCAGATAGCTTTACACCTACAGGAATAGGAACATTTATCGGTTTACTATCCTGCATATTGAACCTCTGCAATATAGTCTCGACATACTTCCTCTGGTTTAAGTAGAGCTTCCTCTTTGCTCGATCTCTCTTAATTTCCATGCCCAAAATATAGTTTGCAGCACCAAGATCCTTCATGTCGAATTTGGAGAACAGCTAGGTCTTCAAATCTTGGATAATTTTTTTGTCATTTCCAATCAATAACATACCATCCACATACAAGACAAAATAAATAACACGGTCACCAATTAATTTAAAATAAACACAGTGATCCTCCTTGCTTCTAGTGAAGCCAAGTCCCCGTATATAGGTATCAAATTTCTAATACCACATCCTTGGTGACTGTTTTAACCCATACAGATACTTCTTCAAATTGCACACCAGTTCTTTCTTACCCTTCACCATAAAGCCTTCAGGCTGCTTCATGTAGATCTCCTCTTCTAGATCCCCGTGAAGAAATGTTTTCTTCACATCCATCTGTTCTATCTCAAAATCAAATGCAGTAGCAAAAGATAAAAGTAATTTAATAGAAGTAAATTTGGCAACAGGAGAAAAAATATCACCAAAATCAATTCCCGACACCTGGGAATAACCTTTTGCTATCAATCGAACTTTGTATTTCTCCACCTTTCCTTCTACATTCATTTCTTCTTAAACACCCATTTTCTCCCAATGGGCTTCCTTCCAGCTGGCAACTCCACCAAATCCCATGCCTCATTTTTATGCAAGGATGCCATTTCATCAACCATGGCCTCCTTCCAGAGTTTTCCATCCTTTGAATCTACTTCCTCCCTAACAGTTCTGGGATCATCATCAGTTATAGTTAAGGAAAAACCTTAACAGAAAGCAGATGGACTATACCTTTCTGGTTGCCTTCTTTCCTGAACTGATCTTCTCATAGCTGAAGTTTGTGGCTCTTCCTCTTCTAAGTCTTCTTCTGTTGTAGAGTCTGATTCATCCTCCTTTAGCTCAAACTCTATCTTCTCAGGTTCCTTTGGTAGGACTTCATGTGTAACAACATCTTTCACCTCTCTAAAAACCACATCACGGCTGTACAGAACCTTCTTTGTTTCTGGGTTCCAAAGCTTGTAACCCTTTAAACCATCCTTATATCCAATAAAGATGCACCTTTCAAATTTATTATCCAACTTGGTCCTTTGCTCCTTTGGAACATGTACATATGTATCACATCCAAATACCCTTAGATGTGAAAGATAGGGTTTCTTACCAATCCATACCTCATGTGGAGTCTTATCCTCCAACACTGATGAAGGTGATCTGTTAACTAAGTAACATGTAGTCTCCTGCCTCTGCCCAAAATTCTTGTCCTAACCCGGTACCACTGAGCATGCTTCTTTCCTTTTCCATTATTGTTCTATTCATTCTTTCTGTAACTCCATTTTTTTGAGGTGTGTATGGAGTAGTCTTTTGTTGTGCTATGCCACACTTTTTACAGAACTCTTCAAATTCCTTCTTGCAGAACTCCCCACCATTATTTGTCCTCAACGCCTTTATCTTCTTCTCTGTTTGGTTTTCCACCAGAGCCTTAAATTCTTTAAATTTGTCAAAGAATTCATATTTCTTCCTCAAGAAATATATCCATGTATTCCTTGAGAAGTCATCTATGAATGAAACATAGTACACAAACTTTCCCAGTGATGGAACTGACACAGGTCCAAACACATCACTGTGCACAAGTTCTAATATCTTGTTCGCCCTCTTAGTACCAGAAGGAAAAATCACTCGATTATGCTTCCCATATACACAATGTTCACAGAAATTGAAATCCAGAGAGAAAATAGGCATACCTTCTACCATACCATTTCTATGTAGTATCCGAAGGCCTTTCTCTCCAATATGTCCAAGCCTTTGATGCCATAGCATGGTCTTTTCTCCAGAGACAACTAAGATGTCCACTCTATTTTCAAGAACCACATAACCGTTACGCCCATTAATAACAGTGATACCTTGTAGCTTGTACAGAGTTCCAGTCTGAACTCCCTGCATTAATACCAGTGCTCCCCGAACCATCTTGTAGGCATCTTTCCCGAACACTGTTTTTACACCTGCATCATCCATCTTGCTTACAAAAATCATATTTCTCGCCAATGCAGGAATGTGCAGAACAACAGGAAGTGTTCTAATCCTTCCACCTTGCAGCTTCATCTTGACCTTTTCACGTCCGATGATTTTTCCATTCCTATCATCCCCTAGGAAGACATCACCATCATATTTCTCATACTCGCAGAACCACTCCCTATGGGGAGTGAATTGAAAGGATGAACCTGAGTCAATCAACCATGACTCATGATCTACATATGTATTTGAAGAAGAAGTCAAATACACATCCCCACCTTCATCCGAGGTGATTTTTTCCTTTGTAGAAGGAGCATCATCAGATCCCTTTCCTTTCTCAGGAGCTTTAGATCTGCAGTCCTTTTTGTAATGCCCTTCCTTTCCGCATTTCCATCATACCTTTACAAATTTTCCAGGAGATTTAGATCTCCCACTGGAAACCTTATTCTTGTTTCTATTTTGGGACCTTCCTCGTACAGATAAGGCATCTCCATTTTGACCCTCCATATTTCTCTTTCTCATTTCCTCCGACAACAAGGTTGAGACAACGTCATCAAAATTGAAGGTAGTTGTATTGCTACCTATTGCAATAACCAGACTGTCCCACGAGTCTGGTAGAGCACACAACAAACTGATGCACTTATATTCATCTAAGATTTTAATATCAACAGATGACAACTTACTTACCACAGTATTGAAGGCGTTCATATGCTCTGTCACCGAGTCTTCATACTTCATCCTCAGGTTATATATATTTTTCTGCAGGAACAACTTATTCACCAGAGACTTAGATTGGTACAAAGTCGCAAGTTTTTCCCACAAATTCTTCGTCGTAGCTTCCCCAAATACATTCAACAATACTGAATCTGAGACACACAATCGTATTGTACTCTTAGCCTTCTGATCCAGTTTCTTCCAGTCTTCATCTGACATTGCCGTTGGTTTAGTACCTGGATCTACCGCGATCCACTGATCTTTATCCACCAGCATATCCTCCATATTGAGCTTCCACAACTCAAAACACTGACTATTAAATTTCTCGATCTCTATCTTTCTACCGCTCGCCATCTTTTTTCACTGCAAGAATCGATCCCGTAGATCTCCCACTGAACAGGGTCTACCTCAGGCCCGATCAAAAAAAAAAAAAAAAAACCCTCAGCAGCAAAGGCATCTCCTTGAAGCCGAAACTGATTTGATACCAAATGTATGTTTTAACCCTGAACAGAAATTATCTACACACGAATCTTATAACATAAAATAAACAATATCGAGAGCATAAAAAATAAAACAGATAAACACAAGGATTTTCCCCTGGATCCCAAATCGGGACGACCAGCTTGATTTTTCATTATATTCCTTTTAGTGTTACAACACATATATATACATGACGAAGCATACATAAACCCCAATCCATTAACCCTGGATTAGAACATAACCGTAGTTCCCTTGACCGGATCTACAAAATACCAGGGGCCGAAAACCATCGTACCCAAAAACCATGTGCAAACTCATGCACAAAACATGGGTGGGTCCACCTATGAGTGGGTCCGCACACCAAAAAATATTTCGCCGGACCCCAACAGTGGGGGCTGCCTTCCCTCTTATGACCCCCCTGCTGCACCCGACGTAACGTATAGCGCGTGGAGCTAGTCATGGAAAGAATATAATACATTCCAAACAGTACCATCCTGCAAATCCGTGAAATCTATGATAAAAATCACATGTTTAGACCTCATGCATTATGAAGTGTAGCACTAACCATGGGGAATTTTCAAATAAATTTGAAGCGTAGTATGAGCCCAAGAGACTAAATAATGATGCCAAATTGAGAAAGTGGCTTGCTCCAATATAAAATGTGTAATGGATACTTGACTTAAGCATCACAAACTATATTTATCCAATCATTCTTTTCTCCCATGTAGACACCTTCAAAAATAAAATGACGTGTTTTCAATATGTCAGATATTTGTTGTGCTACTTTGGTCATACTAACATCGGATTTGAGACAACATAAAGGTGAAGGCAATGCTTTGGTGGCCTTGGAATTTTCGTAGGTTATCATCCTTGAAGTTACAATCTCATCAAAACACGTCCAAATTTTTGAAGATCCAACAAGACAAACACTAGATATTTTCCCACTAGTTCTAACAACCCTCGGTATCTATTGAAAAATATTGTATATTTGATAGGCACATGTTGAAATATTAGAACACAAATAATTAGATAAATCTATTACTTCTCTTAACAATAATCATTGCAATTTTTTTCTTTCTCACTCTAGATTATAATGCCAACACCAAATAAATGTTAAATGTTAGAGCTACAACCAAATTTCAAGAAATCGAGCTACTGCAAACCAAATCTTGTTCTGGCCAGCTTAAAGAATCCAAATTTCATCAACCAAGAGTATTTGGATAGTGTCATATCACCATGGATATCACATAAGATAAATATGAAACATTGGACACCTCAAATTGTGTGTCATCAAAGTCTAATGTAACCATAAAAAAATTGGTCATAGTATTATCTATTCTCTATCCGATGGCTCCTAACATGATTACATTCTCAAATGAACCAACCACATAAGAGTGAAAATCACAAACGAATTGGTGAAAGGCCATAATATTTCATCCATCAACCTCATAAAATTTGCATGGTTATTCATTAACCCGACGGGTATGACCAACCACTCAAAGGGACCTTCCTTGAATTTGAAGGTGATCTTCCACACATCCATAGGTTCTATTTGAACTTGGTGATCGCTAGAATTAAAATCAATCTTGTTGAAGTACTTAGCCCCATTTAGTTTTTTATCACAAAGTTAGTCCTGATAGGCTGCTAATCAAATCAATCTCATGTAAATGTTTCAAACCAATATTTTGATTGAGGCTTAGCCTCCTCAATGTCAGAGGGCTCTCTCCATGGTTAATGATTTTTTATAGAAATATAGATGGCTAACTCTATGTGGGGTAATAAGAAGATAAATGATTGATACTGGTTGAAAATCACATCAACAAGTGCACATTGGGCTTATGGAGTCAAAATAGCTTCCGAAAAACCAAACAATCTACTTAGCATGGAAATTAAGGCATATCAGAGTTCTAGTTAAGAGATACACATGTGAAACTGTAAAACACACAGCCAGTTTTCCTATATATGGAGTCAAAGCATCATAGATGAATTTTGAGTAACATAGACAAACACCACTACAATAGGATAGTAAAAAGATGCAAAGTAGAAAAAAAACACACTAGAAATATTTTTGAATCTCAATTTGGCTAAGTAAAAATCTCTGTATTAAGCTGAAAATCTTTGTTTACTTACAATAAACACAGTCTCTTGCTAAAAATTTCCAACCCCTAGCATGTTCGACTTCTTGATATTTTATAGATCATTTACAACATAATATAACCTTATCCTGAGCTAGATACATCGAACTCCTGACTCTTTACAACTTTCCTAACCATATGACAAGGTATTTATTACAAAAACACAGCTGCAAATCTAATAAATAGTCTTATTACAAATAGGATTCAAACTCCTTATCTCTACTCATAACAACCTTATCTAAACTAAATTACATCATTTTACAAGTGTATTTATATATGGTTGAATCTAGATGATAAGCTTCAACACTTTATGACCATAACACTAATCTCCACCAAAGTAGGAAATTGTCCCCTATTTTCTACGAATAGGATCCTTTGTTTTATTGAGACACTTTAACCATCATGAACCCATCACCTCGAGGTTTTTTCTATTAGAAACTGAAGTAACACCTACCCAAAAACCTCCCTAAGTCCCAGCTCTCCAAAACCATCATCAAATTGTTCAAAATGAGCTAAAATAAAATGTGTTATGAAAATAACATAGTTTCATAGTGCTTTTCATAGCGCAGATCCTTTACCATTTTTTCTCCAAAATTTTGATTTATTTCCTCCAAGATTATCTTCAGTAACATTTATTACATTCTCCCCAGCAACTTCGGGTCATAATTCACACTTTTTCCCTTTGAAATTTTATGAGAAAGAGTGAAAAAAACTACTACAGCATTTTCGTAGTGCTTTTCACTCTTTTTACACTATTTGCGCTACGAAACTGTTGAGTGAGCAGTTTTGTCCAAATTTTTTCAAAATTAAAACCAAAACTGTACCAAAACTTAAAATAACACTGGTTTCATCAAAGCAAAAAGTCACATGAACTGAAAAACATAGTTTTCATGAGGTTCCTTCTTGATTTTCACTTGATTTAGCTTCTGAATTTTTAATGATTGTCATTATGCACCTTTGTTCTTTAACTCATCCTAAGTCAATTTCAGCTGCTGCTCCAAGTCCTCCACTTGATCTCTAAGTATTTTATTACTGGTTCTCAAGTGAGTATTGATTAACCTGACAAATTCATCTTCCTTGATGGCTGGAACTGTCCATGTGAAAATTTGTTCTGCACTGCTTGGGGTTTCAGAAATAGAACCAGTTTGACCCTCCCACAATGCCTTCATTCTTTTGAATTATGCTTTTTCAATACTATGCTTCCTAGCCCTCTTTATTGTCATAGCAATTTCTTGGTTTTCTAATCTCAATTTCTCCTCAAGATGTTGACACTCTGTCATTTTTTCTTTTCCCTTCATTGTTTTGTTGGCTGCATGCTCTATTGTTGGTGATGAGAGGTCAACCACTTCTTCAGGGACTTTAGATGTTTCAATAGGTTCTTGGACTTCCTTGCTACCTTCCTTGAGTTTTTTAGCATGCCTAGTTAAATGTTTCCTTGCTTGAAATATAAAGGTTGCATTTTCACCCTCAAATTCAAGCTTCTTTGCAGGATTAACCTTTCTATGTTTGTGTTCATCTACTACAATGAAGTCAGATTGGGAAATGGGTGTCTCCTCTATGTCAATAACATGCAGGATGTCATCTAAGTTTCCCTTAATTACTGGGCTATCCTATGAGAATGAAAAAAAATTCTTTCCTTTTGATGCCACTTCTTGGCTTCTTGTCACTCTTGTACTTTCCTGCTTGCTGACATCTTTTTTATGTTTTGCCTCTTTTACATTCTTTAAGCTCTATTTTGTAGGTGATGGAGTTGATGAAATAAGCACTTGTGTCCGCTTTGTCCTTTTCTCAACTTGTTTCCTTGGTTTTAGTTTTGCAAATTCCTTTGGTTTTGCAACCACAGGCTAACTAGACTCTGCTACTGGTGGTGAAGGAGTTCCTTTAGTTTTAGGGTTTTTAGCTGGGGTTAGGGTTTCCAGCTCAAAACTATTCATAAACAAAAAGGAAGACCAATCCCTGCCTATCTTTTGAAGCTCATTCAAAATCAATAACTTCATCAAACCATGATGAAACAAAGATGTTTTACAACCATTAGATTTGGCTTGTACTTTATCAGCCATTTTGGCAAGAATCCTATGTAGATAAAAGGGCAAATGGAGTGAGATCTTAACAGTGAAATGCAGAAGTAGCTTGAAATGATATGTGTAGACCTTATGGTATTTTCCTTCACATGTAAAGTATCTTTGAATGTTAAACAACATCTTTTCATAGGAGTCTTTAATGCAACTTCTAGGTATTGCATTATTGAGGTCCATATCTGCATACTTAGGTTTCATGAATTCCATGCATGGCTCCATGTCAAATTTAAAACCTTTGAACCAAGTTTCTTGCCGCCTTGGTATTTCTGTTACAGAATCAATAATCTCTGGTGTAATTGGCACATTTAGCATCCCAACCTTGGTATTTATTCCATTGTAGTACAAAGAAAATTATTTAGACACCTGTGTGTGGCAACCCTACAGCTTTTCACAAAATCGGAGACAACCTACTCTATTGAATGCCTCCATCACTGTTTGGTCTTCAATTATGGCCTTCATATTTTCAGGCTCATATCTTAAGCAGTGTCCCCCTCTGTGGAATTTCTTTTCCTCTACCATGCTTCTCAGAAAAACATATCAAATTCACTTGAATATATGAAACAACCTTGCTTGATTAGGATATATCTATCTCGCTTGATTAGGATGAAGATAAACTTTGTATAGGACAACCAAAGTTTTGGCTTGACTACTTCAGAGCTCAAACAATTGAATGGAGGCAAATGAAACAAGAATGACCAAATTAGGCAAGATTTTGAATTTGGAATGTCATCTCATAACTGAATGATGTTTCATTCATACCCTATCATGACAATGATGACTATAGGATGGGTAAGTACATTGAAAATCATCACTAACTAATTCATCATACCACTAACCTATCATTTCCCAACGGATTCTAACAAATTTCAGCTCAATTGACAATACAGCTAAGAAACTGTGCTTTCGTAGCTCCCACGGTGTATTTTTCCTAGTTTGCATTACGAAAGTATTAGCGCTTTCGTAGAAAAAAATTTCTTTTTTGAACTAACGACGCTATGAAAATGTGGATTCTTGGCTAATTACACAGTTTTGACCCGAAACCTTATGGAATGACTCCTAAATGGAAAATATGAGTATTTGACCATGAATGGACCTTTAAAAGATTTTATTTGTACTTAATGATGACCTTTGAAATTGTGAAAATCTAACCTACCCTTAACAAAATCCTAAAATGACTTCTAAACCTATTTTGAAATCATGATAAAAAACAGAGTTAATCCAATAATGTTTTGAAAATTTTAGGGTGATAACAGTGGCTCCACTTGGGATAGTGTGCCCCTGTGGTACACTAAGAACCAATAGGTCCAGTACTGATATCCATTTTCTTGACCAAAACAGAAAAAGCTTTGAAATTTCCAAGCTTCCTCCTCAAGCTCTAATGGCCTTCACCTCAAGCTCAAGCTTGCTGATTTAGCTTGTCTTTATTAGCAGAAAAAACTCATAAAATGGAATATGTACAATGACATGAATGATCAATCATATTTTAGGAAGAGTAATGCTTTAAAAGCCTGCCACTGACAGGTCCTCCAACATATGGCTTTCCATCCATCTCCTACAGTATGTAAGTATTTTTCCCATGAAAAGTAGCTATCTTGAAAGGACCTTTCCACAAGTTCTCAAACTTACCATGTTTTTCTTTCTCTTCAATTCTGGCCTCCCATTTCAGCACTTCATCCTGAATTTGAAAAGTTTCCTCTAGTATCTTATTATCAAATTTCCTCTTGATTCTTTTTTGAGATTGTTGACTGTTGTTATAAACTTCATTTATCTTCTCTTATGGAGATATTAGCTGATTGATTCTCCTCTAGACTGCATTTGGTTCCTCTTCTAACCCTTGAATCAGCTTCATGACAGGTACCCCTAGAGATGTAGGAAAAATAGCCTCAACCCCATATACCAACTCATATGGTGATGTTCCAATTGACCTTTTTGTGCATATCCTATCAGCCCATAAGGCATACTTCAACTTCAAATGCCAAGCCTTCTTATTCTCCTGCAACACTTTTTTAATGATCCTCACAAGGCTCTTGTTAGAAGATTCAGGAAGACCATTCCCTTCCGAATAGTATGTAGTAGAATGCCCAAGAGTAATATGATATTGTTGACATAAATTGATCAAATTCTTATAATTAAATGCCTGTGAATTATCAGTTATAATCTTCATGGGGCAACCAAATCTAAACAAGATATTATTTTCTAAAAAATAAATAATCACATAATCATTTGCTTGCCTAGTTGGGATTGCTTCAATCCATTTGGTGAAGTAATCAGTTGCTGTAAGAATCCAGCGATGTTGAGCTGATGATGATGGATGAATCTCTCCATTAAAATCTAGCCCCCACTGCTGAAATGGCACTTCCACATAAATAAGCATTAAAGGTAAAGGTATAAGTTTCTTCTTACCCTAAAAAATCTGGCATTCATGGCAGGAAGCAATCTTTTTGTAGACAACCTTAAACATTGTAGGCCAATAATACCCTACTAGAAGAATTTTTTTCAATGTGGTCTTCCAATAATGATGGCCTCTGCAATCTCCTTTATGGAACTCCTCAATTACTTTATCATCCTCCTCTTCCAGAAAACAATTCAGAAAAATTCTGCCGGTATCTTTCCAAAATAGATTTCTATTAAAAAATAAAATATCTCAATGATTTTATCTTAAAAAACCTTTCTTTAGACTTTGTTAGATCAACAGGTGCTTTATGATGTTATAGGACCAAAAAAAACTCCTTGTACCAATATGAAGTGATGTATTTTTCTTCAATAGGGACTAGTTCTTCTTCCTCATCTGAAATTTATGATATTTCTATAATTAAATTTATGTCAGCACAATCAAATTTTGACTGCGCCATCAGCTTTTCTAGGCCTTGCCCCTTGACCAGTTTTGTTGGCTTAATCTCTATATCATACTCCAGCAATTTAGAAATCCATTTTCCCCTCTTACCATCAGTATCAGCTTGAGTGAGGATGTCTTTCACAATAGTATTAGGAACAAAAGCCACAATATGAGAATGCAGAATATAAATTCTGAAATCTTTGATAGCCTTCACCAAGGCATAGGCCTGCTTCTCTAAGATATTATATTTCAGCTCAGAGTTGGATAATGTCCTTCTAAAGAAATAAATCAGTTTCTCAATACCTTGTTTTACCTTTTGTTGTAGAACTCCAACGATAGTATTTTCTGATGCAAAAGTGAAAACCAGAAATTCCTTTGAGAAATCTGGACTGATCAATACCGGTGCTTCGGTAAGTTCCCTTTTGATCTCCTCAAATGAGTGTCTTTCTTTTGCTGTCCACTTACTGTCAAATCCATTCTTCAGCATCCTTGTTATTTCCTTCATAATCTCAGAAAAATTAGGAAGAAATCACCTTATAAAATTTACCTTTCCAAGGAAAGATTGAATCTCCTTCCTGCTTCTTGGAAAATCCACCTTCTGAATTGCATTAACCCTATTTGGATCAATTTTAATCCAATATTTAGAAATGATATTTCCAAGTAATTTACCTGAAGTTAAAGAAAAATTACTTTTGGTGGGATTTAGAGAGATGCCAAACCTTCTACACTTCAGCAGAATTCTTTCTAGGTGTTTCAAGTGATCTTCTTCCCTCCTTGAGAAGACTGTTATGTCATCAAGATAAACAACCACCATATTTTCCTTCTCTTCAGAAAAAGAAATATCCTTTGCCCTCTTAAAGGTAGCTCCTGCATTCATGAGACCAAATGGCATCATGGTGTACATAAAAGTATCCTATGGTGTATCAAAGGCTATTTTTCTCCTGATCATAAGGATGTACAAGGATTTGACTATAACCTAAGAAACCATAAAGTATAGACATTCTCTGAGAACCAGCAATAGTTTGCAAAATTTGGTCCATCTTCGAGAGAGGATAATTCTCCCCCAAAGAGGCTTTATTCAAATTTATGAAGTCAATACATATTCTGATTTCTCCACTCTTTTTCCTAACTGGAACCAAGTTTGCAAGCCAATTTGAAAATCTGATTGGGACAATTATTTTGACATGAAATATTTTTTTGACCTCATTCTCAATCAATGGCATGAGAAGTGGATTGATCCTCTTCAACTTCTTCTTGAAAGGATTTTCATTTTCTTTTATGGGAATACTATGTTGAATAATGGTAGGGTCATATTCTTTCAAATCAGCATAATTCCATGCAAGCACATCTATAAATCTCTTCATCATTTAAATATACTTAAACTTCATATCAGCTGAAAGAAACTTTGAAAGTTTAATAATTTTGGGCATAACTATTGTACCAAGGTTACAACTCTCAACTTCTTCATCATCAACTTGTATCTTAGGTGATTTAAAAACATCATTCTAGTCAAAAAAATTTCAAGAGGTATGAGTCCCTTTGGTATAGAATTGTTTTTTAGTTGCAAAACTTCATATTTTCCTTTAGACTCAGCAAGCATATTTTGTTGATCTACTTTTATATTTTCAAACTCTTCTGTCATCTCAGTAAAGTTCTTCACTTGTTGATCGTCCTCAAAAACTTGCCAATGAGTAATATTATCAGGGATAGCTTGTCTATGGCGAATCTCAACCTCATATTTTTCTGTGGAATGCATAGGAATAATGTAAAGACTTGCAGAGATAGCAAGAGAATCAGCAATGGAGTTTTGTTCTATAGTTTTGGCCATGAATGAATAAGCTTGAAAGTTTTCCAACATGTCCAAAACTAAGTTCCTATATTCCCTTATCCTTATATCTTTTGTTTTATAAACACCTTCAACATGTTTAATGACTAACTCTGAATCTCCAAAAATAGAAATGTTTTGAGAATTCATTCTTTTGAAAACCTCTAGGCCCAAAATCAAGGATTCATACTCAGCCATGTTATTCGTGCAATAAAAGTTCAATTTATAGGAAAATAAATTACTCTCATCACTTGGAATTGTGATCCAAATCCTTGCTATTGCTCCTTATGTACCTGTTGATCCATCAAAATGCAATGATCACCACCCTTCCACCTCCTTATCACTAATTTTTTGATCTTTTGTTTGCTGATTTTCAAACTGCTAAATTTAGGAACTTTGATTTTCTACTTTCCTCTCCTCTTCTACTTCATTAGTCAACTCATTGAAAATAATAGGAGAACCAATTTCAGTATCAAGAGCATAAATTGAAAAATTTTGGGGTTTTTCTTTACTACTCACCATGTAACCCATTCTTGTCTCTCGATACAGTCTTCTTTTCTCACCAAAAACAAGAATGGTAGCATAATTAAGGTCCATCTGCATTGTACCTTTGATTTTCACTGCCCATGACCTTGGCAACAACATACCAAAATTCGGTGGAAAGTTTGCTACCACAATGTCTATGACCATAGTTTTAGCAGGAATTTGTGTTATACCAACGACCACATATTTGATTAAACCAATGCATTGAACTCTTTTCAAATCGAAAGAAAACAATTATTTATATGGCCTAGTTATTTCTAACCCCATTCTTTCCATGATTACTTTGGGCATAATATTGTGAGAGGCCCCTAAATCCAACATAGCATTATGCAATGTCATGTCATGAATGCTAAGGCTCACATTAAAAGGAGGAACCTCCTCATTTTGTTCGTATTCTAGTCTCAGACCCAAGTATATGGTTGGATGATCTTCTAATACATCAATATATCAGCAGCTCCCGGTTATGAATTCAGCATTTTGACAATCCTGCTTCTATATTCATTAACCTTGAGAATCTCAGCAAAAAGGACTGATATTTTAATCTTAGAAATTTCGTTCTCAAGGCTGAAAACATGAAAAAAAAAATCAGCTTCTTTGATAAGAGGAATAGCTGGTGTATATTTCTTACCTTCAGCAACCTTAGGAGCATATTTCCTGCCATTAGCAACCTTAGAAGCATCTTTCTTAGGTTGTGTTTTGTTCACAATGAGAGGCACATTTATATTTCTGAGATTGTATTGGTTTTGCATCTCAAAAATAGCATGTTGATACCCCTTTAGATAATCCAATGTTTCCTCTCCATGATTACTTTGGTCTGATTGATCATGTTATTCTTTTGTCAAGAAAATACCAGAAATTTCCTCATCAAAACAGTGAATAGACTCTTCAGGAATTTCAAGATCATCTTCTTCATCAACCAATTTCTGTTGGAAAGGAGGTCTCACTGGAGGATCAGGCTATTGATTTATGTTTTCCTTTGGCCTTTGCTGATTCTGAGGTCTCCTGAACTGAGGGTTTCTAAATTGAGGTTCATGTTTTGCATGAGTAGAGGTATTCCCAAGGGCCAACCTATCCATCAACTTTCCATTATTTTCATCATTGAATCCAGCTTATCCTGAGAAGTAGAGGAAGAAGGATTTTCTTCTTCTTTCAACCTAGTCTTGGCCATTTTGACTTTTTAGCTGCTATCAAATTTACCTCCACCTTCATTGCATCATTTTTCATTTCACCAAGTGAAGGGGATTCTATTTCTCTCAGCAATATAGAAAACTCATAATCAAAAGCTTCAACATATCTCATCTGAGCTAAGGCTTGTTGTGGTTTCAAATGGGCAGGGATAGAGTCATACACATTTTTAAACCTTTTTGAAAAGTTTTGAATAGATTCATCAATATCTCTCTTCAGAGTGCTATACTCGGTAAGGGCTTGTAGTGGATTAGTTCTATTTCCCCATTTTCTCATGAAAGTGTCTTCAAACTCATTCCAATTATGAATGCTTCCAAGAGTGGGGGCTTTATACCACTTCCTAACTTCACCAGTAAAACTCCAAGCAAAAAACCTCAAGTTAACATATTCATCATCAACCTCCTCCATGTCTATAAAATCATTAAATTGGTCCACATGTTCTTCTGTTGTAATTTCCTCCTCACTTCCCCAGGTTTTGATTATAGCAGCATATTTGCTAGGAAGGTCATGCAAGATAGCTGGAAGAACAAGATGGGCATATCTAGCAGGTGCAGCAGGTGGAGGAGGTACATTTCAAGCCATGGTTAAAGGGAGTATAGTAGCTTTAGGGATGGTAGAAATAGAGGATGAAAAACTGATATGAGGAGGATTGTTTGGTCTTTGTGGTTCACTAATAATTGAAATCCAATTTGGAAGAGGCAAACCAGCTTTGCTTTTCAACAATACTTCAAAAGGATCAAGCTCTTTGAATTTATCTAAAGACTCTTTTTCCAACAACAACTCATAAGTAACAGCTTCCCAAAACTCTTCTTTGTCTTGTTGTGTTACTAGAACTGAGGTATCAATACCTCTCTTATGCAAGTCTAAGATAATTTCAATTAGTTATTTTTCACTTAATGATCTAAACAAAACCTCTTGAATTTTATCATCAACTCTTTTATCTTCGAGACTTCTTAAAATTTCAGAGGACAAGGATTTCGAATCTGATGGAGTACCTGATATTTTAGAAATGCCTTTACTGCCTTTGGAAATGGTGTTTGGATTTTCCACGATGGTAGGTGGATCTAGGTTAGGATTACTCCTCATGTATATCCTTCTCAAAGCCACCTTTAATCATATAAATTCTGAATTGAGTCACTGAGATAGATGCAGCCTCGGAAAGCTTCCTAAGCTCTTACTACCTTTAGAAGTTCAGCTTCAAAATTTTGGGAAAATATAATCTTCAGGCTCCTGGGAGATGCACCAAAATGTTATCACAAAATTAGACCTGATAGGATGCTAATAAAATCAATCTCATGTAAATGTTTCAAACCAATCTTTTGATTGAGGTTTAGCCTCCTCAACTTGAGAGGGCTCTCTTAAGGGTTTATGATTTTTTATAGAAATATAGATGGCTAACTCTATGTGGGGTAATAAGAAGATAAATGATTGATATTGGTTGCAAATCACATAATAAAGTGCACATTGGGCTTATGGAGTCAAAATAGCTTCATAAAAACCGAACAATCTACTTAGCATGGAAATTGAGGCATATCAGAGTTCTAGTTAGGAGATACACATGTGAAACTGTAAAAAACTGATCCAGATTTATGCAGGAATGCAACAGAATAAACACATAACCATAAATACAGGGATGCAGCAGAAATAATGCGTCATTTCATTAATAACATAAATATGCTTACAGACATAATGGAAATAAAATAGCTAGGGTGTTGGTAGCGAATCTCTGAGAAGAGATGTGATCGCTCCAGACCTCTGAACTATGTTACAATGAGGCTCGAGGGCCTATTTATTATTGAGAAACAATGTAGAATCCGAAACATCCAAAAACTTAACCGTAGGAGATGGGGCGCCAAAACTGTGGGCGCCCGTTTGGGTAAATTGGTGGCTCAACTTCCCGGGGGCGTAACTTTGGCACCCGATCTCTGTTTGATGCGCTCAATAGCTCGTTAGAAATATCTATCCAAGGACCACAACTTTCAGGACGAATTTCATGGATGAAATTACCGGTAAAACGATGTCTAAAAAATGCTGCTTCAGGCTCCCAAAACTGTTCTCAGTTCAGGATCCTAAAATCATAAAAATAAAAGTTTTAATGTAACCCGAAAACCCAGAGAACCGATCACAGTTCAATGGAATATATGGTGGCCACTAAGACCACCGGGATCATTGCTTTCCAAAATGCCCGAGAGGAGGACTCAAACTCAAAAATAGTAAGTCATATTTTGAAGGAAAGTCAAGAAGAATTAATGGTGCTGGTCCAAATGGAATAGGTGGGTGGCCACCGATATCCACCTAGATCAAAAACACAGTCAGTTTTCGTATATAGGAATTCAAAGCATCATAGATGAATTTTGAGTAACCTAAACAAACACCACTGCAATAGGATAGTAAAAAGATGCAATGTAGAATAGAAACAAACTAGAAATATTTCTGAATCTCAAGTTGGTTAAGTAGAAATCTCTGTATATAACTGAAAACCAGTTACTTACAATAAGCATAGTCTCTTTATAAAAATGTCCAACCCCTAGCATATTCGACTTCTTGATCTTTTATATTTCATTTAAAACATAAGATAACCTTATCCTGAGCTAGATACATCAAACTGCTGACTCTTGACACCTTGCCTAACCATATGACAAGGTATTTATTACAAAAAGACAATTGCAAATCTAATAAACAATCCTATTACAAATAGGATTCAATACTCCTTGTCTCTACTGATAACAACCTTATATAAACTAAATTACATCACTTTCCAAGTGTATTTACATATGGTCAAATCCAGATGATAAGCTTCAACCCTTTATGGCCATAACACTGATCTCCACCAATGTAAAAAACTGTCCCCTGTTTTGTAGGCATATGATCCTTTGTTTTCTTGAGAGACTCTGACCATCATGAACCCATCACTTCGAGGTTTTTTGTTGTTAGAAATAGAATTAACACCTGCCCAAAAACCTCTTTAAGTCCCATCTATCCAAAACCATCATAAAACTCTTCAAAATGAGCTAAAATAAAGTGTGCTACGAAAACAACACACTTTCGTAGCGCAGCTCCTTTACCCTTCTTTCTCCAAAATTTTTATTTCTTTCCTCTAGTATTATCTTCAATAACATTTATTACATCCTCCCCAGTAACTTCAAGCCATAATTGACACTTTTTCCCTTCAAAAATTTATGAGAAAGAGTGAAAAAAACTGCTATAGCAGTTTCATAGCCGCTTTTCACTCTTTTTACACTATTTGCACTACCAAACTACTCAGTGAGGAGTTTTGTCAAAAAAAATTCAAAATGAAAAAAAAAAAGTACCAAAACTTAAAATAACACTGGTTTCATCAAATAAAAAAGTCACATGAACTAAAAAACATAGTTTTCATGAGGTTCCTTCTTAATTTTCACTTGATTTAGCTTTTGGCTCTTTAATGATTGTCATTCTACACCTTTGTTATTTAACTCATCCCGAGTCAATTTTAGTTGCTTCTCTAAGTCCTCCAATTGATCTCTAAGTCTTTTATTATTGGCTCTCAAGTGAGTATTGATTACTTTGACAAATTTAGCTTCCTTTACCCTTTTTTCTCCAAAATTTGGATTTCTTTCCTCCAAGATTATCTTCAATAACATTTATGACATCCTCCCCAGCAACTTTAGGTCATAATTCACACTTTTTCCCTTAAAAAATCTATGAGAAAGAGTGAAAAAAACTGCTACAACAGTTTCATAGTGCTTTTCACTCTTTTTACACTATTTGCGCTACGAAACTGTTGAGTGAGGAGTTTTTTCCAAAATTTTTCAAAATGAAAACCAAAAATGTACCAAAAATTAAAATAACACTGGTTTCATCAAATCAAAAAGTCACATGAACTGAAAACATAGTTTTCATGAGGTTCCTTCTTAATTTTCACTTGATATAGCTTTTGACTTTTTAATGATTTTCATTTTGCAACTTTGTTCTTTAACTCATCCTGAGTCAATTTCAGATGCTGCTCCAAGTCCTCCACTTGATCTCTAAGTCTTTTATTACTGGCTCTCAAGTGAGTATTGATTACCTTGACAAATTTAGCTTCCTTGATGGCTGGAACTGTCCATGTGAAAAATTGTTCTACACTGCTTGGGGTTTCAGAAATAGAACCAGTTTGACCCTCGAACAATGCCTTCATTCTTTTGAATTATGTGTTTTCAATACTATGCCTCCTAGCGCTCTTTCTCATCATAGAAATTTCTTGGATTGCTAATCTCAATTTCTCCTCAAGATGTTGACACTCTGTAATTTTTTATTTTCCCTTCATTGTTTTGTTGGCTGAATGCTCTACTATTGGTGATGAGAGGTCAACCACTTCTTTAGGGAATTTAGCTATTTCAATAATTTCTTGGATTTTGTTGCTGCCTTCCTTGATTTTTTTAGCATGCCTAGTTAAATTTTTCCTTGCTTGAGAAATAAAGGCTGCATTTTCACCCTCAAATTCAAGCTTCTTTTCAAACTTAACCTTTCTATGTTTGTGTTCATCTACTCCAATGAAGTCAGCTTGCACAATGGGTGTCTCCTCTATGTCAATAGCATGAAGGATTTCATCTAAATTTCCCTTAATTACTGGCCTATCCTTTGAGAGTGAAACAACTGTCTTTCCTTTTGATGCCACTGCTTGGCTTCTTGCTCACATCCTTTTTATGTTTTTCCTCTTTGACATTCTTTGACCTTTGTTTTATAGGTGATGGAGTTGGTGAAATAAGCACTTGTGTCTGCTTTGTCCTTTTCTCAACTTGTTTCCTTGGTTTCAGTTTTGCAAATTCCTTTGGTTTTGCAAGCACGGGCTAACTAGACTCTGCTACTGGTGGTGAAGGAGTTCCTTTAGTTTTAGGGTTTCTAGTTGGGGTTAGGGTTTCCAGCTCAAAACCATTCATAAAAAAAAATGAATACCAATCCTTGTCTATCTTCTGAAGCTCATTCAAAATCAATAACTTCATCAAAACATGATGAAACAAAGATGTTTCACAACCATCAGATTTGGCTTGTGCTTTTTCAGCCATTTTGGCAAGACTCCTATGCAAATAAAAGGGAAAATCGAGTGAGATCTTACCAGTGAAATGCAGAAGCAGCTTGAAATGATATGTGTAGACCTTATGGTATCTGACTTCACATGTAAAGTATCTTTGAATGTTAAGCATCAGCTTTTCATAAGAGTCTTTAATGGAGCTTCTAGGTATTGCATTATTGAGGTCCATATCTGCATACTCAGGTTTCATGAATTCCTTGCATGGCTCCATGTCAAATTTAAAACCTTTGAACCAATTTTCTTGCCCCCTTATTATTTCTGTTATAGAAGAAATAATCTCTAGTGTAATTGGCACATTTAGCATCCCAACCTTGGTAATTTTTCTATTGAAGTGTGAAGAAAATTCTTTAGATACTTGTGTGCAGCAACCCTGCAGCTTTTCATAAAATCGGAGACAACCTAATCTATTGAATGGCTCCATCATTGTTTGGTCTTCCATTATGGCCTTCATATTTTCAGGCTCATATCTTAAGCAGTGTCCCCCTATGTGGACTTTATTTTCCTCTGTCGTGCTTCTCAGAAAAACCTGTCAGCTTCACTTGAATATATGAAACGGCCTCACTTGAATATATGAAATAGCCTCGCTTGATTAGGATATATCTGCCTTGCTTCATTAGGATGAAGATAGCCTTTGTATAGAACAACCAAAGGTTTCTCTTGACTACTTGAGAGCTCAAACAATCGAATGGAGGCAAATGAAATGAGAATGACCAAATTAGGCAATATTTTGAATTTGGAATGTCATCTCATAACTGAATGATGCCTCATTCATACCCTATCATGACAGTGATGACTGTAGGACAGGTAAGTACATTGAATCTCATCACTAACTGACTCATCATACCACTAACTTATCATTTCCCACCAGATTCTAACAAAATTCAGCTCAATTGACAAGACAATTAAGAAATTGCGCTTTCATAGCGCCCACAGTGTATTTTTCCCAGTTTGTGCTACGAAACTATTAGCACTTTTGTAGCGTAAATCAACATTTTTGAACTAACGGTGCTATGAAAACGTGGATTCTTGGCTAATTACACAGTTTAGACCGAAAACCTTATGGAATGACTCCTAAATGGAAAGTATGAGTGTTTGACCATGAATGGACCTTTAAAAGACTTTATTTGTACTTAATGATGACCTTTGAAATTGTGAAAATCTAACCTACCCTTAACCAAATCCTAAAATGACTTCTAAACCTATTTTGAAATCATGATAAAAAAATAGATTTAACCCAATAATGTTTTGAAAATTTTTGGGTGATAACAGAGTTGGTCAAGAAGGTCATCAATCTATGGGATCAGTTATATGTTCCTGGAAATTATTATTTTTAGTGTCTAGTAATCAATGAAAAGTCTCCATGTCCCATCTTTATTATGTACGAGTACAATTGGTCTCCCACAAGGCAAGGGAATTGGTTGGATGTGCCTTCTTTTGTAGTAACTCCTAGATAGTATACTTGATTTCCTTGCTTTCTAGAAGAGAGTGGTGATATATTGGCCCATTAGGTAGAGGTCCTAGAGGAGTCAAATTGATCAAATTATTGACCTGAATGTGCAAGGGTGACCCCTGTGGGTGAGAATAAGATGTCCTTGTATTATTCCACAACCTTATCAACTTTCTTCTACTCCGTGGAGGAACCATTTCTAGGGGCCATGGATGTCACCACAATATTCCCCTTATTTTGAGAGTTAATCATGAAGAAAAAAAAATTCTTGATTTAGGAGATGATCTTACTTCATTTCCTAGAAAATATTAAAGAAATGGAGGTAGGTTGGGCTACCTATGGTATCCTGTATGATTTTATGCCAAAATTAATAATAACAATATGAGGTTTGGACTCATACAAAACATGACACTTCCACAAGCATGGTTTTCCTAATAAAACATCACAAAATTCAATGGGAATAATATCACACAATACCTCATCTATGAAGGGATTGATGTTGTAGGGAAGTAGACACTTCTAGCTGATATGGAGATGTCTCCCTTGGTGGAGCCACCTAATTATTTATGGTTGTGGGTGTGGTATTACTGGCAGACATAACTTATTAATGACCTCTATTGATATAGGGTTATTTTATCTCCTACTATCTACAATTAATTGAAACAGATCATCGTTCACCCAAATTTGTGAGTGGAATATATGCTCCCCCTCCTCTAGATCTTCGAGCTTAATATTTAGGAACTTAGGGGCAATAATTATGGAACTGGGTTCTACATCAATAATATTTTTCCTCTTATTAGGCTCTGGCTCAGAGTCAAAATATGCATCTAAATCTGAAGCCTTTATCTCAACCACTAGTGACTTCTTGGAACGACATTCATTTGTGTTGTGAGTGGGGCTCTTGCATAGCTCACACCACTTTCCTATGTTCTTCTTCATCTTCACAGTGGTATTATTTTCTTATGGATTTTATGGGTTTTCCTAGGTCACTCCACCTTGGCTTTGTCATTTGTTCTATTGTTTGGAGGTTCTTTTTCCTTGTTCCATATTTCCAAACCCAAAGTACCGCTTCTTCTATTTAAGGTTTTTCTCGATCTTGACAACATATTGGTTTGATACGCCAAGTGAAAATATGTCAAAGAACAATATTTCTACCTAGGTGTATTTGTGGATACATCCATGGTACTTGACTACAGGTTACATCTTTGAGTCCTTGATACCGATCTAGGTGGCTCCAGAAACACTCAATGATCAAAGAGTGCACATGAAAGGCTCAAAAATCAAAGTTCTTGGATTACCATGAAACCAGTGTTAGGTCGTAGATCTCTCCAGAAGGTTTCCAATAGCACAAAAAAACCTCAATCCTAGTAAATGTTTTAGTCAAACTAGGCCCATTGGCTAAATTTGGTAGGAGTGCCAACTAAATTTGGAGGTCTGCTAAAATTGGGGGTCCGACTAAATTTGGCAGGAACTAATGAGTAAATAATTTGGCTCTTATTGACAATGGATTCTGGTGGTCAAAAAAATTGAATTTTTTGACTCTTTAATTTTGAGGGTGACACCAAAAATCCAGCGGAAATATTTTGTTTAAGTTTTATTTAAAAAATAATATATATTTAAAATGTTAGGTTCCTATATTACTAGTTTAGTCCCTTATTGTTATTAGTGTAGCCCCCTTATTTTTATTTTTGTACCCCTATAACCACAATATTATTATTATTATTGTGCCCTTACATTATTATTGTTAGGTTAGCTAGGATTATATTGTGGCCCCATGGACTCCTCTATATAGAAGGAGGTTTTGGTCATTTGTATCATCCAAGAATTATTCATTTATGTAATATATTGGAGGTTTCTCGCTTGAAGTGGCTGATTTATAAGGCGTTGGTCTCTCTTTTCTTCTATTTTTGTTGTTGGTTTCATAACGTTTCATATGAGAGCTTTGATTCTAGGGTTTCGCTGCTCAAAACAGGTCATCATGGAATTTTCGCTATAATGTTTTTTCTACGAAGGTTCAGAAGCTGAAATTTTTATAGAATGAAGCCAAAATTCTGAGGAACGTCATGGAAACATTTCAGATCTTAGTTTGCAATATGTTCGGAGATATGATCTTTGCAGGTTAGGGATTTTTGCAGGCTCTTGAATTTAACCTAAACAGGTCATCGTGGAATTTTTGCTATAAAATTTTCTCTACTAGGGTTAAAAAGCTGAAATTTTCACAGAGCGAAGCCAAAATCCCGAGGAACATCGTGGAAAAATTTTGGAGATTGATTTGCAATATTTTCAGAGATAGGATCTGTGGAAGTTATATATTTTCAGGCTCCCGAATTTCATCTCAAAGAGGTGACCTTGGTAAAATTGACATAGCTCTCTCTCTCTAAGCATTGGATTTGAATTCTTTAAAAAGTGGCCACAAGTACACGGACTGAAGTTTCCTCTGTATCAATTTCAGAGCCAAAGGAGGAAACAGTGATACATGGAACTCTGTACAAGGTCACTCTATTGAACTAGTATATAATTAGGTCATTGTGGGAGATTTGGCATAACATTGTCTTGAAGAATCCAAATCAGGTTAGACCTCTGGAATTTGAAAGAAGATTCAGAGGGTTGCTACTACAGGGCCAAATTTCAAATATTGAAGATCTGAAATCAGAGAGATAATTTAGTTTCAATATCGAGCTAATGAAGAAGATTGTGGACTCAGTAACTTACTTGAAAAAGAAGATTGTGGACTCAGTAACTTACTTGAACTCCTAAATTTTAGCGAGTCTTCCTCACACCTTCCTCAATGGGCATGGGAAATACGAGGATGCATACGACACCTCCGGTCTTCAACTCGCTTTATGATCCCGACTTACAGTGATCTTGGAACAAACTGTCCTCAGACAGGCGGCCCACCAGGCTTCAGTATTAATTCAAATAAAACTGTTACATACCATATTATGCATCAGAGTAGAGCCTTGCAGTCTCTGATCTCTTAAAGCATAGAATACAAACACTCTTTCACAAATAACGCACAACACACACTCAAACACTCGATACCTCCTCTATGCAAACCACACACTTATATAATCTAATAAAGCATATGAGAATTATTGAAGGTCCTTGTCAGGCATTACTGGCCCAGATGGTGTCTGCTCAATATTCTCGAGTACAATAATTGAAAAAGAAAATCCAAAAGAAAATCCACTACCAAGGTCCTTTCAGACTTCGGTCACTATCATATTGCTCTCCGAGTTCAAAGTCACTGGGGTGTTCAGATGGTGATGATGGTTGATTTTGATTTGCATGTGACTGATGTAACCATTCTAAGTACTCAAATTCCCATGTGTGATCCTCCTGTGTCTGAGCATCTTGATAGATATCAAAAAATATGGTGCCTTTTTCTTCAGATACCTGCTCTTTACCTTTTCCTGTAGCATATTTAGCTGATGTTGCTACTATGGAAGATTCCTCTTTCTGTATTGCCTTTGATGATTGTCCTTTCTCAAGTATTATCATATCTGTCGTGACATAGAGATTCTTTTGTGGGAAAAGATATTTGTCATCTGCTTTTTGCCACTTGCTAACATATGCCATGGGATCAACCTCTATATCAAGGAAAGAATCTTTTCTGCTTTTACGGAACTCTGGCATTGATTGAACTGCCAATTCTACTCCATCTAACAGTTCCCATTTGAATATCTGGAACATGCTAACAGAGTGTTCGATAGCACATTGAATCCATAATTTGCAAATATGATTTACGTCTGCTTTCTGCTGCCATCCCAATTCAAAAATCATAGCAGATCATACCTTATTGGATAATAACAAACTTATTAAGCAGACCACATCACTAGTCCAATTTCCTGCCATCACACTAATAGTAATTAATTCTTTTTGATTAATAAGCAATTTAATTACTTTGATTCTTCCTTGTATGTTTTCTAGTGTTTTGAGCATAGACAATTTTTCTGGCAACTTAAGTCTATGAAATTCTTTCAACCAAAGAGTAATCTTTTTTACTTCCTCAACATTATCAGCTAACATAGATTCATCAAAGCTTTAAGGGTCGTAAATCTCTGCAAAAGGATTTGGTATTATGGGATTTCGAAATTCCATACTTTGATAATCCCATGGAGTTGAGAAGGTCCTTAAATACTGCAGTGTTCTTTCAACACATTGAGATGCTCTAATCTGTGGCTTTTTTCTGCAACATCCATTTTTAATTTCCCAATCTGCAAATGGTTCGAAAATTTCATATTGGGGAAATGAATCAGTACCTGCAAAATGCTCATCATGCCTTTGAAGGAATGCTGCTTCAAGTTCTTCAAATAGATCTGGAATTCTTAAATATTGCAAAAATCTTTCAACTTTCTCAGCCATATTTATCTCATCCAAATCTACCATCTTAGCAGTGGTATAGACTGCAAAGGAGAAATCAACTCCACCAATAATCTGATAATAATTCAAGATTTTTAACACTTCAACCATATCATCAGTGTAAACTCTAGACCAATAGTCATCTAAAGTTTTGAAATAAATCTTAACTTTCATGTTAGGCAAAGGATAGACTTTCACCAATTCTTCATCTAATCCTAACAGGACACCAACATTTTTATATTGCCGGGCTTGGCATCTTTGGATCCATTGGTTTCTTCTTATTCTTAACCCAATAATTTTCTTGATCTCTTCAACTACATCACCAAGAACTAAGTAAAGGATTTGAAAACATTTTACAAATGTTGAAAAATCATCATCTGCAGCTGTCTTACCAGGAAGCTTAAATAAATCTGTTCTTCTGTTAGAACAATGATGAACATGAGCTTTGTTCATATCTCTAGTTAAAGAATCTGCAAGATAGTTAGAAATACCAGGAACCCATTCTACTTCAAAATCATACATCTGAAACCAAATCTGCCATGCTAATAATATTCCTCTTGCGAGTTGCTTTGAGATCTTAGCTGATAAGAAGTACTTAAAATTCATCGAATCAGTTCTTATTAAAAACTTAGCAGGGGCTATATATAGTTCAAACTTTTGAATTCCATTAAAAATAGCTAGGGTTTCATTTTCAGCTATAAAATAGTTTTTCTGATGAGGCTGAAATTCTCTAGAAGCATAAGCACATAAGATTTCGTCACCTGTTTCTTCCTTTCGTTCAAAAAGAACTGCTGCCCAAAAACAATCAGAAGCATCAGTCTGGAGGATTAAAAATCCATTACCTGGAGGTTTTAGTTCGGGCAGATTCTGGCATTCAGCTTTTAACAATCTGACTGCTTCCGAGGCTTCTTGTGACCATCCGAAATTTAAATGCTTGCGGATAGGAGCAGTCTTCTTAGAGAGTCTAGGAATGTATTTATGTACATAATTAATAATTCCGAGAAATCGCTGAATCATTTTGGTGTCTGTCAACTGATCAGGAAAGTTAGAGAGCTTTGTCAAAACATGCGGTTGCATCTGGATCTTACCATTGATAATATGAATACCAAGAAAATCAATGTTATCTTGAAACAAGATCATTTTATTCTTAGACAGAACAATTCCATGCTTTCTGACTTCATCAAGGAAGATCTGTAGATGCTTCAGATGAGTTGCCAAATCGAGACTATGAATCAAAATATCATCTATATACAAAACAATAAAATCATACTTCCCAAAAATAAAATCCATGCGTTTTTGAAAGAATGCAGGGGCATTCTTCAAACCAAAAGGAACAATCTTCCATTGAAAGAAACCAGCAGGACATGTGAAAGCATTTTTATGTCTATCTTCTTCTCTGATCTGGATTTGATAATATCCAGACTTCATATCAAATTTGCTAAAGATCTTGTTGTGCTGAATCTTCTGCATAATAGTTTCCTGTCTAGGCAGAGGATAGTTAAAGATTTTTGTTATAGCATTTAATGGTTTGTAATTAATAACCATTCTAGCTTTTCCTCTTACTATTTAAAAATGGTTTCTGACTAGAAATGTAGAACAGGAATAGTGCAAAGAGCTAGGCTCTATTAGCTGAAGAGTCATAAGTTCTTCAATCTGTTTTCTTATCTCTTTTTCATCTGTAGGAGTGCATGGTATCAATTTTCCTTTTACTCCGTTGTCATGTAAAGTCTCTATTTCCTGCTGAGGACTTTCTACACTCCAAAAAGCTTGAGGTTTTTCTGAACAATTTTTTAACAATTCATCAAAAATGTTCACCTGATCAAGAAACCATTCAGGATTTCTATTAGCTTTCTGCTTAGGTTTATTCTGATTCCTTTCCTTATAGATTTTCAACACTTCTTTCCAGTTATGGGAATCATTTGAAGGTCTTTTTGTACCTGCTTTCTTTTGGCTATTTTCTCGTCGCGCTTCTGAATTAGCCAGGCTCAGTCTTGGGACTGAGATTGCTTTTTTTTTTATGTTGAAGATAATCTTATCTTCACTTATAGTGAATGGAAATACAGAATTGATAAATGGCATACCAAGAAATAGACTAGCAGATGCATCATAATGTTTAACAGCAGAAAACTTGACAATACTCCCCTCAATTTTTAAAGAGATATTATCAACATAATGAGTAAGATTCACAGAACCACCAATTGTCTCAGAGATTAAAATATTTTGTAAAGGTTTCCATAAACCTTTAAAGAGAGAGTGACGAGCGAGGTTATTGGATCCACCGGTATCGATGAAGGCATCGAATGAAATCCAATCACCTTTAACTTGAACTTCTACTAGAATGTACAAGAGATTGTTGGTTTTAAAAATATTTTTAAGAAAATAACTCTCATCAGTATTTACAGAGGTCGGAGAAGGCAATGATGAAGATGGAGAGACTATTTTTGGATATGGGCAGAAAGAGTTCAGAGTGGGTGGTGGAGGCAAGGAATTTAAAACAGGGTTAGAACTCTTAGAATCAATATCTGTAGGAGATAAAGAGTGGACTACAGAGAAAGTTTCATCTGAGGAAGAAATAGATGTTTCCTCAGTGGAATCATCTGAATATTCATCACTGTAATGTAATTATTTAGGGTAGGAACAATCTGAGTCGTCATAGCAGCGATTCATTTTTTGACAGGTTTCAGGAATAGACTCAGAATCAGACAAAGAAGCATCAGTTAAAATATAGACATATGATACTTCATCATTTGAATCAACAACTGACTAGTTATCAACAAAATCATCAAATTCAAAACAAGCTTTTAACTTGTTTGAAGATCTCTTAGGACATTTACAAGCAAAGTGGCCTTCTTTCTTACAGATGAAGCATGCATTGTCTTTCTTGGGTTGCCTACGTTTTTTCAAATACTTAAACTTTCTGAATGGATTTCGAGGGTTGGCTACTCTTTTGGGTCTATACTTGCCATACCTTTTGGATTTCTTCTTTCTGAATGGAGTCCATGGCAAAACAGAATGACAGACTGCAAGACCAAGAGAAAAAACTTGGGCTTTCTTTTGCTAGCAAAGATATTTGACTTTTTCTTGACATCTAAATAAAAGATCTATCCAATAAGTTTGTTCTATTTTCTTTCCTTGGACTTCAAGATATTTCATGATGAGATCTCCTAGATTTCCAGGCAGCTTAGACAAAAAGGAAATCTTATGAGTAGAGTCATTAGTCAAATTTTCTTTATAAACCTTTGACATATAATCATTACCAAATTGATCTAGAAATTTTAAATCCTTCAATTCCATTCTAGCTAGATCTGTAATGATCTGTTTTTTCTCATCTGCTGGTTCAGGTACAAATTGGGTCTTGAGTAGCAATTCTAATGTAGCTAAGCCTGCAGCTGCTACATTCATCGTTTCCTCTTCTGATGGTCCCATCCACCAGTCATAGACAATTCCTACCATTCGTTTTTCAGCCAATGCAAAAATGGAAATATTATCCAGACGAGAGACAACTTGCATCTGATAAAGAGCACCAATCCATACTCTAATAGATTCGGCTGGATTAGAAGATTTATCCAAATCTAAAACATATCCACTAGAATTGGTTGCAAATAGGTCTTCTTCAACTCGTGGGTATTTTGGGATTTCTCTAAAAACATGAGCTTTTTGCAATGAAGAAAAAATAAAAGAAGGAAATTTTGTTGCAGCATTTTAAAGTGGCTATCTCACTTTTGGGTTTCTGAAAATTTAGAGGTTTGGAGGTCTCTAATTTTCTTTCATTAGTAGTTCTTTCAGCTGCTTGTGCACTTGATTCTATGCCACTTTCTTCTTGGTTTTCATCTACATCCCAATAATTGGGAGTGTCCATAGAAAGAGAAAATGTAGGAGTCTTATGTTCTCTTCATTTTCTCTCTTTCTTCTTTTTCTGTTTAGCTTCACGGCGGTGCTTTTCTTCTTGTTGCTCATCATGGAGAAGCTTGAGATTAGCAAGAATTTCTTGAGAATGACAGCCTAGATTTTCTAGAACATCTTCGGCATGTGCACACCAAGTAGTAAGATAATTCCCAATTTGATAGACTTGATCTAAGTCAACGGGATTTGTAGCATTGTGCTCTATCAGAGGGGCACAGTTAGCTCTGGTTGTAGGTTGTTTAGAAATTGAAGAGGTGGTACAGAATTTTGTCTTTGGAGGCCATTTTCCACCTTTAACAAAGCGACGATTGGCATATTGCCACTCTTCAATAGGAGCAAAGGAAACATGAGAAATACGGTGCATTTTATTTACAGCGAGGAACGGTTTGGACTCTGGTATGTACAATTCATTAGAGGCCAAAACAGGTTCAGATGTAAAGACTTCAGCAATAGGGGGCATATCAACTCTTGGAGAAGAAGAGGTTTCATAATTGGAAATAGGAACAACATATCTTCGTGGTCTGACAAGAGGTTTAGGAATCTCTGGTCTAGGAGGAATAAGCCTGACTCTACCATCAGAGATAGCAATGCGCTTGAGTTTAGACTCTGGCTTCTTGTCATCAGCAATCGACTTATACTGGAAATACCAATTGTTTGGAAGTTTAGTAGGATCATAAAGTACACCTTCGACTTGGGCATTGGAAAGACCGACAGTCACACAGTCTTTCAAGACAGGTTGTTTTAACTTAGGGTGAGCAGTATTAGTTAACTGAAATGAAGTTTGAACTAATACCAAAATATACTCACTGTCTTCTGCCAATTGGAGACCTTGAACTCCAGTCATCAATTTCCAACAGTCTTTTAAATGGACATCTGTCAGGCTTATAGAGTAATCAGGATATATAGTACCATACTGACAGCCTGTGGAAAGGTTTCCCATAATGGTTCCTATTCGAGCATGGTCATAACTCTGGTGACAAGTATCAAAGACTTCGGCAATACAAGGAGTGTTCATACCATGGCGAAATAAGGGAGCTAGACCAATACGAATACCACAAAAATGAAGATAATTATACTTCTTTTCTCTGGCATACTGTTTAAACTTCTTAATTTCATCGTCTGAAAACAGATTCAGAGCTACTATTTGAACAGATGGACCAGAAATTTTTATAGTAACTTCTACCTATTTCAAAAAGGACTTCCTTTTAAACACATAAGACATAGGGAGTTTATAAACATCAGTCGCATGAAGCGACAGAGGATTCCAAGTTTCAGGATTATCTACAGACTCATGATTTTCATTTGGATCTTCAGACTCAACAGCTCTAGATGCAACTTCATTAATAACCTTACGATCTATGGAAGAGAAAGAGCGTAAGAGATTTTCCATAACAGAATCGAGAACAGGGATCTGATACCAAAGAAGATTGTGGACTCAGTAACTTACTTGAAAAAAAAGATTGTGGACTCAGTAAGGTGCGTATTTTATTTCAAATTACATAAGTCTCGTTTGAAAAAAATATTTTGAATTTATTCCAAGGGCATATTGAAGAATAAATATCAGTATTGGTTTTTGAAATGCCGCCTAAAAAGAATTCAGCACCCATTAAGCCTTCAGAAGGCTCTACTATGACTCATGAAGATGAAGAAATGCAACATGAGATATCAAAATTACAAGAGCAAGTGTACCTATCATAAAGTGCAACAAAAAATGAAATGGAAGTTTTGAAGAAAGGCATGGAAACTAAGATGGATGGTTTGAAGAAAGGCATGGAAGCTAAGATGAATGGTTTGGAAGCTAAGATGGATGAAATGGAAGCTAAGATGGATGAAATGGAAGCTAAGATCGATGAAAAAATGGAAAACATGAAGAATTATCTAAAAGTAGACATTGAAGGTTTGGCAAAGTTGATACAGGAAATGTTTCCTAATGGAAAAAATATAGTAGAGGAAACTCATGATGAGAAAAAAATAAATTTTAATCATGATTTCATAAAATTTAATGTTGGATGGATGAACCGCCATATTACAAAGATGCATATGAGGAAGTTTTATGGCAAGGATCCCGTAACATGGATACTACATATGGAGCAATATTTTGATCTCAATAATGTGCAAAACGTAGAAAAGTTACGCATTGCAACTTTACATTTAGAAAAAAATACATTTGTATGGTATCGATGGTTCTTCTCTCAAAAAAAATTTGTCACTTGGTCAATTTTTATGGAGAAAATGAAAGCACATTATCAGGATACAAAAAGAAACACCTTCTTTAGCCAATTGATAAATCTAAAAAAAAAGGGTTTAGTGGTGGAGCACATTGAGGACTTCAAAAAATTGAATATAAGGGTAACTGATATTCGAGAGGAAAACATGATTGATTTCTTCATAGGGACTTTAAAGGATAAAATCCAACAAGAAGTTCGCGTTTGGGAACCTAATTCACTGGAAAAGGCATTCAGGTTGGCAAGAAAAATTGAATGTAAAATTATGGCGACAAGGAAGCCTACCACTCACATATATAAATATGGAACTGTTGCTACTCCTAGACTTTCACAACCTATAAGGTTGACACCACAACAATTGGAAGAAAAAAGAGAAAAAGGGCTTTGCTACAGTTGTGATAGAAAATACAGTAAAGGCCATAAGTGTGCGAAGAAGAAGTATTTTACATAGATTGTGAAGAGGAAGAAGAAAATGAACAAGAATATTGAAAAGAAGAGGATATACACTAGGAACCAACCCTAGAAGAGGAAGAAATGAGTCCAGACATATCGTGTAATGCATTGGCAGGAATTACCACTCCTCAAACTCTCAAGATAGAAGGATATATCAAGAAGAAAAAGGTAAGCGATGGTTGCAAATGGAGGAACTATAAATTGCTCTGGAAAATGCCATAATATCAAGATAACCACGGGGGAATATTTATTGAATATTACAATGCTTTCCATTCCAATGGGAGGTGTTGATGTTGTACTAGGAGTAAAATGGTTACAATCTTTGGGTACGATTGCTTTTAATTTTCAAGAAATTCTCTTGAATTTTTTTTTATAAGGAAAGGAATTCGAATTATGGGGTATCGCACGGAAGTTGGGAAAGATAATAGGCTCTAATGTCATGACAAAGCTTTTGAAGAAAGAACAATGAGGCTTAATTGCACAATTATTCTCACTAGAAGCTCCAACATCAAAATCATCTATTTCTACAGATCTCCAAAAAGTCTTGGAAAATCATCCCAAGGTGTTTGAAACTCCCAAAGGAAAACCACCTATTCATGATCATGATCATGATATTAATTTGATTCCACGAAGTGTTCGTATAAACATCAAGCCTTATAGATATCCTTATGTCCAAAAGAGAGAAATTGAACGTATGATTGCAGAAATGTTAGTGGTTGGTATAATTCAACCTAGTCAAGGTTCTTTCTTTGCTCCAGTAGTATTGGTGCATAAGAAGGATGGATCATGGCACATGTGTCCAGATTATAGGGAGCTCAATAAGCTCACCATTAGAGATAAATTTCCCATTCCTTTGATTGATGAATTATTGGATGAATTACATGGAGCAATTTATTTTACCAAGTTGGATCTTTGTTCAGGATATCATCAAATTAGAATGAAGACTGAAGATATTCCAAAAACAACATTTCAAACTCATGAGGGTCATTATGAATTTTTGTTCATGCCTTTTGGCCTTACCAATGCACCTTCTACATTTCAAGGGTCGATGAATTCCATTTTCAAACCCTTCCTTAGAAAATTTTTGCTATTATTTTTTGATGATATATTAATCTACAACAGGTCCTGGAAGGATCATGTTCAACATGTTGACAGGGTGCTCAAACTATTGCAAGAGAAAAAATTATATGAAAAAACATCCAAATGTGTCTTTGGAGTACAAGAGGTGGAATATCTAGGTCATATTGTATCTCACAAGGGTGTTAAGGTAAACCCTAAAAAAATTAAATCCATTAAAGATGTTGTGAGGATTTATTGGGTTAACAGGGTATTATCGTAAGTTATTTAAGAATTATGGGAGAATAGTAGCACCTCTAACAACATTATTGAAGAAATATGCATTTTTATGGACTCCTGAAGCAACTAAGGCCTTTGAACATATTAAAGAGGAAATGTTCCTAGCACCGGTCTTAGCTACGCTAGACTTCACAAAAAAATTTATTGTGGAATGTGATGCCTTAGGAAATGGAATTGGTGTTGTCTTAATGCAAGAAGGAAGACCCGTTGATTTTGAAAGTTGTACAATCAAAGGAAAGTATTTACATAAAGTTATTTATGAGAAGGAAATGTTAGCAATACTACATTCACTAAACAAATGGCAACCTTACCTAATGGGAAGACACTTCAATGTAAAAAATGGTCATGATAGTCTTAAACACTTTTTGGAGCAAAGACTATCTTCAGAAGAGTAGCAAAAATGGGTAACAAAGATGTTGGGTTATGACTTTGAAATAATCTACAGAAAAGGGAAGCTAAATGTTGTTGCAAATGCACTCTCAAGAAAGAATGAAGAGGTGGAAGAATTGCTTTGTGCCATTTCTATTATCCAACCAGATTGGATAACCGAAGCAAGGGATGAATGGAAGTAGGATGAAGAAATGTGGACACTCATTCAAAAGTTGCAACAAGATCCTAGTATATCTGATACATTTAGTTGGAAAAATGATTCCCTATGGTACAAGGATCTCTTATATCTTTGTAAGAATTCCCAACTAAAACAAAATATTCTTTTGGAATTGCACACTTCTCCTTTAGGAGGACACTCAGGATTTTTGAAAACTTACCACAAGGTGAAGAAAGAATTTTTTGGGGATGGCCTTAAATCTAATATTCAAAAGTTTGTGGCGGAATGTTTGGTTTGACAGAAAAATAAATTTGAGACAATGAAGAGCCCGAGTCTTCTACAACCTTTATCCATATATTTCAATGGATTTTATCACAAGTTTACCTAATTCTGAAGGAAAGAGTGTCATCATGGTGGTAGTTGATAGACTTACCAAGTATGCACAATTTTTGGAATTATCTCATCCTTTTAAAGAAAGTATAATTGCTACTACATTTATGGACAGAATTCAAAAGCTACATGGAAACCCAAAGATTATTGTCAGTGATAGAGATCCCATTTTTACTGGAAATTTTGGACGAAGTTATTTTCTTTTTTGGGTAATCAATTAGCTCATAGCTGATCTTACAATCCTCAATCCGATGGTCAAACTGAGATAGTGAATAAATGTTTGGAAGGATATCTTCATTGTTTTTCATCTGATAAACAAACACAATGGGTGAAGTGGTTACCTCTCGCTGAATGGTGGTATAACACTTCCTTCCATACTGCAGCAAAAATGACCCCATTTATGGCATTTTATGGATATCATCCACCGTCCATCACATCATCTTTAGGAGAAAATTCTAAGGTTCAAGCAGTGGAATATCACATCGAGCATCAACAAGAAGTTCTCCAAATATTAAAGGATAACCTAAATTTGGCACAAAATCGAATGAAACAAAAGGAAAATAAATATCGTAGTGAGATAAGTTTTGATGTAGGAGACTGGTTATGTTTATGGCTAAAACCATAAAAACAAATTTCCCTCAAGAAAGCTAAGAAGGATAATAAATTATCTCCAAATTAATATGGTACTTACAAGGTGTTGCAAAATATTGGTACTATGGCATACAAATTGGAGCTTCCTATTTCTTCACGAGTGCATCTAGTTTTCCATGTTTCATGCTTAAAGAAGGTTATAGGTGAAAATATTCTAGTTTAAACAATATTTCTAGAAATTTATGAGGAAGGAAAAATCATATTGGAACCTAAAGCGATCACTGAAACAAGAACTTGAAAACTACAAAATCGATCAATTTCAGAGTATCGCATCAAGTGGAAGAGCTTACCCACTGAAGATTCTACATGGGAGGATGAGAATTTTATGCAGAAGCACCCATAGCTACTCAAGCATTGAGGACAACAATTTTTTTAAGGAGAGGGGCATGTTAGGTCCCTATATTACTAGTTTACTCCCTTATTGTTATTAGTGTATCCCCCTTATTGATATTGTTTTACCCCTGTAACCCCAATATTGTTATTATTTGTGCCCTTACATTATTATTATTAGGTTGCCTAGGATTATATTGTGGCCCCATGGACTCCTATATATAGAAGGAGGTTTTGGTCATTTTTATCATCCAAGAATTGCTCATTTATGTAATGTACTGGAGGTTTCCCCCTCGAAGTGGCTAATTTATAAGGTGTTGATCTCTCTTTTCTTCTATTTTTGGAGTTGGTTTCATAACATAAAAAAAGGACGTTGGTGGGCCACACCCTCTCCACCCCACGACATGTCATATATATATACCATATATATTAACGGTGGGCAGGCCACCCGCTGTCAAACCCTCACAACCAACCACACTATATATGATATATCAAAATTAGCGGGGCTTGAACCCTCATTGAGGCCCACCTGTTGTAGCATTTCCATATTCCAAAAACAAAGGAACCCAAATTTCAAATGCCATATCAAACTTAATATAAAAATGATATGCCTTATGTGGGTGCAAACGGGGTGTGAACCCATGACCTGCGCCAAGGTCAACGACCTATCCATATTCTTCGAACCACGTGCTCAATAGGCACAATGTTTTTATTAACACCCAGAAAATTATATAAAAAATAGATTCAAACATTCGACGGAGGGTAAGGAAAATGAACAGATGCAGATCCACACGACGAGACCAGGAGTGGGAATGATTTTCAAAACCAAAAAATATTCCAATTAAATATTCTCTAAAATATTCTAATGGAATATTCTATAGAATATTCCACATAACATTCTCCAAAATATTCCATAGAATATTCCCTATGCAGGATCTTGAGGATAATCTTGAAGGTTCCCTTGATGCCAATTTTTGATAATGACATATTCATGGCAAGTTTCTACTCAAACAAACCATAATTTTGCAGGGAATGTGATTGTGTGCTTTGTTTCCTCATATGACACTACAAGAAAAAGGGACATTGGTGAGGGACATGCTTGTGATTGACCTTTAGGGTCCGTCATCAATGTCACATATGGTGATGGTCCTTAAAAAAGCGTCGTTGTAAGTGTATATAGTGATGGTTCTTTAAGGTTCATCATCAAAGCCATTTTCAATGACACTTTTGGTGAGGGTCGTTAAAGGCCCATCACTAATTCTCTCTTTGGTGACACTTCTACTGATGAAATTTTAATGACCCTCACCAATGCTCTTTTTGTTACTGTTGGTGACGGTCAAAATTTTTTTGTCATCATTGATCATTCCAATGAGTTTTTGATGACACTATGTGTCTATTAATATATTTTTTTGTCAAAATATAACGATTTAAGACCATTATTGTGGATTATTTTTAATAATATGTCCAACGCCATAGTGGTTAGATTCAACCAATTTTTTAAGAACTAATTAGTGTGTATCAATTCCCTCAAGTAATGACTAGTTTAATAGAGTTTCAATTCATATATTTTAAGTTTATTATCTAGAAAATTCCCTTTAGATAAATTTCCACTAGTGTGTGTAGGAAATATAATATTTAATAATGAATAAAACTATGTCAATTCTATTAATGAGAAAGACTAAACACTCCTCAACAATTTGGGCACACCTTAAATTAATGCTTTGGCACACACTAACATTTCTCAGAAACTCGCATGTCTTGGAACATATTTGTACCTACAAGATCTTGTCATGACACTGACGCCCAAGCACATGGTGGCATGTGCTAGCACAACATATAACTCTCCTAGCATGTGTTGACATGCATGTAATCCCTAGCATTCCCTGGAACACCTTGGTTGCATGCATTGACATACATTATCACTTGGCACACCATGATCCTTGGCATGTATTGGGACCTATTATTAGTGTGCCTAGCATGCCCCTTTTGAAAAATATAAAGTCCCAGCTTATTAACCCTCTTATGTGTTCATTTTCTCGCATTTTATCTTAGTTATTCCTTTTGTTGTTGTTGGGTGTGGATCCTGATTATCTTGTTTATTTTGTATCACAACGTTGGACCTCTGTACCTTAATGGGGCGGCAACGCTGCCTGAAATTAAACGCTGCCTTGGGGGTCTAGGGGGGCGGTTGCGACTTTATGGAGCCCCCCCCTAGCGGGGGGTTTCAGGGGCAGCACCCCCAAAGATAAAAACAGATGTAAAATTGCCATGTAAAAGTGTAGTAATTTCTAGTCAATCTGGGTCGTTCATTAGGCAGATGATCTGACAGTAGAAGTTATGTTTAGTTTAGGGCTTTTTTCCCTAGAAGGAAACCCCTCTCTTTATATGAGGGTATTGTATTTCGGCTATGTATGGTATGAGTATTTCTCAGAGTGAGAAACAGATAGGGAGACTATGAGAAAGAACAGAGGATATTACAGGGATCTATTGTAGGTTGTGTCTCTTCATTTTGCCGGATAATATAAAGGAAGGACTGGTTGTTCGGGGTGGACATAGCTGAAACTGGGTGAACCACGTATATCTGTGTCTCTCTAGTTTTATGTGTTTTGTGTGCTTGTGCTTGCCACATATTTTATGTGTTTCATTTCTCTATAATATATATAATTTTCTAACAACTGGTATTAGAGTCGAAGGTCTATTTGACTGATAAACTCGCAAGAAAGAAGGGTTCCTGGTTTGAGTGGGAGCAATGGCGAAAGCTGGTAAGTTTAGGGTTGAGAAAGTTAATGGCCAAAAATTCCCACTATGGAAGATGCAGATGGAAGATTATCTGTACCTACCATTGAGCGGAAAAACAAAGAATTCGACGAATATGTCAGACGCAGAATGGGATATTCTTGATAGAAAGGCACTCAGAATAGTATGTTTGTGCCTCGCGGCATTGGTAGCCTTCAATATTTCGAAGGAAACAACAACTGAGGGTTTGATTAAGGCATTGGTGAAATTATATGAAAAAACCTCAGCCTCAAACAAGGTATTTCTCATGAAACGTTTATTTAATATGAATATGTCAGAAGGTGGATCTGTTGTAGACCGTTTAAATGATTTTAATACAGTTACCAGTCAGTTAAGTTTTGGAATGGTTTAGTTATGGCCATTATTTACTCTATCTCTGGATCTAGTACTTTAAAGTTTGATGATGTTGTCGGTGCTATCCTTAGTGAGGAAATGCGACGGAAAAGCTCCGGTGAGACATCCAGTAATGCTTTCAGTGCAACATCTAGGAGAATAAGAATGGAAAGAAGAAAGAGCTTGGGATATCTTAGTAAATCAAGGAAAGGCAGATCCAAGTCCAGATCAAGGATAGTGTGTTGGAAATGCAGAAATAAATGACACCTAAAGAAAGACTATAGATCTCGGAAGGGAAAAGAAGGAGACACACAACAAGAAAACAATCAGGAAGAAAATGTGATAGGTGATGTGTTACAAGATGCTTTGTTTCTTTCTTTCGAAAATGTTACTGATTCCTGGGTAGTAAATTCAGGGGCCTCTTTCCATGCCACACCTGATAATAAATATTTTCATGACTATGTTCAAGGAGATTTTGGACAAGTTCATTTGGGTGATGATAAACCCTGTAAACTTGTTGGAATGGGTAAAGTTCTTGTAAAACAACAAAATGGAAACCAATGGCTATTAAAGGAGGTAAGGCATGCTCAAGATTAGAAGAAAAGTCTGATTTTAACAGGGCAGTTAGGCAGTGAAGGTTGTGTGACAAATTTCACAGATAAAACTTGGAAGGTCACCAAAGGAGTGTTGGTAATAGCAAAAGGCGGAAAGGTTGGTACGTTGTATTTATGCAATGATATTTATAACTCTGTTAATGCTTTAAATTCGAAAGGAACAGATGCAGAATTATGGCATCATAGGCTTAGACACATGAGTGAGAAGGGGATGAATATTCTTCACTCAAGAAATTTTTTGCTGGGTTTGAAGAATGTTGATTTGGATTTCTGTGAGAATTGCATTTATGGAAAATAGAAGAGAGTCATATTTCTCAGAGTTGGGAAAGAAAAGAAGAGCAAGAAATTATAGCTTGTGCATACAAATGTATGGGTACCTGCTCAGGTATATCTCTTGGTGGCTCTCGTTATTATGTTAATTTTATTGATGATGCAACTAGAAAAACTTGGATTTATTGTATTCAGAATAAATCTAATGTATTTGATACTTTCAAGAAATGGAAATCTTTGGTTGAGATTGAGACAGGAAATAAGTTGAAGTGTCTCAGATCAGACAATGGAGGTGAATATTGCAGCAAAGAGTTTGATAGGTACTATTTAGAGCATGGAATTTGCAGAGAGAAGATAGTTCCAATAGCACCACAAGAAAATGGTGTGTTAGAAAGGATGAATAGAACAATCATGGAGCGTGCAAGGTGCATGAGATTTCATGCAGTATTTCCTTTACAATTTTGGGCAGATGTTGTAGATACTGTTGTTTATCTAATAAACAGAGGGCCTTCAAGTTCCTTGGATGGTGGTATTCCATAGGAAGCATGGACAGGTAAAAAGGTAAACTACTCTTTTTTAAAGTCTTTTGGCTGTGAGGCCTTTGTCCATATTAATAAAGAAAATAGAAAAAAGATTGAGGAAAAATCAAAGAAATGTACCTTTATTGGATATGGTGTTAATGATTTTGGTTATCGCTTATATGATTATGAAATTCACAAAATCATTAGGAGCAAAGATGTAATATTCAATGAAAATGTATTGTATATGAATCAGTTGCAGGAAAAGAAATAGGAAAAAGAAAACAAAGAATACACAGTTCTTGATGAGATCACAGAAAAGGTAAAGGTGCCTAAAAAGAATAATAATCAAGAGCCACAATAACAAAAACCACCACAAGGGCAACAGGCACCTCAAACACCTGAAATTTTTGTTAGAAGATCTACTAGGATAAGTAGACCCCATGAACGATACTCTCCTTCATTATATTATTTATTGTTGACTGATTCTGGTGAAGCTGAATGTTATGAAGAAGCAATGCAGGTTGAAAGCAGGAAGAAGTGGGAGGTAGCCATGGAAGAAGAGACGGACTCCTTAATGCATAACTAGACATGGGACTTAGTCAAGTTTCCTGCAGTTACAAATACATTGCAGAATAAATGGGTTTACAGGCTGAAGGAAGAAGATGGAGGAAAATAGAGGTACAAAGCTATACTTGTGGTGAAGGGGTTTGCACAAAATAAAGGTATTTATTTTGATGAAACATTTTCTCCCGTTGTTAAGATGACTTTAATCAGAACTATTTTAAGTCTTGTAGCAATGGAAGATTTACATCTTGAACAGTTAGATTTAAAGACAACATTTCTCTATGGAGATTTGGAGGAAGAGATCTATATGGAGCAACCAGAATGATATGAGGTCAAAGGGAAGGAAAAATTAGTGTGCAGGTTAAAGAAGAGCTTGTATGTCTTAAAAAAGGCTCCAAGGCAGTGGTATCTAAAATTTGACAGGTTTATGTCTGAACAAGGTTATACTAGATGTCACTCTGATCATTGTGTTTATATGAAAAATAAAAATTATGGCAGCTATATTATATTATTATTGTATGTAGATGACCTACTTGTTGCAGGGTCTAACATGCAGGAAATAAGTTTGCTCAAAAGAAAATTGGAAAATTCATTTGCAATGAAGGATTTGGGAGCTACAAAACAAATCATTGGTATGAGAATAACTAGAGACAGGAAAAATCACAAATTAACACTGACTTAGAATGATTACATACAAAAGGTGTTGAAAATATTTAATATACAGAATGAAAAACCAGTTAGTACACCTTTTGCTAGCCATTTCAAAATTATTAAGGAGATGTACCCCAAGAACCAAGAAGAAATGGACTACATGTCTAAAGTTCCATATGCATCAGTAGTAGTCTGCACAAGTCCTGATATTTCACATGCAGTGGGAGTTGTAAGCAGGTACATGAACAATCCAGAAAAAGAACATTGGATGGTAGTGAAATGGATTCTCAGATATTTGAGATGTACCACAAATCAAGCATTATGCTTTGCTGGTTCAAACATTGATCTACAGGGATATGTTGATGTAGATATGGCAGGTGATAGAGATAACAGGAGGATCACTATAGGATATGTATTTACTGTAGGTGGAACATTAGTTGGGTTTCAAAAATCCAAAGTGTTGTTGCACTTTCAACAACAGAAGAAGAATATGTTGCTACTATAGAGGCTAGTAAGGAAATGATTTCGTTACAAAGGTTTATGGATGAATTGGGTAAGAAGCATGATATGGTCATGTTATACAGTGATATCCAAAGTGCCATTCATCTTGCAAAGAACTCAGCATTTCATTCCAAGACTAAACACATGCAGCTCAAGTACCATTTCATATGATCAGTATTGGAAGATGGACAGTTGAAGCTGGAAAAGATACACACTAGCCAGAATCCTACAGATATGCTAACAAAAGTTGTAACCAGGGAGAAACTGAGAATGTGCTCAGTTTCAATTGGTCTTCAAGGATGACAATGAAGATGAGAAACAACCAGGTATAAAGAGGAGTCATTGTCTAGCAAATGAAGTAGCAGTGGAGTTGCTACAATCAGCCTCCAAGTGGGACATTATTGGGTGTGGAGACTAATTATATTGTTTATTTTGTATCACAGCGTTGGACCCCTATACCTTAATGGGGTGGCAACGATGCCCAAAATTAAACGCTGCTTGGGGGGTCTATGGGGTGCGGCTGCGACTTTATGGAGCCCCCCCTTGGCGGGGGGTTTCAGGGGCAGCACCCCCGAAGCTAAAAACAGATGTAAAATTGCCTTGTAAAAGTATAGTAATTTCTAGTCAATCTAGGCTGTTCATTAGGCGGATGATCTGACGGTAAAAGTTATGTTTAGTTTAGGTTTTTTTTTCGTAGAAGGCAACGTTTAGTTTAGGGTTTTTTTCCCTAGAAGGAAACCCATCTCTTTGTATGAGGGTATTTTATTGCAGCTGTGTATGGTATGAGTATTTCTCAGAGTGAGAAAAAGATAGGGAGAATGTGATAAAGAACAGAGGATATTACAGTAGATCTGTTGTAGGTTGTGTCTCTTCATTTTGCTGCATAATAGAAAGGAAGGACTGGCTGTTCGGGGTGGACGTAGCCCAAACTAGGTGAACCACGTATATCTATGTCTCTCTGGTTTTCTGTGTTTTGTGTGCTTGTGTTTTCCGCATATTTTATGTGTTTCATTACTCTATAATATATATAATTTTCTAATAGTTTCCTTGACACTAATTGACACATATTAACATACCCTATCACCCTACACATCCTTATCACCTAGCATGTATTGGCATATCTTGGCACTATTTGGAACATATAATTAGCACACCTTGGAACTCCCTAGCACACTTTGGCACTTCTTGACATGCCTTGATATTCCCTAGCATGCCTTACCAATTCTTAGCATACCTTGTGACTCACTCCTTGGTATGACAGCTAGCACTCATTATCACTGTTCCTTGGCACATGCTCCTCATATTAATTAACTTCCATGAATTTTGACCTAGTGCTCCCTTAATGTGTTTTCCTAGTACTCCTTAACACTCCTTAACATGAATTAGCACTCTCTATCACACCTTAGCACTCTTCAACATTACTTTCCACTTCGTAGCATGCATAACACTCCTTGACACATATTGGCGCTTGGAACATGTTGGTGCTTGGCAAGTGTTGGCGCTTGGAAAGTCTTAGCATGTATGGAATAAATTGAGATGCCTTTATATTATTTGGCATGGTTTAATATTAAATTTATTTGAGATCAATTGTTGGAAAGTAGATGAGAAGAAACAAAGGAATACTTGGCATTTATAGTGCACTAAGACTTTGTGCTTGGCACCTATTTGTGCCTAGTGTTGGTATGCCTAGAATGCCCCTCTTGGAAAAGGTAAATTGATGACTTATTAACCCTATTATGTTCTCATTTCATTGTAGTTTAACTTGTTTCTCCCTTTTTTCTCCTTGACAGACCCTGGCACATATTGACACACACTTGCACATCTTGGAATGCCTTATCACTTGGCACATATTATCATGTTTGACATGCCTTCACACCATCTAGCACATCTTAGCATTCCCTGGCATGCCTTTGCACTCATGTTCTCACAACTAGCATTTACATTTTTTCACAACTTGGGAACCCAATCAAGTCTTTGTATACTGCAATTCATCTGACAATATTGGCCTGCTTCAACCACAACAACTTGAAAAATTTCACATACTGTAAGTAGATTATTCATTGTTCACCTAAGAATTGCCTATAAATCATCTTATACCACTCAAGTCCAAGCTCAACTTGTCCCACTTAACTAGTTACCAAGACAAGGATCGCATGATCTAGCCAAGGCCATAAAACGACTAAGAAACATAGCTTGCAGTACAGGAAATATTTCGTATGTATGATCATTTCATATAAACAGTAGAACATTAACTGAGAGTTTGCAAGAACCACAAGATGCACAAGGCACACAAGATATAAGCTGACACAAGTCGAGTGCCCCAAAACTTATACACAACAATGTACAATATACAAATATCTATAATAGTCTAAAACACGAGCATGTATCCAAAGTGTGCCACATCTCATTTAAAAGAAATAGCTAAAGGAAAAACAATGTTGTGCCTAGCACAAAGTTATTTCCCTTTGTCTAAAATTTCTATGTCGAGCCTCATATAAAAATAGTAGGATTTCCTCATGTAAATCCTATTATGAACTTATCCTAACACACTTCTTCCTTAGAACACTTGAATTCACTAACACTCCCTAGCACACACTCTTGTTCATTCCTTTCCATGAATTTTGACCTAGTTATCCTCTGATATGCCCCAACACTCCCTAACACTCTAGTTCAGCATGCATTAACATTGTCCAACATGTGTTAGCATGCCTTTTCATTCCTTTTCATGCCCTGACCCTCCCTAGCTATGCCGTCACAACTACCCTTACTTAATTTTCAACTTGGGAACCCAACCAAGCCCTCACTTGAGTACAAGAACTTGACCAAGTTATAGTTACTACAATTAGACTATGTTGTTGAATTGTGTAGCTTGGGAGGTACTCCAGAAGCCTAGTGCGATGGGTTTGTGTGAGTTTCGTCACAAAAGGCTTTGTGGGAAAAGAAGCCAAGCAAAGGGATTTTGGACCGAAGATGGGGTTTAAAATATAAAATAAAACTAAAAAGGGAAATTAATATTTCCTAAGGTCTAAGTGGATAAAACCCGTAAGTTCTAGAGGGTTTGTAAGAGGTCTAGGAAAAACTATCTAATGAGGCCTTAGGATGAAGGAAAGAACATCAAGTGAGAAGGAGCTCATTTGATCAAGGGGGTGAAGAGAGATGTAGTCCTAAAGAGGCCATTATCATTAGAATGTATAGCATTCATTAAGTTGCCTCGGTATGCTTTGGCATGGTTTAATATTAAATTTATTTGAGATCAATTATTGGAAAGTAGAAGAGAAGAAACAAAGGATGATTTGGCACTTATAATGCACTAAAACTTGGCACTTGACACTTATTTCCACCTATTGTTGGTGTGCATAGCATGCCCCTCCTAGAAAATGTAAATTGATGACTTATTAACCCTATGATGTGTTCATTTCCTTGTTGTTTAACTTTCCATCTCATTTTTTTTGTCGTGATAGTCCCTGGCACGTATTGTCACAACCTTGCACATCTTGGCATGCCTTAGAACTTGACACATCTTAGCATGTTTTACATGAATTCGAACTATATGGCACATGTTAGCATTCCCTAGCATGCCTTGGCACTCATTCCCTCACAACTAGTCTTACATTTTTTCACGACTTGGGAACCCAATCAAGTCCTTAGCTACTGCAGTTCATGTGACAATGGTCTGCATCATCTGTAACAACTTGATCAATTGCACCTACTACAAGTATATTGTGCCTTGTTCACCTAAGAACTTCCTATACCTCATCTTAGGCCACTCATGTCCAAGCTGAACTTTACCCACTTAAAAAATTACCAAGACAAGGACCAGATCTAGCCATGGCCATAAAAAAATGAAGCAACATAGCTTACATAGACAATATTTCACATGTATTTCCAGTTCATATAAAGAGTAGAGCATTAACTAAGAGTTTGCAAGAACCAAAAGATACAAAAGACACACAAGATATAAGTCAGCACATGCTGAGTTCCCCAAAACTTATACACAACAATGTACAATATGAAATTGTCTAAAATAGTTTAAAACATGACCATTCGGCCAAAGTGTGCCACATGCCATATAGAAATAACAGATAAAGGAAAAATAGTATTGTGTTCAACAAAAAGTATCCCTTTGTCTAAAACTTCTTTTTTGAACCCCTTATTGCAATCATAGGCTTTCCTCTTGTACATCCCATTATTAACATCTTCTAACACACTTCATCCTTGGCACAATTGAATTCACTGATACTCTTTAGCACACACTATTAATTGTTCATTTCCATGCATTTTTACCTAGTTCTCCCTTGTGATGCCCTGACACTCTTTAACACTCCTCAACATGCATTAACATTGTCCAGCATGTGTTAGTACACCTTTTCATTCCTTGGCATGCCCTAACCCTCGCTAGTTATCATGCCCTCACAGCTACCCTTAATTTTCAACTTGGGAACCCAACCAGTCCTTGCTTAACTATAGGAGCTTGACCAAGTTACAATTACTAAAAATAGACTATGTTGTTGAAGTTTGTAGCTTGGGAGGTACTCCACAAGACTAGTGAGATGGGTTTGTGTGAGTTTTGCCACAAAAGGTTTTGTGGGAAAATAACCCAAGCGAAGGGGCTTCGGACCTGAGATGGGGTTTAAAATCTAAAAGAAAAAAAAAAAAAAAATTTCCTAAGGTCTAAGTGAATAAAGTTCGTAAGTTCTAGAGCGTTTTTAAGATGCCTAGCTAGGAAAAGTTATTTAATGAGGCACTATTATGAAGGCGAGAACATCAAGTGAGAAGGAACTCATTTGATCAAGGATGCCAGGAGAGATGTAGTCCTAAAGTAGGTCGAGTTAGAGGGTTGAGTAAGTGTTGCGATCATCCACCAAGAGTAAGATCATCATGTGAGGGTTCACAAGAATTTCACTTACCTTAATGGGTTTGAGATAGGAAGTAGCATGGAATATTGTTGGTTCTCTTATGGCAGATCAAGCTCAGGAGAGGCAGATCATGAGAATTTTGGCATGTGATTTCATTGGTATTTCTGTGTGAAGGCCACATCAATTTTTTAAATAGTAGAGTGGGTTGAGACCCTACCTTGTGGTGGTTAGTAGGTTGCAAGGTCTATGATAAAGAACAACACAAATGCAGGAGGGCCTGCACTAGAATTAGGGCTAGAACAGAAGTAGTTGCAGGTGTAATATTGACTGAGGTAACCATAGTTTGAGGGTCATAGATATCTAAAGATCAAATCAAGATTCAGTCAAAGAAATTCCCAGAATATATGGATCCATATGAGCTAGGTCGAGTCTCTTATGGAGGAAAAAGTTGTCATTTTTGCTATGGGTGGATAGGGTATGTTATAAAGAAATTAGAATAGAAGTATAATTCCCCATTTAGGGAGGTTTCCTAGCATGTTCAATCCATAAGGTATGTCATTAATATTGTGGAAAATCTACATAGAGGAAGGGGGTTTGTCCTTAGAGAGAGTTTTATCTTTGCAATATATACCACAAATTTGGAAGATGGTTTGTTGAAGTGTGTGCGGAGATAGAAAATCTAAAGGAAGGTGGAACCTGAGTATAATATGGAGTAGAAGAAATGTGCCATATGAGGAATGGATTGACATGAAGAGGAGTTGATTTTGGTGGACTGTCCATAGAGTTTTGGACAAAGATATGAAGCAACCTATAAACATTTAGTCAATGGACTATTAATCGATGATTTGTGACCCTAGTTCAGTCATCTACAAATTGTTATAAGGATGATAAAGTGAGTAGTTAATATTTGTTCATATATTGGACAAAAAAGAAACTCGTACGCAAAAATAGTGATTTTGAGAGGACTCAAATCACTATTAGGTGGCATATTGCAAGAGCCCTAGATGAGGGCAATGTTTTGGGCATTATATCAGTAAAAGAATTGATTGTGGTTGGGAAAATTGATGGCAATCCAAGTATAATTGGAGGGTTTTTAGGAGACTGTAAAAGAAGAGATCTAAGTCCTATACTTTTGAAGGAAAAAATTACTGGTAGAAGGGTAGGTGTATTGGGCCTAAGGACATGCATAATTTGAAGGAATAAAGTAGCAGTCAAGTGGGCTATCTAACTACCCCTAGTTCACTCTATTGTAGAGGATCATGTCATTGAGAAGAAGGGAAACTTCCATATCCATACACTTGTCATCTTGGAGCAAAATTATGGAAAAAGTGGGAAAACCAAAGAGTTGTTCACAACGAAGTTGTGAAAAATTGATAAAAATCCGTAAGTGTTGCATACCTTAAAGGAAAAAGGAGATAGATAGAGGGAAATTTTTTTGAGCCGAGTTTAGTAACCTAAAGGATTTGAGTTCATTGATAGAGGCATATTGAGGAGTTGCATAATGGGAGGCAAGAGGACCTTCCAGATGTGCTTAATACATGTGGATTAAAAGGGTTATGTAGGACCAACATCAAAAAGTGGTTCAAGTGTTGTCTTGTTCAAGGTAGATCGGTTGTAAAAGGACTAACACCAAGCCCTAGTTGTATTCCTTTTATTAGTGTGGTTGTAAAGGACCATGATCCCTGGTACAAGAGCTCTAGCTTATTCTATTATGGTTTGTAATTTAACAAAGAATGGTTTGAAAAAATTTAAAAATTTCATGTGCACTATTTGATTCCCTGATGTGTGTAGATTTCATTGTGAAAAGTAGATGCGTTGTGGCAGTTGAGCGTGTTTGCATCAAATATTCTAAGACCAAACCCAGATTCTCATGTGTCGTGGAAATTCAACATATGCCTTGTTCACCTAATAAATACATGTAACTCATATTAGACTACTCATGTCCAATCTCAACTAATCCCACTTAAAAAGTTACCAAGACAAGGCTCATCACATCCAACTGTGGCCGTAAAACAACTAAGAAACACAATTTACATATTGACATGCCATAACACCTGACATGTCTTAAATGCCTTAATTATGTGGCATGTGTTGGCATCCCCTACATTCCTTGACATGCTTTTACACACCCTAACACACCCTAGCACTTCATGGCATGCCTTGGTAGTTTAACATACCTTAGCATTGCCTAACATATAACTTTGTCACTCCCTCCTCAACACACCTGGAACTCATTGAAACTCCCTATCACACACCCTTATTCATTCTGTAGAAATTTTAATACAAATTATGTATGCATTTTCTGGATTCTCCTGATCTAACAATTATATGCCACTGTTAAATACAGAATCACTTCTACAAAAATTCTTGTAGAAATTTAAAACATGATCGCCAGTCACAATATATGAATAAAGATTAGGATTACATAACATGGATGTTTTTATTGGGAAATCATAAAGATAAAAACCCCACTATCATATATTATGTATATATCAAGGATCATAGAACAATCTCATACAAAAATCTAATCCAATATCTCTTAGTACAATGTACAATCGTCTCACATTGTCATACAAAAATTGGCAAATACATGCACCAATTTACTGCCTCCAGAAAATGTGCCTCCATTGTGCAATTCGTGATGGTCAAGAAGCTCTGGATAAATGAATCTTTCCTGCCTTGACTGCACAATCCTAATAGGCACATCCAATGTGTGTGTGGTTGCATGAGTGCACCAACTAATGTCACAACTAATAGTCAATCTGTCCCTTTTACCTATCTCTCAATTGGGTCTCCACTAGATCTAACATGCATGTAGTTAATTGTAGTAAATCTTTAATTTCATGTGGTACCACTATTTGTGAATTAATTAAATAAATAATTCACTGATCTCTCACTAGTGTATCTTCAGTTACAACTAGCAAAACTGAGTTTAACTCACTTAACTGAGTTAAACTACTTTACAACTCACATAACTACACATCCAACTCTGTTACAACTTCGAATCACTCAGTTACAAATAAGTCCACTTGCATGTCCCACCAACCAACCACTTCAACTCGAAATCCACTTAGCTAACTGATTTGACAATTCAGTTAACCATTTCAAAGTTCTCATTGAGAATAGATTAATGTTTATTGTCCAATTATTATTAAGAGATAATAATAATTGACATGCATTCTATATTTAGAAATGTGATCTATAAATAGACTTCGCACATGCATCTAAAAATATAACCTCATCTATGTATAGAATTTTCTCACCAATCTAAAAATAGACTTCACCTAAAAATAGCCTGTGTGGGCCCCACCTAGTGTAGGTGCTTAATTCTCACTAGGATCAAGGATGTTTTTTCCGGATGCCAATTTCACTGTTTCTTGTTGCAATCTTCAACATGTTCATTTGCATGCATTTTGATCTAGTGTTTCATTGTGTTTATCTGACACTCCCTAACACTCCCTAGCACACATTGGTACACCCTAACACCTGGCACATCTATGCATGCCGCCCTAATACTCTAGCATTCCTTGGCACTACCTCGCATACCTTGTCACTCTCTCCTTAGCACACCTAGAGCTCATTGAAAATCCCATTCAAAAACTCTTATTCATTCATTTCCATGAATTTTTACCTAGTGCTCTCTTGTGTTTCCATAGCACTCCTTAACACTCCTTGGCACATGTTGGTACACCCTAGCACCTACGACATCTTAGCATGTCGCCCTGGCCTCTCGCATGCCTTAACACTGCCTAGCATACCTTGTCACTCCCTCCTTAGCACACCAGAAACTCATTGAAACTTCCAATCACTAACTCTTATTTGTTCATTTCAATGCATTTTGACGTAGTGCTCCCTTGTGTTTCCCTGGCACTCCTAGTTAACACTTCCTTGCACACGTTGGCACATCTTGGATTCCAAATAGTTCCCCCTTGTGATGCCATAATACTCCTAAACACTCCTTGTCACGCATTAACAGTAACTAACATGTGTTAGCACACGTTTTAATTAATTGGGACACCCTGGGACTCCTTAATTGTCATGTCCTCATAACTACCCTTATTTTTTTAAGACTTGGGAACCCAACCAAGTCCTGCCTCGACTACAACAAGATGACCAAGTTTCATTTACTACAACTAGAATATGCGTTGTTCGCCTAAGAATGGCTTATAACTAATCTTAGGCTACTCATGGACAATATTAACTCATCCCACTTAACAAGTTACCAATTCAAGGCTCATGTCCAATCGTTGCCATAAAACAAATAAGAAATATAGCTTACTTCTTGACATGCCATAACACCTGGAACGTCTAACAATCCCTTGGAACTATGTGGCACATGTTAGCATCCCCTACATTCCTTGACATGCTTTGGAACTCCATAACACACCCTACCATTCCCCAATGCCATGGAACTCTAGCATGTCTTGGCATTTCCTAGCATATAAGCTTGTCATTCCCTCCTTAGCACGGTTGGAACTCACTAACACTCCCTATCACACACTCTATATTAGTTCATTTCCATGCATTTTGAACTATTTCTCCCTTATGTTTCCGTGGCACTCATTAACACTCCTGACACAGACTAGCACCCTGAAACTTGGCACATCTTGGCATGTCGCCCTGCCACTCTAGCATTCCTTGGCACTACCTAACATACAGTGTCACTCCCTCCTTAACACACCTAGAATTTGCTAACAATCCCTATCACACACTCTTATTCATTCATTTACATGCATTTGAAACTATTGCTCCCTTTTTTTTCCCTGGAACTCCATAACACTCCTTGACATGCATTGGTACACCCTAGCACCTTGCACATCTTGGCATACCTTGTCACTCTCTCCTTAGCACACCTGGAACTTAGTGACAGTTCTTGTCACAATCTCTTAATTGTTCATTTGCATGCATTATTTTCACCTAGTGCTCCCTTGTGTATCCCTATGACACCCTAATACTTCCTATCATGTGTTGGCACACCTTGGCACCTGGCACATCTTGGCCACATGCAACTCTAACACACTAGCATGACTTATCACTACCTAGCATACCATGTCACTCCCTCCTAAGCACACATGGAACTCACTGACATTCCCCATCACATAGTCTTATTCATTCATTTCCATGCATTTTTACATAGTTATCCCTTGTGTTTTCCCTAGAACTTGCTAACACTCAACACACATTGACACTTGGAACATATTGGTATGCTTCCCTTGCACTATAACATGCCTTGGAAATATCTAGCATATCTCGTCACTCCTTCCTTAGCAAACCTGGAACTCCATAACATGCCCTATAACTCCATGGCACTTATTAGGTCTTGGAACTTAGTGGCACTTGAAAATTCTTGGCATGTGTTTGGATGCCCTGGAATTCCTTGGCATGGTTTAAGATAAAATTTATTTGAGATCAATTATTCACAATTAAGAGAGAAGTAATAGAGGATGATTTGGCACTTAAGACTCAATAAAAATTGTCCCTTGGCATGTATTGGCACCAGTGTTGGTATGCCTAGCATGCCCCTCTTGAAAAGGTAAGGTCATGAATTATTAACCCTCATATGTGTTCATTTATTTTCATTTTAACTTGGTGTTCCCTTTTGTCGCCTAACACTCCTTGGCACGCGTTTTCACACCCTAACACCTATCACATATTGTCATGCCTTAACACATGGCATGTCTTGGCATGCTTGGCATGAACTGGCATGCCTTGGCACTATCTAGCACATGTTAGCACACCCTGGAACTTCTTGAAATGCCATAGCATTCCCTAGCATGCCTTGTCACTCCCCCCTTCACATGTCTGACACTTGCTAAAACTCCCCAACACACCCTCTTATTCATTCATTTCCATTCATTTTCACTCGATGATTTATTTTTGATGAGGTGCATGTCTAGAAAGAGTTCCTTTAAGAGAATAAAAAAATGATCGCACCATTATTGACATAAGTAATTCAGATATTCTACTTGAATGAAATTAGGAAACTACATAAGAGATTTTAAGAATGACATTTTTAGGGTTTTTTATGGTGTGGTAATGGTAAGAAGTGAGTGGTCAATATGGTGTGTGAATGCTTTAAATACCTTCTCACTCCCTCCTTGGCATGACAACTAGCACTCATTGCCACTCCCTGACACACCCTCATATTCATTCACTTCCATGAATTTTGACCTAGTGCTCCCTTGTGTTGTCCTAGTACTCCCTAACACTCCTCAGGATGCATTGGTACTCTCTACTTAACACTTTTTGACAGGCCCTGCCACTTCATAGCATTCATAATATTCCCTTACACACATTGGAACTTGGCACATGTTAGCGCTTGGAAAGTCTTAGCATGTTTGACATGCATTGAGATGAATTGGTATGCTTTGGCATGGTTTAGTATTAAATTTATTTGAGGTCAATTATTGGAAAGTAGATGAGAAGCAATAGAGGAAGATTTGGCACATAGAATGCACTAACACTTGGCACTTGGCACCTATTTGCACCTAGTGTTGGTGTGCCTAGCATGACCCTCACAGAAAAGGTAAATTGATGAGTTATTAACCCTCTTATGTGTTCCTCTCATTGTAGTTTAAATTTTTTCTCTATTTTGTTTCCTTGACCGTCCCTGACATGCATTGTCACACCCTTGCACATCTTAGCATGCCTTACACTTGGAATACATTAGCATGTTTGACATGTCTTCACACTATCTGTCACATATTAGGATTCCCAAGCATGCCTTGGCACTCATGCCCTCACAACTAGCTTTACTTGGGAACCTTACATTCCCTGGAACATGTTGGCACTGCTTAGTTGTCATACCCTTGTAGATAACCTTACTTTTTTTGAAACTTGGGAACTCAACCAAGTCCTTAGAAAAACAATGTTGTGCCCAACCCAAAGTCTCCCTTTCTCTGAAATTACTTTGTCCACACCTTATCACAACAAACATGGAGGCCCTCTCCACCATCATGAGAGTGTGAGTATGATGAAAGGTGAAACTAAACTACCATCTAACCATTTCAGTAAGTTGAGTTAATGCTTCAAGAAGTGAGGAGGGGAGGTCAATCTAGTCAAGTCTTGATTCTTCTCACTTTCACATGAATAAGGGTGTTGATGCTTTCTTATTTGTTCTAACATTTGAAGTGTGTGTGTGTGTGGGGCGGGGGGGGGGGGGGGGTGAAGAAATAAGGAGAACTTTACCTTCAAACTAAGGTAATACCATTACTTAGTCATAATGCTTATCAAGCCTTACACTCATGACCCATTTACCTCGAAGTATGTTAGTGACTTATATGATATTTATATATGTAATCATGCTTTTATGTAATATCCTCGATAACGAATCTAAACTTGTCATAACCATGTAGCAAAAATCTAGGATCAACACCCATTGACCTTAAGGAGCTTATTTAAATCTGACCTTGCCAACTCATCTTATGTTGATGTACATGTAGAGGTAAAGTATCTCTCTCAAATGCAACAAGAAGTAATGAATCCTTATTTTACATTCCATGGGCATGAGGAAAGATAACTAACATTTGAATAAATAGAGGGCTTACTTTATTGCATGCCTTTTGTGCTTGGTTTTTATTCACCTTTGCAATAAATTTACTCGTTACTCTTTTGGTCATTTTCTTCTGTTCTTTTTTGCATTACTATTGTAGTGTGCTAATAAACAAGTCAATTGTTAATGATAAGAGGAAAGCATAAATAAAATGATTTATCTCTTTTATATATCATATTACGATACTCTAATTATCCCAGTGCACATTATTACTAGATAATGGACATCATCCAGAAAGAAATAAAAGTGCATGCCAATTCAAGAAGTCAAAATAACAGGTCATACATGGTTCCTCCCCTTCTTGACACGGTCAGTCAAGAGAATAGAAGTGTGTCCTCTCTCTTTGGTCCAACAAATTTCTCTCTTACAATAAAAAAAGCTCCATTCATTCCTACCCATCAACTCAAGTTTCCATGGTTCCTTCCTTTCATTTGACTTATTTATTTTTCAAGGGAAATTGTCCTTTTTCTTAGCGTGGGGATGACTATGAAGGTCAATACAATGTTCACTTGAAATTTCATCTTCATTCGAATTTGTCTGCTCAACTTATGCCTAAAATAAGATTTTGTGAGTCATCGTTTGTGCCAAATAGCATGTTCACTAATTGTCGAAGGCCTCATTATGTGATATATTATATCACATAATTTCCTACTCTAAAAATTATATATACCTTGTTGCATAAATTGTTCCCCCGACTTTAACCACCGGGATTCGACTCTCTTTTTGAAAAGGAAATTATCTAGATAATTTTTTTAAAATCGAATGTACATTGACACCGTGCCAAGCGTTATTTTCCGGAAGTTGAGAGCAAAGTTTGATAGTCATAGTGCGGGAATTCGAATTTGAAAACGAGCGGAAATAATTATAATGCGGAAATTCGAATTTGAAAAGAGAAAAGTTTGATAGTCATAATGTGGGAATTCAAATTTGAAAAAGAGCGGACTGCAGTTCAAATCCAAGCTCAACGATTTCTGAATAGGGTTTATGCGGGGTTCTAAGCGTCAGAGTGTTGTGAATGGTGCAGAGAAGGGCGTAAATAAGGACGGAAGCTCGTCAGAGTGATACCAGACACCACGTATTTTGCTGTAAATTATGTCGGTTATCCTTCTTCCATTTCACGAGCTATTGAAACCCTTGGAGGTACCGAAGGAATTGCGAAGGTGAGACCACAGATCTTTACATGACATTTCAGTTCGAGATTTTATATTCAAAGCAAAAAATTGATTTAATGGAAACTGGGTCTTAGACATTGTGTGAAAGAACTCAGGATTCGATATTCATATCTCCCTCCCACTCATGGAAGGATCAAAGGAAGGGCTGCGTGAACGAACCACTTATTGTTCGTCGAATCTGTAACAAAGACGATCATGAATTTAAAGCATACACCGAGCGCAGTTCATGCATTAGTAGGCCAATCAGGATAAGATTGAATCTATCTCCCACACCAATTAGATCTGCTAAGAAAATCGACGAATAATAGCCTATAGCTGATGTATTATGTCACAGTGTCAGTTTGTTATATTGGTTACTTGTCGCTCCTATGCCTTTCCTTACCCTCACGGAGTCTCCCTGACCTCTACGCACAAGGGATCTTCCCCTCATCGATGTCAACCACATTCTTTTGGTTGGGTTGATCCCAATTCACATAGCACAGTTATTCCTATAATTATGTATGCCGGGTGGATTTTGTGAGTCACGAACTTAAAATTGGATATTCGGCTGGAATCTGCACAGTACGTATTAATCTTTGCACTAGGTGTTATATTTAGGACATACCAGTGAGATTTCCTGCTAGGTGGAAAAAATGAGATTTGTAAAATGTGATTGATATAATTGCTCATCACATTTTAGATGTTCTTCTCAACAACTTTTTTTCTGGAATTTTAGAGGGTCTTCTTAACAACTTTTTTTCTGCTATGAAACACTTACACTTGTGTAAAAGACAATGTATCAAATAGGAAAGTAGGCTGCCTTCACGATCACTAAGGAGAGGGCGGGCCTGCACCAAGCCTTTTAAAAGAGTGCCCTTGATAGGTACAACGCCATCAAGACCATGTACAAAGGTTAGCCCACCATATATTTCACAAATCCAACTTGAGCTGTGACTCTCTCATTTGAATTTTGGGTCGAAGTTTTGTGGCCAGGCCCACTGCAAAGTCCAAGGATTTCTTTGGAAACATCAGTCAACAAGGAGACCGTTGCTCCATTTTTTTTCCTTTGATCCTTCCTATGGTCCTCAACAAATTTATCTCCAACATTTTGTTTTCTCTATAGTCCCCCAACAAATTTATCTCCAAGATTTTGTCTTCATAGAAGACAAAACTCTATTCCCCAAAATGGTAGACAACAAGATTGTGATAAAAATCTTTCGGTGAAAATCACATCAGAATAGATTTGGTCGACGGGTGTGGTTCATTATCAAGACAAGATGGGAAATTTGATCAATAAACCCCTTTAAATAGATCTTAAAGCTCCAACTAGCCGTTCGATTCAAATCAATAGTTTATTTATTAACAAAGAATAAATCCCATGATTAATGTTTAAAATCTGAATTTTATATATTTATATTTATTTTTAATAAAAATAATAATTATTAATCTAATATAATTTTGAAGAATAAAATAACTATTTAATATTTATATATATTTATTTTTTATATAATAATTTTTTTATTATTATTATTATTAGTTTTTTATATCGAATAAATTAAATGTTAAATTAATTAAATACTATTTATAGTTTAAATACTAATAATAATAAATAAATAAATAAATAAATTATTTCTAATAATTATATGTTAGTGGATCGAAACCCAAAACATCAGTTACCTTAAATTATAAATAATTTTATTTAACGTAAAAAATAAATAAATAAAATAAAATAAAAATAAATAAATAAATAAAAATAAATAAAAATAAATAAATAAATAAAAATAAAATAAATAAATAATATTAATAGAAATAAAAATAAAAATAAATCAAAAAATCAAAAAATAAAAATAAATAAAAAATATTTAATAAATAAATAAAAAATATAAAAAAACATATACAATAAAAATATAAAAATTAAAATAAAATAAGTAAAAATTAAAATTAAAAATAAAATGAATAAAATGAAAAATATAAAAAAACAAGGAATCAAAAAAAAATCAAAAAAAAAATTATAATAAATAAATAAATAATAATAATAATAATAATAATAATAATAAATTCATTAAAAAAAAAAAAAAAATTATTATTGGGAATGAAGGGCCAGAATCCAGCATCTGCTGACAATCCATCCATCATCCCTGTTGAGGTTAACAGGCCTCTTTTCTATTTCCGGGGCTTCTCTCAACTTGCGGTGGTAGAAATGGTCAATCTTCGCAATAACCTCAGCATCTTCAATGCAAATGTGATGATTTGTCTTCTCCGCATGCTCTGCTAGGGCAGAGGAGTGTGATCTATTATGCTTAAGGTCAACGACATGTTCCTGAATTCTTTGACTAACTGATTGAGGCTCCTCCTCCAGGTCACTACTCAGCCTAAGAACTCACAAAGAGCTCCAAAATCAAGCCAGCCATATTCAGAGTCACTGGCATGGAATTCAAACTCGCCCCCCTTTTCACTATGAAAAGACTCAGAGAGTAGTGCTGCAAAACATTAGGTCTGCAACAAGGTCAACGAGCCAGAAACCCTAGGGTTCATAGCTGTAGAGTGACATTCCTTAGACAACAAAGATATGATGGTTCTTAGCTTTTGCAGAGATAAATTTTCTTCATGATATTTAGCTATTTTTCATTAATGAAATTTTTTTACCACATAGATCTACATACTATTGCAGTTTGCATCTCACTGAAACTTCATAAATCTTTGTTTCCCTGTACGTAGTTATGTTTGAGACCATAGTCTCACCTAATCAAAATCAAAATCAATTGTTACTTAGCTCTCTCAAATGATGTCAGTGTTTTTATTTCTAATTCAATGCCGTCATGAGGTTTATTATAGACATCATCAAGAAAATGTTGTGTTTTGATCCTAAACAGAATAAAAGTTGCTTTCAATAGAATCTCATTTAGTGGATGATCCAAGCTAAAGAATGAGGACCTTTCACTTTGAGCCATTAGCACCTAGCCTAAGCTCTTGGATCGTGAGGTCGGGTTACTGAGGAACATAGCGAGTTAGACAAGGAGGGATCCTTCAATGAGGTGCGGTCAACTATAGTCTTATCTTGGGTTTGATCTGGGCGCAGGTACTGTCTTATCCAGGAAGGGCTTATCCAAGCAGGGAATGGATTATCCAAGAAGGTCAGATTATTGAGCAACATAGCGCCAGTCGATTGACGCTACCGCTAAGGTGGTCGATAGCGAGTGAAACAGGAACAATGGGGCGGGATCAAAACAAAATCCATATGTGCCCATATAACTTTGATCATCATGTTATATTTCTTATTGTGTTTTGTAGTTTAAATATTTATAGTTTTCTTGTGTTATGAAACTATTTTTAATTATCACTTCTCTTTTGTTCTAGGATACAGTTCTCTCATAATTAGTGTTCTATGTATCCTTTTTGAATGATTAATGTGTATAAAATAAGAAACATATAAAAATTCCTCAACTTTATTTACCCATCTCTAATTTCCATCAGAACATCGCCGCCAATGTGCTGATGAGTATCTTATATTTTTGTCAAAATTTATTTTGTAGGTCCATTGTTGTTGATAAAATAAAACGTACTGTGCTACGAAGAACTACCTTTTCAAATTTTAGAAACTGTTAGAAAATTTTCTTAATTATCACTTTTCTTTTGTTCAAGGAAACAATTATTTAAGCAATAGTGTTCTATGTAGCCTTCCTGAATTCTTAATATGTATAAATTAAGCAACACATCATAATCCCTTCCCTTTATTTACCCATCTCCATCCCAACATCGTTGCCAATGTGCCAATGAGTATCTTATATTTTTGTCAAAATTTATTTTGTAGGTCCATTGATGTTGATAAAATCAAATGAACAGTGCTACGAAGAGCTACCTTTTCAAATTTCAGAAAGAAATATTGAAAACATTCAACAAAATAGTAATTTTCCATATGAGGAGTAGAATGATTTTGAGGATAGTATGTTTCTTGTTTGAAAGCTTGACTTTGATTCTGGAACACCTCAAGATGGACTTGAATATCTTCGACAAGTCAAGTATGTAACTTATAAGATCTCCTTAAATTTCTTATACATTTATCTTAAACAGAAGTATCTCCTAAAATTATAGAAGTATTAGCTAGCTAGTTCTTCAATCTGCTCAAGGATGTTTTGCATTGAAATTCTTTTCCATCTATCTTTAGCACAATTTCCTATCCATTGTGGCATTAACGAAGGAAAGGGCCAAGTTTTTCCAAATCTGAAATATGATAGTTGAAGTTAGCCATGGTTTGGAAATGTGAATGTTGTTGTTTTCCAAAATTTGGTTATGTATATCTGTTTTCTCATGCATTAATTTAGCCAAAAAATTACATATATTGGATTTTCTTTTATTCATATTTTAACTAAATGGATTTTTTGCAAGAGGATTTATATTTTCCACTTGAAACTTCATGTAAATTAACAACAATTTTCCAGATAGCTACATATTAAGTTGAATGCTTTGCTTCCTAGATTGTCTAAATCATAGTACAAGCTCAGATTTTTTTCCTCAGAAAAAATTATAAATTCTATTCAAAAGAAGGAATGGAAATCACATTTTTTTTTTTTTCTCTAGGCATGTGTACAAAACAAGATGAACATAAAAAGGTTTTTCATTTTTTCTTCTAGATAAGTATGGATTAAAAAAATCACAGTTTAAAGCAAAGAATCCCCCCTTACATTCTACTGTTGATAACTTGAGATTATCTTCTAAAGATAGGTGCCAGAAGTAAGTCTCATGACTGTCCTAAGAAATTTACAATGCAGAATCATAGCAATGATAATGACTCCTTAGCACTAGCCTTCAAATCTAAAAACAGAAGACCTTGACTGTGTCAAGGCACTAGAGATAGATTTTTCCAAAATAGATAATCCAGATTCAACCTCTTGACCTCCAACCACCATATTGTGTTCACATTATACATGAGTGTGTGAAATAGCTACGAACAAGGACGACGTCGCTTTTAACTGATTTTCCAAAATCTTCCAACTGAGTACATTGAACTTTAATCTCCCCTTTCATCCATTGAATAACCAGGTAGTTCCCATATACATGTAGTCTCCTAACCCTTTATCCATGGAATTTTTCGAAAGAATATGAAGGACAATTATTTCAGTGTAATTGTTTGACCCAATTCCCAGACCAGCCTTGAATGTGATTGGGGGATCGTCATATGGGAATAAACGACCTCTTGCATTTCTAAAATTATATTGTCCTTGTCTAGCACAATCAAACAAAACTTCATGGAGAGTATTTGTCAATATATATGTCTCTCGCCCATGGCTGTCTTATCTTTGAAGATGTTTTGCATTCTTGAAAAATTACATAGACCTTATTGCAAGCCTTAGAAGTAATAATGTGTTTCCCTTCAAATTTCTGGCGTCACATACCAGCCAAATACCCTCTTTAGCAGAACATAGAATTTCCTTAAAAACTTTTAATTCCTATTTTTGAAACCAAGATCTAAGGCATTCTTCCATCGAAGTACCTCTTCAAGCATTACCCATACCAATTATTTTTTCTAGATCCTTCTAAAAATATTGAGCATATGGACAATGAATAACATTCCTCATGCTAGGTCCTTGTCTTCCTATTTTTTTTGTAAGCCTTCCCATGTTGGAACCTTATATCTGATTGTGAGCCATAGGAATATTCTTGTTTCTTAGGTCTTTTTTTTTGTTTTTTTTGTTTCTCCACCATCACATATCTTGACAAAAAATATCCATTAATGATATATAACCTGACTTTATAGTGTACATATCTATAACATTATTTTTAGCCCACATAAAGGAATCCTCTGAATCCCTCCATTCACCACCCAAATTGATAGATTATGTTGATTCCCAACCCAACTTCCAAACATTTGTAGCATTAGTATAGAAAATTTGATGTAAAGTAAAATATACTTAATTTTTTCTTGTGAAAAATGGTTTATTAGGTTAGGACCTAGAATAATTTGATCACCATACCCCGTAATTAGATTTAAGTCAATCTTTACACTCTTCTTATTGCCATTTTTCCATGTAAAGGAATTTCCAATGATAGGAAAGGTTAGTGTCATGGCTTTCTTGTGATTTGAAATATGCTTAATACTTTTCTAAGGAGTCCTTATCTAGTCCAATAAATAAGCAGGGGCTACATACTTCTGAATTTTAATAATTAATAGATTTATGAAGGCTTTCCTTTGTAATGAGATTCCAAGGATGTTTTGCAACCAAAGCCTTTCCAAATACTTGTATTTTCTTCAAACCTCATCTTCCTTATTTTGGTGAAGAACTATGGACTACTAACAGGCCTAAGGAATCTCGATCCCCACCATCTTCACCTTTACCACTTCATAATAAATTTCAACAGATTTTTCTAATTCTTTCAAGTGCTCCCTTTGGGACTCAAGCTAGAGAATGCTAATACATGGGGATGGCTTCCAAGATAGCCTTGTCAAGGGTTATTTTACACATCTTGAGAACCATCTGTTACAGAAGAAATGAATTGTTTTTTCTATTTTTCTCAGTAGCCATCCCTAATCACCTTTTCTGTATCCATCTGTCTTGAGAATGAAATCTAGGCATTTGAATTTTTTTGTAAGTCAAATACTAAAAGGAAACAATGCCTTCACAAGTCATTTCTATTTCACATTCAAACCGGCATTGAAAACATCTCGTCGGTGAAAATATCATGGAGGTTTTAGAAAATAAAATATTGGGGGCATTGGAAAAATATTGCAAAACAAATAAATACAAAATTGATGAAAAAAGTAAAAAAAAAGCCACATGTATACACCTCTGCAGGTGAGTGATATTTTTGTTTGTTGTGTAGATTCAGAAGTGTCCTCAGACACATAACTTTATATATCATGGAAAAATATTACATTACAAATTACAGGAGTTTACAAATGTAAACTCTCACTCACACATTCTCACATTACATTACAATGAAATTAGGAAACTAACCTATTTATAAGCTCTATGTTCTAACTTAATCTAGTTAAGGATCACTTGGAAAACCAACAAGTGTCCATTTACAATAAATGACCTTCTAACCATTATACTAACTTTATTCCTATTTTAAAGCCTAGGAAACGACTCTATTCTAGAGTCCTATTTTTACTAACAAAATACTAATTCTAAGTATCTCTAATATTTATTAAATATTATAATTTAATAAATATATTTATCCTAACTTTACATTATTTAATTTATGTATTTTTGGATTTAAAATTGCCTTTATGAAAGAGGCTAACATCCCCCCCTTCAAGCATAAATCCAAAATAAGAACGAGGAACCATCTTCCAAGTTCTCAAGTTGATGCTGAAAAAATCTTCAATCTCAAGAGACCATGAGTCAGTTGTATGTCTGATTCATCTTTGAATGTTTCTTGACAACTCTATCAAGTGCCAAGTTGCAAAAGGATCCATCTATCATTTGCATGAAATAAACATCCTTTGTCCACTGAAAAAATTTGTTCAAAGCCCACTGGCTGATGATGTCAAAAACAACTTACTGTTGCTTTTGCTGTGTTGAAAACTGTTCACTGTTGCTTTGCTGTTGACTACCCACTGGAAAATTTGTTGATGCCCACTGGAAAATTTATTGATGCCCACTGGCTGTTGAAGATGCCCACTGGATGCTTTTGCTAGTTTTGTCGAGACTTTCAGTCTGAAAACCACTGTCAATGTCATTGACATTTTCCCCCCTTTGTCAGCTGAAAGGAGAGACAATTCTCTTGAAAAATATTCCTGAACTCCCCCCCTTTAGGTGTAGGAGTTTTACACTGGTGTACTCCCCCATTCAACTGCATGAGAGTACCATCATATTTTCACTGTTGGCTACACTATGTGTGATTTTATGCGATTTTAGAACTGAGACAATCATTTGACTGTCGATGACCATTTCCAAGGGTTGATCCATTCATAATGTATCTTCAAGCTGGATGATTTTTGTTGGTTGCAACATTTTTCTGAGGAATGATTGGGCTTGCCACAATGGCGACAAGGATGGAGATCAAAACAGTGATCTTCCATATGATTGGTTCTTTGACAATGAGAACATTGCGGTTGGACTTCAACTTCAGGTTATGTGCAATTATGTTTGTCTGCAACTTTGGGTTGCCTGCATTGCTGGTTGTCTGCAACTTTCTCAGAATATTCTGAGGTGAGTGGTGCAATAAATCCTCCACTGACGAACTTAATTGGCTTGGAATAATCTATAATATGCAGGTTGGTGTCATTGTTGACATATCCTAAGTCACGTCGATTCTTGTTATTCTGAATTTCTTCCCAGGGCTTGATGATGGGCTTGGAAGAAATTTGAACTGGAACAAATTCAACACTTGAAGTTGTTTGAAGGAATGACTTATCATCTGGAGGGTTCAAAGAATTGAAAGTATCACTCTTTTATTGCAATTCAATCCTTTGAAGTTGCGACTCGAGTTGAAGAAACTCAATAGTTTCATGTGTTTGTTGTAGATGCCGTGAAAGATCAGCAAGAGTGTCTTTGCTTGTGTGCACCATGTCTTCATCACTGGAGATGACCAAACTGTGAAGAATGTTTAACAACTGAATATGTTGCGCCATCTGAACTTGCTCACTTGAAATCAGGCTCTCTTGTTGTAGATATCATACTTTGAACTGTTTCACTTGAATGACAGGCTCGCTTGAATGTGGCTTGAATGGTACGCTCGCTTGATATGTTGCTTATTGCACTTGCTGGGAACACTTGCTATAGTTGTAGAATTTTCTCGCTTAAACTCGGGAATTCATGCTTGCTTGATGATTATCGTGTTTGTTTAAGCACTCACTTGAATGACTTGATGACTTCACGCTCACTTGAATGAATAGCCATGCTCGCTTAATGTCGATCTCAACTTGCTTGATTGATGTTAGAGTTGAACTTGTTTGGTTGCTTTCATGGTTGCTGCAATGAACTTCACTCTGGCTCGCTTGAAGGTTTGAACTTTGTACTGTCTTGACGCAATTTTCTTGAATGAATAATCACGCTCGCTTGGAGGAGATGTGAATTTGTTTCTTGTTTGTTTGCTTGTGAACACTATCGACAATGCACCCAAGAAAGCTTACAAAGATTTTAATGATTCGCTTTAAAAACAATGAATTCACTTGTCCTATTAAAAATTCATTACAACAAGTTCTGAAATGAATTTTTAATGATTCAATTAAAACAATGAATTTGATTACAAGTTCTGAAATGGATTTGCAAGAATGCTGATGTAGACTTTGCTTTGAAATGCATTAACTTGACTAAGTGAATTTGATTGTTGATGTAGAATGCTGATGGAGACAATCGTTGATTATATGTTGTAGTTACACAAATGCATGTCTTGAGCTTGCAGCTATGTGTTGTGCTTGCTGATATTGAACTTTATGTATGCGATATTAAATGAAAGTATTGATGTGTTACAACCAGACACAAATCAGAAGCAAAAACATGAAGCCATAAAAAAACATGTGCCATCACAAACACACATGGTGTACCTAAGATCCCCTTATTCAATTTCGGGTGGATCTAGGACACAATCACCAAAAAATGATATCTTTATTAAGTATTGAATACATAAAAAATCTCCACCTTCAAGTAAAGAATATGCCAAGCTCACAACCCTTGGAAGCAATTTTTCTTCAAAATCTGAATGGATAGTGACACGATCTCTCTCAAAGTAAAACAATAATTTGAATTACAAAAATGGTTTTCCCTTATCACTCCAAATACAAATGGAAACACTCCTTATCTCTCCAAATTACAAAAGACAACTTATCAATCCAAAAAATAATTACAAACACTCCTTATCTCTCCAATTTTTTGTTACAAATTCTTGAACCCAAAAATATGCAAAGTGGAATAATTCTCTTTTCCACTAAACCTCTCTTAACATTATCCACTATTCACTTAAAAAACACTATAAGTATGTCTCCACTTATTCTCTCTCATGACTCTATTAAGTCTCTCTTTAAAGTTTCATTTAAAACATTTATGAATTCACTTTAAAATACCCCAATTTATCATCCCTTTTTAATTTATTTGAAACTACCATTTAAAATGTTTTGAGGGAGTCCCTTTAATAAATTTAATTAAAAAATGAATTCACGTTGATGGAGTCGCTTCAAAAAGTGAACGACTCTCTTCCTTTTTTTTTAAATGTAAAAGAACACTATAAAGCGCACCATGTTATTGTAGATACCACTTACTAGAAGTAGGAGAACTTTGAATTGTGTATATGCTATTGATCTTTGTCTCTCCAACCATAGTGATCCACGAATCTCTGCCTGAATTGTTGTTGGTAATGGGTCTGGTCTTCTCATGCTCCTCCTTGTGATTTTCCAAGAGCAATGTAGACGTTGTGTTCCAACACAGCCGCTCACACCACGGTTTTTGCAAGGAAATTGTTTTTATTGGTTGGTTGGCTCGACGCTATATCTACTCACATATCTATACAACCCCTCATGGAGGAGATCCATTTAAATGTAGAAGAGAGTGGCCCACTTAATCTCACCTCCAAATTTGAGCCATATCAATGCATCAACCAAAGGTAGTGTAACAGGTATCAATGCATCAAGAAAAAGGTTGTGTAATAGGTATCAACGCATCAACCATTAGGGAGCCCAATTTTGCACTCAAGGAAGCTCCAACCTGACACCTACCCACTCTGAATGTGTCAGACTCGTCCCCCTAGCTGCACGAAAGGATTTTAAATTATGCACTACACGCTAGAGGCTCTTTGCAGACTCAGGCTTTCGCAGATCCAACTCTTCAAATAGTGGAGATTTGGATGGCACTGCAACTCATATCTCCTTGGCTACACCTATTCTATCTTAAGGTTTTGTGAGGCCCTCAGCAGTAGTGACTGTTCTCACGTTAAACTTTGGGGCATGCTATTACAAGCAGATCACATGTGAAACAACCTTATCCAACAATAGAAATACAATCATAAAAATCAAAGTGAATAAAAATAGTTATCAAAATTAGCTAATAAATTCTTGATTCTTAAGAAAAGCATTGAATTTTATCAAGCTAAACTGATCCAGCCTATAAATAGCAACTTGCAGAATTATGAGTGATTTTAGTTAAACATCCCATCCACTTCTCTGACACTCTAAGAATACTAGATATATCAGCAGTAGTTGATCTTTACAAATGTCAAATACCATCAAACCTCAAATTTAGGGCCCATATACTGTTTTCCTCTAACAAAAAAGTCACTGGGATAATCTACCTCCAACCATGCGTAACCTTGATCTTCATCAGCTTTCTTGATAAAATTTCTCGGAAAAGCTGCATATGGGTAATCACGATAGTATGTGCAATGCCTGCTAGTTTTTTCCGAGTAAGGTGGTGCAAGGACATCAAGTATTGCACAAGATGTCACTCCTGTGAAAGAATGTAAATTTCCTCCTTGATAAATAAGCTCCAAGCTCACCGCACCAGTCTTCCTTCTTGGCTTCCTTAGCATTCATAGTCTGGTCAACACCACAGCATGCAGACCATGCAGACCGCTCGTTGAACTAAACAGGCCCTAAGAACTATAGGGGCTCCGATACCACATGTAGATTTAGAAGTGTCCTCAGACACATAACTTTATTGATCATGGAAAAAGATTACATTACAAATTGCAGGAGTTTAAAAACGTAAACTCTCACTCTCACATTCTCACATTACATTACAATGAAATTAGGAAACTAACCTATTTATAAGCTCTATGTTCTAACTTAATCTAGTTATGGATCACTTGGAAAACCAACAAGTGTCCATTTACAATAAATGACCTTCTAACATTCTACTAACTTTATTCCTATTTTAGAGCCTAGGAAACGACTCTATTCTAGAGTCCTATTTTTACTAACAAAATACTAATTCTAAGTATCTCTAATATTTATTAAATATTCTAATTTAATAAATATATTTATCCTAACTTTAAATTATTTAATTTATGTATTTTTGGATTTATAATTTCCGTTATGAAAAAGGCTAACATGTTGTGCAGAAGTACTGTGATATTTTTGTTTGTTGTGCGATAATATTGTGATATTATTTGGGATGAAAATATGATAATATTTGTGGGCAATATTATCATTCCATTTAAAAAATTGGAACATTGTGATGTTTTCAACAATGATTCAAACCATTAAAACTAATGTATGACCTTTGTACATTCATATCCATAACCATAACCACACAATATATATTGAGTAGTTTCTGAATTTTTTAGCTCCCCTCTTTAAACCATCGAAGAACAATAATATATCATCGACAAATAATAAATCAGTTAAAATATTTTTTTTTAATTTTTTTTTATTTTGACCCCTTTTAAGAATACCAATTGTTTTACTTCCAAAATTTCTCGGCATAGCCCGTATTTGACCAAAAAAAACAGAAGGTTTGAGAGTGGACAACCCTATTTTATACCCCTTGGGGGTGTGAAGAATGCAGAGGTTGCTCTATTGATGAGCATAGCAGAAGAGGAAATTATAACTTATGACACATCTCGTAATTCACTTCTGCAGTTGTGACATCTCATAATTCACTTGACCACCAGATAATTGAGCCCCATATGTATTGACACCATATTCAAATACAACTAGTTTGTCCTATCATATGCTTTGAAAAGGTCCAACTTGATTACCAAAGTTGTCATCTTTCTGGATTGATTTTGCATGAACCTTTTTGAGTAAATCCTATGGCTTCATGGATTTTCTTGCGAACTTGAAATCCAAATTGTTTAGGAGAGATTACCTTTGAAAATGGCTCGTTAAATGTCACCGCTAATACCTTGGAAATATTTTTATAAACACATTTACAAAAGGATATTCTATGTTGTGTGAGTTTCTGGAATGTTGGGGCTATATCATTAAAGACGTCTAGCCAGCCCATGAATATCTCTCCAAAACTGAAATGCTTCCCTTGCAACTATTTGGGAGCATACAGTACTGGTCCTATTGCCTCAATTCCCTGTGCACAGATAGGGTTCATAGATCTTTTTCACACCCCACATTGATGGGTGTGCAACTCAACACATTCCATTATACTTCAAAACTTAGATAACTTCTGAGTGCACATTTTTTCTAGAATTCTCAATTCAAGGAGATCCTTTGCCTCCACTGCAATCCTAAAGGGATATCAGTCAACACCACCCAATTTTAATGAAACTATCTAATCTAGGCTTTAAAATGTGGTAAAAAAGACTTAACGTGCTTTATCAATGGTTTTTTCTTGAGTGAAGGGTACAATTTTGCTAAGGCCCCAACAGAGGAGTCCAAGAATTAATATCACTAACATCAAGGTACACAAAGGGCTTGGTGCTCATGATTAAATGCCAATCCATGACCCTGAAACACGATAGAATCTAATGAGAATTTTGCAATCCTACCAATCCTGAAATCGTGAAAACTGTTGAATTTTAAATGGGATAGGAAATTATACTTTCTCGAGGGTTTGGTGCTCTTGATTAAATTCCAATCCCATATCCTTATACATGATATAATCTAATGAAAATATTGCAATCCTACCAATCTCTAAATCCTGAAAACTGTTGAATTTTAAATGAGATAGGAAATTTTACTTTATCTATGGCTTGGTTCTCTTGATTAAATGCCAATCTCATACCCTTATACATGATAGTATCTAATGAAAATGTTGTAATCATACCAATCATGAAATCCTGAAAACTGTTGAATTTTAAATGGGGTAAGAAATTCCACTTTCTCCTGATGAAATTCGATGAGGTTGGAATCAATCTTAGAGACTATTTTCCCAACATGCTCCTACTAAATTGAAAAGGGTTTTTTCTATTTATTGTTTATGCCAAATATTGTAATAGCAATGCTAGTGCAACGATGCTAAAAGGTCACTTTCTTGTTAATTTGACCATGAATGTCTCTTTTAAAATGAAATATTTCTTAGCTTTGTTTACGTTAGTGGTTCACTAAGAAATTTTCTACAGTCTCTTCTTTAAAGGGTGGTAGCTCAATGGAAGAGAACCTGTTTTACAAGCAGGAGGCTGGTGGTTCGATTCCATCGTGCTCTGATATTCATAGGGAATGGCGGCGATCAATTTTTGGTGACGAATGCTCTTTTGACCATCACCAATGAGCTTATGGTGACATTTTTTGACCCTCACTAAAATATGAATTGGTGATGGTCAACGAACACCACCATATATACGCATCAATAGTGACGACCATGAAAGGTCTGTCACCCTAAATTGTTGTTGTTGATATGAAATGGTGAGGGTCATTGTTTGTCATTATAGTAAATATTTGTGACAGACCTCGATGTCACGAATGAGCTTATCATGAGAGTTTTTTACCCTCACCAAATATGAAATGGTGACGGTCAACGAACGTCACCATATATATGCACCAATAGTGATATTCATGAAATGTCTATCACCAAAAATCGTTGTTGTTCATATGAAATGGTGACGGTCACTATCCACCATTATAATCAATATTTGGGATAGACCTTTAATGTCACCAGAGCACATGCTTTCGGCGACGCCACCTTTGGTGACATTCAGGATTTTGGTGATGGAGGCTATTATCTGTCACCATTGCTCATATGAAATGGTGGTGGTCACTATCCATCATTGGTGACAGATCTTGAATGTCACCACAACCCCTTTACTTTCGGCAACGCCACATTTGGTGACGTTCATTTTTTGGTGAAGAAGGCTCTTTTGACCCTCATCAATTAGCTTATGGTGACATTTTTCGCCCCTCACCAATGTCCTTTTTTCTTGTAGTGTGAGAAGAAAAACTTTAGTCAAATTATAGGAATGAATATTTTTGGAATCCCAAGGAATCTAAACTATTCCATTAGGGGGGAATTTTCACAGTGACAAAATTATGCTAAGTTTATACTCATTCTTCCCATTTTTCCATAGTGAACCTAATGGTGTAATCAATTTCCTCATATGAGCAGTGGAATTTTAGTCAATTTGCATCATATAATATTTGAGGAATCTTGGAGATTCCCTAGAGGCCAAATTTTCACATTTTTAGAACAAGGCTGAGTTTATACTCATTTTACTCCATTTTTCACATGGAGTGCAGTGGTGAAGTCCGTTTTGTCATCTGAGTAGCATAATTTCATTCAACCAACGAGAAGGATTCTTTGGGGAATATTTTAGATTCCCTAGGGTCCATATTTTGACCGAAGCATAAAGGGGTTGAGTGTATAGTCATTTGAAACGAATGTATGATAGGAATTCAATGGTGTAGTACATTTCTTAGAGGTGTGTATTTTTAGGCCACCTCGGTAAATGGAGGTATAAGGTGTCTTTTGTACATGCATGTAATTTAATTTTTTCTCGAGATTAATGAAACCGACCTCCCCACTGGGTGAACTCCATTATCAACATTATGAGAGCTGAGAGACGTAGCCCACACTGGGTGAACTCCATTATCAACATTATGTGTCTTTGTTTCTCATGATTTCATTTCATTTCTGTTTATGTTACATCTATGCATTTTATGGTTACATGATTTGTTATATGCAATTTTGAATGCATGAATGAACTACAAATATCTAGATCAAGTTTGGTATCAGAGAAAGTATTTTGTTGATGTGAATTTCAAGTGTATGATAACTAGGTAAAAGCTCCAAAGAGGTGAAGGAAAACACAAATCCTTTTATCGAGAAGTGGGGCGTGAAACATGAAGAAGGAAAATGGTAGATGAAGTTTCCCGGCTGGATGAAGAGCGAGATTATTGCAAGGCCTTCTATGTCATGGCATCAAAATTGGACAAATTGTTTGCAAAATTTAAGAAGAAAATGAAGAAATAGAAGAAAGAACAAGTTAGTCATCCCTCTGTGAATCATGAAGGAGGAGGAAAATAACCTCCTGAACCTCCCTCTCCATATTCCAGAAAAATTTCTTTTTTTTCCTCTTCTCATCATTCTAGAGGTAGAAGAACTTGTAAAAAGCCCCTTTTCAAGTTGGATTTCAAGTCTCATTTTCTTGTTTTTAGTGGAGAATATAATGAAATAAATCTAGATAACTAGATCATACAAGTTGAAGTATATTTCCACATGCAATGAATCAAAGAGGATAAATCCAATATCCAGCTAGCATCCTTTCGATTTAGTGGAAATTCTCTCGTCTGGTGCGAAGGCAAGTTGCAAAAAGGTGGTAAGAATAGTCATAAGCTTCTTTCATCTTGTTCTAAGTTTTTTTATGCTTTAAGGGGACAATTTACCCTTTGGGTTATAGACAAAAGACCGTGATGGAATGGAAACATTTGAAACAAAGTAAAGGTCAAAATGTTCAGAATTTTACAGGGGAGTGTATGAAGAAATCATTGGCATTAAATGTTCCACTAGACACTCCTAAGACGTTGATGAAATATATTGGCTCTTTGAATAGTTATTTTCACCATTCATTGTTATTATTTGAACCTAAAACTCTTTATAAATCTAGTGTGAAGGCTATACATCTTGAAATAAGGGGGAAGCATGAGTTAGAAAACCACCCAAAGAGGAAAAAGATAACTAAGCAAAATGAATAAAATCCCTCATGTAATCATTGTGAGAAAGAAGGGCATGATGGGAAAATTTCTGGAAACTTCATCCATAATTAAGGCCAAAGAGGAATGACAAAAAAGAGAATAAGAATATAGATGCAACTATACAACAAGACCAAGAATATGAATCAAAGGATTATTAGTAGATCACAGCTGCAATATTTGTAGGTCTTAGACAAATTGACCTAGGATCGGACTCAGGCGATGAAATGAAGATTGCAGATCTTGGGAATGAAAAAGTTGCACCTATTGACTTGGGTTTCGATTTAGTAAATGAGATCAATATTTCATCAGAAATTGTGCCAAAGGTGAAAAGGGAACCAAATATTGCATGGCTCCAAGCACTCAAAGAAATCAACCAAAATATTCAGGCAAAGAATTTTGAACTAAGAAGACTCCTGCAACAAGAAGAAAAGGAGAAACAAAGGTTGCAACATCCGCTACAATCCAAGAGGGATTCCCTGGAAAAGTTGCAACATAACAATCCTGAGGTAAAAATTCATTCCTCAATTTCATGTTCTTTTTATGATGATGATTTTGCTACTTTTGAGAAGCATACTATAGGAATTGGATCAAAATTTATGAAAAATATGGGGTACCAAGGAAAGGGCCTCAACATTAATGGCCAGAGAATTGTGAATCCCATAAAAGTAGAGGAATTTCCTTGTTATGCAAGACTTTGGTATTTCAAAAAATAGGTTGGAGAATGATCCAAGAAAACCAGTGACTAGCCAATGACAAATCATGGGAGCACCTCATCAACATCCAGTGATAGTGGGGATTCCACGGGCACTTATCAGAGGCGCACCAGGAATAGGCATTCAAAGATGATATAAAAAGTTCATAGGATAAAGAATCATTGTATTCTACAACAATGATATACACTAGAGAGCCACATGTCAGATACTCCATGCCTAGACAACACTTATGAAGGAACAAGTTGGTGAAGATGTTCAACAAGAGAATTTGAAACAGGGAGATTACATATTCACTTTGTTGAGTGAGAGATGGTTCTACTAGATATATTAGTTTGTCATGGCCACATTTTTTAAATCATGTGTTGCGATGTAATTGTAAAAGTGATGATATGTTTTCCATCACTTATTAAAGAAATGATGATGTTTTTGGCCATTTGATGATAGTTTGGGTATTGGTTTCTATTATGTTGTAAGCTTGACCAAATATCATGTTATAAACTCTTGGAAGTAGTGGGTTTGCTTGGTTCATGTAAAGGAACATGTATTTTAAAATATTACAGTACTAGAGGTTTGCAGAGGATGCAGGTATCATCTCATCACTTATGGCTCCGAAGAACAAAGGTGATGGAGAAATAAGTATGGATTGATAGGAAACTTTTTGAGAAGACAAGGGAGTAAAACATATTACATATAGTGTTTATGATTTTGGAGGATGAGAATCTTGTCAGTGGGGAGGAATGATCTAGGTGGCTCCACAAACACTCAATGATCAAAGAGTGCACATGAAAGGCTCAAAAATAAAAGTTCTTGGATTCCCATGAAATTAGGGTGATATCGAAGATCTTGTCATAAGATTTCCAATGATGCAAAAAAACCTCAATCTGAGTTCGTATGCAAAATTTATGGGCAATCAAATTTTTGGTCAAACTAGGCTCATTCGCTAAATTTGGCAGGAGAGCCAACTAAATTTGGAGGTCCGCTATGTTAGTATCTTATAGTCATAGTAGTAAAAAATAAAGTTTTGTATTTAAAATGATTTTTGCAGATGTGTAAAGGTTTGCTATGATATTTTAGATATCAAACTATGAGTCTTGATCTAGAATAAACTTTTCATTATTGAATGTAATTATGTAAGTGTATGTGATAGGTCATGCAAATGGTCATTTATATTCTAATAGGTCAAGTTAGGTGAGTCTAGGGTCATGTTTCACAAAAAAAGCATGAGTGAGGTCATGGTGTCATGTATTATCATTATTAGCACAAATTTGTAGGGTCACTTGGGTCAGTTAGAATGTAAAATCAATATCAACCATTGCATCACTTTGGTACAACAGTTAGGAGGAAAACGATGCACTTTTGACAGGTGATGCTTTTTTATGATTAAGCTTCAAAATTGTAACCATCATCCTTGAAATGTGGATTCAAACACCTTTGGAGTTAAAATTCTTGTTTAACCTTCAAGAAATACCTAAGAGCCTTTCATTTCTCCATCAATTTTTTTTTTTACAATGGTTGGAGTTCGCTACAAAAAGGGGGCAGGGGAAGCACCTCGCTTGCAGACAGGTGTTATGCTCACACACAAGCACTACATTTTTTCAAACCGTTGGTGAATTTCTCATTCCAGGAAAAAAAATTTCATTTTTATTGAAGCCTTTGTTTTGAATATTGTTTAAATTACTCCAATTTGATAAGAAAATGCATTGTAACCCTACAAAATTCTAAATTCTTAGGTTGTTTCATTTCCTAGAAAATTTGTTTCACTTTTCGTTTTTGCTTTCTTCAAGTTCTTACCCTCACCAAACAACCACAGTTTGTTTTCCACCTTGATATTGTAGCCTAACATATAGTTCAAGTGATTTAAAAGTTCTTACCTAGTCATTTCTTTCCTCAAAGGTCAAGAAGTATTTTTTCCCCATGTGTTGCGCTTTTCACGCTCCGCCTGTATTTCTAATTCCTACCATTATAACCAAGCAAACACTAGCTATTGTTTTTTGTTTGGGAGGTTATTTTTGTTTTCCAAGTTTTATTTTCATGCTAAATTATCACAAATACCTCATATAAGTTCCTTTTCATCATTGCCATCCTATTTTTTGCAATAAATAAGCCTACACTTAGATTGCATTCAAGAAACCCTAGAGCATATCTCTACCGTGAAAATCATGTCAACCCCATATAGAAAGAAATATAAGGGTGGAGTCACTATGAGATTTGAACCCCAAGACCTCACCTTGTTCAATTCATACTAAAAAATTAGAGTTTTCCTTGAACAAGTTGTATGCTTAACAATATATGAAAAAATCTAGGGATACAATGTACAAGTCACTAAGGAGTTTGCTATGAATTTCACTGAGATGGAGGTTAAAATTGGAGAGCTCACATTTCCAGTTTCAGATGTCACCATATTTTCTTCAAAAAAGGTTCCTCTGCAGGGAGAGTAGTGGTTCAAGGGCATGCTTCTAGACATTTTGAATTATAAATATTTCTTGAAGCCTGAGTACAAAGATAAAGAGTATGGTACCATTTTCCCTAAGGAATATGTACTTGAGATATAAAACAAGAATTTTCAAGAAATACAGAGATACTTTACGTGTGAGGGTAGGTTTGGGAGGATATATAAGTACCATTTTATATGTAATATTCCTAAATTAGCACACAGCTAATTGGAATATTAAATTTTGATTTTTCTCTTAGATAGAGGAATAAAAGGGTATGGAGACCCATAAATCTCCTTAGTAAGAACAAAATACACTCCTAGTGTGAATGGAGGTCATCCAAAAGCTGGATTGAAGACCCTTAGGTGTGAAAAGGGGCTAGATCATGAAGATTGGGTCAACTTTGACCAAATCAAACAGCGTTGTTATGGATGAGTGGCATTCATGGTGGGACAACACAGTTTTGGAGGGAGATTGATTGTATGGAGGTAGTGACCTAATTGAGTGGGGCCAAGGGTGAGGAAGCTCATAGCTTATATAAGGAAGAGGATTGTAGCCATATGAGGGTATTTTTTATATGTTTTTTTAATACTTTTTGCTCTCTTGAGTTGTTTAGCTAATATTGCAGTGTTGTTTAGCACAGGGTGTTCTCGAGCGGGAATCCCACCTCTTTCCTTGAGATGCCTCTTGGAGGAGTATTGAACTAAATTTCCACACTCAGGCTTAAGGTCGAGCTACAAATTTCTTCATCAGCGCAATTTTTGCCTAGAGTTGTGCTGTGTAGCAGGGTGCAGCAAAGGAGAATTATATTGGGTGACTTCAGAGCTAGTTTTGCAGTGGAGGAAGGTTTCCATCCATTGGAAGGACTGTAAAGAATCCCTTTGGGCTTTATTGACATATTTCGCATCAGGCCAAGGAGTATTTATCCCTTACAACGCAGTTTCAGTCCAGATCTATGTTATTTTAGGAAGGAGTTGCAGGGGTGGTTGCAGTGTTTGTTTTGAGAAGTGATTTCTTCAGTGAAGGAGCCATTATTTCATCCAGAGGATCTATTGGAGAAGATTTGTAGGTTTCTACATCAGCTTCAACCTTATCTTCTCATTTCTGTTGTTGTAGCATACCTTCAACCCTAGGGCTACAACTTACATTGGCACATTGTGTGCATTTTCCGTAAACCCTCTTCGGTTGTCTTGGAAAGTTGATCTAGTGCCTAGATATGGATGTCTACAATATATTGGGGCCTATATCAGTATTTTTATATCATTGTATGATCTATAGCTATATTTATGCTTAATATTACTGCGTTGTAGCATCTCTATGACATTTTGTATCGTAGCAGTAGCTCATATTTGGGAGTGATTGTTTATGGGAGGCTTGTCTCCTCATTTCATATGATTCATGCCTCACTATCTTGTATTGATTTTTTGTTATTATACATAATGTTATGGCTCCATAGCAGTCTCCATTTTTTATGTGTTGATCTACACTGCTATTTCCAGTTTTGTGTTCATATATTACTGCTTCCCCATTTGGGAATATTACATTATACTTTTGATGCACCTCAGATGGGAAGAGCCCCTTGAATATGCCCTTCTATCTGTCCAGAAGTCTAAGCAAGATGGAATACAAACTGCAGTGAAAACAAAACCAAGTGGAACATAGTATTTTCCACTTCTCTTTTACCAAGTTGTTGGTGTTGGAGGAATTGGATAAGGGGAATAAAACATGGCAATATTTTCTAAACTCATAAAAGTTGAAATTTGACCTACCAAATAGCTCTTGTAGTGAGAAGGACACACCCTCATGAGTGACAGGCGACAAGAAATCACGAAATGAAAGTTTTGTGAAAATTCCCTCGATTTCACTTCATTCATCAGAAAATAATAAAGGTAGGAAGTTGCATTTTTCTCCTGAAGTAGTGAATGTTCCCAAGAATCGCCTCACTAGATCTGCTGCAAAGAATCTACCCTTAGAAAAAACACTTGAGAAACCATATTAGGCTTTTGAGACTATACCAGAAGATGATGTTCTTGATGATAATACAAAGATATTTCTCAACTACAAGAGGAGCTAAATAAGGAACACATGGTTATTTCACAGTTGCAACACGACCACAGGGAATTGAAGAATGTTACTGTAGAAAGGACAACTAAAATTAGTGAAAAATAAATAGTGACAAAGGCCACACTAATTGTCACCAAATCTAAATACAAGGAGAAGATCTTGAGAGAGGAAATTCAAGAGGTAGAAGCAACATTGGCTAGAATCACTATATCTTCAGCTAGAAAATTGTAGATTCAGGAAGAAAAGATAGTGCAAGAAGAAAATAAAATTATGGTGAATGAAGGCTAGCATACTTCTAACAAAATGAGGATGAAGTTGAAGAAAGCCCATAGTGAAATTATTGAACTTAAGGAGTAGGATGAACATGCTAGAAAAAATATGTATGATCCTTTGAACTTGTATGAGCCAATGATGAAAAATGCTTAGTATATGATGAAGAGGTCTCTCCCACTACATAGGAAGCTAAAAAACATATGTAGGTAGAACCTTACCATGAGGAGGGAGTTGAGGTCTACCAAACAATAGTTACTGGAGATACAAGATAAGGACAGAGGTAAACTGGATTTGTTGGCTGAAGCAACCAAAGTTTGAATGCCTGAATAGGTAAATCAAAGGAATTTTGGCCTTTTTTCTTTTTTGTCCAAGAGTGATGGTTGAATGAAGTTGTATGAGGGGGTCATGCACTATTTGAAGCTTTCTTGATAGTACAGTTAATTAGATTCAAGAAACCATAAAAATTTATTAAAAGAGAATCTCAATCAACAATTTTGTAGCTTGTCCAAGCATTAGAGTTAGGGTTTTCACGGAAATAAGGAATTTTATCATATTTTTGGTGAGTGGAGGATTGAAAAGGGGTATAAAAAATGTTACAATCATTAGCATATTGTACATATTGTTCAAATACCTCCACCTTGATCAAGCCATGGAGAATAGGTTTCACTGTGCTTTCTCACAGGCATTGCACTTTTGTTGAAGGTGATATTTTGAGAGTTGGGAGATATGCGTGATGAGAGAAGGCTTCTAAGGAGGAATTTGATTATGTCCATGATGTTTCACATGTGTAACAGTAAGAAATAAACTCATGGAGTGACTGGTGCTACATCAACCATGGATTCCATGCACTTCTTTGTTGTGTTTCTGCTAAACTAGGAGGTTGCATAGCGCCGACACTGGGCTTCCACACAATCAACATTTTGAGGTAGAATTTCATGTCAAAAATTCATGTGATTTGTTTTTATGATCATGGTAAATGTTATGAGGCATTAAAGGACTTATAAGATAAATTTAGACTTAGTATTTAATGTAAATATGCTAGAAAATAATTTGGTCAAACAATTCCTAATTGAAAAAAACAAGTAGTTCTATATTCACTACATTAGCTAGAAACATAAATCCTATTAAGGAATTTGGTTCCTAGAGTTGAGAAATAATTCGTTTTGATCTATTTATTTTGTAATTTTAATGAAGAAAAGGGTTGGTTAGGTTTGAGAAGAAGATTCTTTGTGTGCATTGTATTTTTTCTGAATATTTTCCAGTGAATGAAAGACAAAGGTGTGGCTTTACAGGGTTTCCTGTGTTAGCTCCCTATGGTGATGTGATTTCTGATGTTGTAAGTTTTTCTCTTGTCATTTCTATACCATGAATGTTTTTCTTCATGTTTGGTTAGATCATGACTTATCTCAGAATTTATTTTTAAAATGCTCTAATATATTTTTCCAAAAATTCTATGTTTTCTTCTTAAATAAAATTTATAATTCATGCCACATCTTGATGCTCTTTATGTTATTTCATCATTATTCTAGTCACCCTTGTACAAAAAATTAATTTTATTGTACTATTAGGACTTCCTACCTTTCCCCTGTAGAAGACCCCTCATATCTTCATCCTATCACTGGGAGATCATCAACTTGACATGACTCCATGCCCAATCGAACTGTCTTCTCTCTTGCCAACAAACCTTTAAAATACATATCCCTATAAGCACTATACCTAGCCTAAGAACTAAGTGACTACAAATTTTACATAGAGAGACCCCTATATAAATTTGGAAGGGATAAAAAAAACTTCCAAGTAGTTTGTGGTTACCTCTCAGTTTCTCTCCTCAACCTAGAGAAATTACAGATTGCTAACAAGCTAAAATTTGGGTTCTGACTAAATTTGGTGAAAGATGCAAAATTTGGTGGCCAAAAATGAGGCAACAATTTGGCACTTATCGACAATAGATTCCAATGGTCGGAACAAGATAATTTTTCTCCTCTTTATTTTTTCCAGTGTCCTCAAAAATACGGCAGAAATTTTTTGTTCAAGTTGATTTTAAAACAAATTAAAAAGGAGGGTGGCGAGCCACTACCCTCACCACCCCATGACATGTCATATATATATACACCATATATATTAATAGTGGATGGGGCAACCGCCAATGGACCCACCCAACCAACCACACTGTATATAATAAATCGGAGTTGGTAGGGCCTGAACCTGCGTTGGGGCCCGCTCATTGCAACAACTCCACATTCCAAAAAGAACAAAACCCCAATTTCAAACGTCGGGCCAAAGTTAATATAAAAATGATATTTCATATGTGGGTGTGGATGGGTTTTTAACTCGTGACCTATGCCGATTTCAATGACCTATCCATAGTCTACCAACCAAGTGCCCAATGAGCACGACTTTGTTATTAATGCCCAAAAATTTATATAAAAAATAGATTCAACCACTCGACCAAGGGAAGAGGAAATGAAGGGAGGAAGAGCCACACGAAAAAATGAGGTGTGGGCATGGTTTTAAAAAGTAAAGAATATTCTTAGGGAATTTTACACTGGATATTCCCTATGCAGGATCTTAAGGAGAATCTTGAAGATTCCCTTGATGCCAAATTTTTAGACTGATAGATTCACACCAAGATTATACTCAAAGAAAATTGAATTTTTGAGGGAACGTGATGGTGTGATCTGTTTCCTCATTCGACCAAAAAATATTTAGTTAACTTACCGGGAGTAATATTTTCGGAATCATGAGGAATCTAAAAGATTTCCTCGAGGCCAAATTTTCACAATGACAGAATTATGTCGAGTTTATACTCAGTTTTCCACAAGGAGTGTGATGGTGTAATCAATTTCCTCATCTGATTAGCATAGTTTCAGTCAATCTGAAACACAAAATATTTATGGAATCATGAGGAATCTTGAATATTCCTTGGAGGAAAAATTCTCATTGTTCCAAAACAAGTAAGACTTTATACTCATTTTACTTGTTTTTTCACAAGGAGCGCAATGGTGAAGTTATACTTTTCATCTGAGCAGCAAATTTGTAGTCAACTAGTGACAAGGAATCTTTGGGGAATATTTACGATTCAAGAGGGTTCAAATTTTGACCGAAGTAGAAAGGGGTTGATTTTACAGTCATTTGACATGTTTTTGCACCAGGAATTCAATGGTGCAGTCCATTTCTTCATCATATGTGTGCATTTTAAAGCCATCCCAGGAAGTGGAGGTATAAGGTTCCTTTTGTAAATGCATGTAATTTCATTTTTTCTGAATCTTAATGAAACTGGCCTCCCCACTTTGAGAAAAGCCCAAATATATAGCCCAAACTAGGTGAACTCCATTGTGAACCTATTGTGGCTTTGTTTCTCATGATTTCCTTTTATTTCCATTTATGTTATGTGTATGCATTTTTATGGTTACATGCTATTTTATATGTGATTATGAATGCATCAATAAAGTAAAAATATCCATATCAGACACCCAACCTCATGCGTAGGGTATGAAGAATATTCGTAAACTCTGACATGTCTTGGTTGCTTTCCTACAATAGTGTGGTCCTTTCTTTGTACTTATATTCATAACTTCTGATAGGTTAATATTTTTGCTTGAAGCCATATCAGAAAGAATTAAAAGAGGTGTGACTAAAGTTAGTGAAGGTTACTCCTCATCCCTATACTCACAGTAAGTTTCCCACTAGTCCTTGACATGGAGGGTGGCCTTGAGGAGTGAAAAGTAATATTTTCCCTATTAAAAAAATTATGGATCAAAAAATATTCTTCCAAAATATTTAACCATGTATTTAGAGCATCTACGTCTATATGGCCTTCAAATTTATGATTTCCAAAGTGAACTGGTACATTAAAGGGGGAAACACATGAGGGGTGAATTCTTGATGAATATGCTTCGCCCACTGGTATCTGCCGAAGGATCTGGGAAAAATTATCCATCATCTCATTCCTTTGTCGCTCGAGGGCCTCTTCGAGTAACAATTTGAAATGATATCTTGCTCCCTCATATTTTTTTTTTTCCATGTGAGTCCATGAGGGTCGGCGAGGCTGGTCTTGAAACTGTTCAACTAGTTCAAGTCCAACTCCTTATACCTCGACCTCATTACGAAGATGCATAGAAAAACAGAAAGAAAAAGTAGAACGGTATGATAAAACTAATCCATATTTAATATTGAATGAAATAAATACAGATTTAAACAAAAATATATATATACAAAAAAAAAATCGATTACTAAATAGGAAATACTAGAAAATGTTTACATGTAGGAAGGAAACAAAATAGCTTGGGTGATGGTAGCTTATCTATGAGAATATATGTTTCGACTACATGCCTTTTGAATTGAGTTATAGTGAGGATATGAGGCCTTTTTAACATGAAAAAACAATGATAAATCCTAAAAATTGAAAAATCTAATCCTATGATATGAAGCACCAAAAGATTGTGGGCCCTGAGGGGGTTAATTGGAATGACAAGCTCTCGGGGTCATAACTTTGGCATATGATATATGTTTGGTACACACAATAAACTGTCAAAACGGTCTATCCAAGGACAAAAGTTTTGACTAGAAATGTTAGATGAAGACTTATGTTTTACCATTTCCCCAAAATACATTGTTTAGGGCCTCAAAATGACTTCGAAAGTTCACGACCTCAAAAACTGCCAAAAAGAAAAAATGCCAAAATAGGAAACTATGGTAGAAATTAGGAAACTAAAAGGAAAAAGTGTTCGGGGTCCAAGTGGAATGGGTAGGTGGCCACCAGTATCCACCTTGATGAACTTCTCTATAACCATAACAAGCACAAAAACACAACATAAACATAAAAAAATTACATCAACACAAGAATTCCATCAACTTCAACATCAACTATGGTTACATTAACTGAGATATTTTTCCATCATACTCTACTACAACTTTCCACCAATAACAATAGTGCCAACGATGTATTTATTTTTTCTACTAGGGGTGTTACCCATTCGAAGTACCCAAGTCACTACTTACCCTGTGATGTTTGTGTGGGACGAAATACCTTATTCCCAAAAAATATCTTTATCAACATTAGTGAGCTCATTTTTAATGTTTGATAGCATTTGAGAATTATTCAATCTTGGGTAGGATTCCAATTGATAATAAGTGATAGATCCCCCTTTTGAGACTAATATATTTTGGTCAAGGATTTCACTCTCTAACAAGTCAGAGATCCCCCTTCTGATATTTATACTATCTTGACAATAATTCCTCTCTCTAACAAGTGACACATCTCCCTTTTGAGAATGATATAGTATCTGTGAGGATTCTACTCTTTAACAATTGATAGATCCCCCTCTTGCTTCATAGTACATATCCCCATGGTAACATATTACACATTGATATGACATTGTGCTGTGAAGTAAAATACCCTCTGCAGACAAAGGTGATCCCTCTAGTCCTAGGGTGGGTCTAGCAACAAGGGAACATACTAACTTCTACCTTCTTAGATCATAAATGAAATTCAAAGCAAGGAAGATGAACTACCTTGTTCTGATGTTTTGTTGTCGTCTTCCAGTGAAGCTTCTTGATGCATCACTCTTCTCAAGCTTGGTACATGCTACTACTAATGTTCGATTACCTGTATAGACAGTCAAGGCACAATGACAAGAGTAAAATCAAGACAAACATAAAAAAATTACAACCTATCTAATTGATCAAGGAATGTTATAAATCTCATTATAAATGTAAACAAGAGTGGAAGATAAACATCAATTTCATTTTATTATGATAAATACAAGGGGAGTTTACAACCAAGCCTTGTTTTTGAGGCTCTCCTTCGGAAGGTTCGTATCCAAGCACATTTGTGACACCCTCATACAAAAAGGTCTAAGATCTCACTGTGTTCCTAAAACACAAAAACAATCACAATATGCTCTATTCTACGGAAGCTATAGTAGCACTATAATTTCTTCTTCTCTCTATGATTGCCATTTCTAAATAACTAGGGTAGCAGAGGTGAAAGAGGTATCCTTATATAAAAATGGAGGAGGAGGATATGGGCCCTAAAATAATGGGAAAATATCTTATCCTTTGGATTAGTTCCTATTTTATGGGAACAAGAAGCTCAAAGGGGAATTCCTAAGCCATATCCTCAAAACAAACTTCTAGCTCTCCATTCGCAAAGCTTCTAGTCATGGAAACTTTGTTTCTATTTAAAAAAAAATCCCAAAAGAGGATCGGCGCGGGTTAAACATCAATACAAAGTGCCGATCGGTGTAGGTCTCAGTGCAAATATTTTCTATCGGCGCAGGTCAAACACTGAGAAAAAGGACTAACCTTGAAAAATAGGTTTTTATAGGTCAAACACTGGTTCAAGGTATGTATTCCATTCTTGTAAAGTTCACAAGGGTCACTGTATGGTTCATACATGATCAAAGAATGGGGAGTACAGGGACAATGACAAATTGTTGTGTAATAGATGCTCGCTAAAGCATGAATTCTGAACACGAGTGATGGATGAAATGCATTATGAGTACATGCAAGGAACTAGATGCTGCCGTCGGGAGACCTACAAATCAAGCATAGATACATATACATAACTATAATCTCTGATTAAAACACATGAATCAAGGTATGGACGCAGCCATTCATAAAAGAGACTATGGTATGGTCGCAGCCATGCATCTTAGAAGGATCACATATAGACTCATGGTATGGTCGCAACCATCCATCTGAAAGAAACATGTATCCAATCATGGAAAAATTATATTGCTTCACAACCTGGACTCTAGAGAATAAAATCTAGGGTCTTTCGCTCTATCACGACCCGATCAGGTACAATTTCATGCATGCATAAATGAGTTGAAGTTGAACATGCAATAAAATCACCTAATTAGGAGTCAATGATGTAAATTGTTAACATGCACAAGAGAAAATACCAATGATGGAAATGGATATCATGGTACTGCCAACACAATCCACAGAAAATGAATAAGAAACTAAAGTCGAATACCTGTGAAATCACCTAATCGAAGGCCAATGATGTCAACCTATCATTAAATGCAAATAACTTGCCATTAGGGCATGCAATCTCTAAGGTACCAGAAAGGAATCTCTAGATTGACTTCCCAGATAATGAGCTAAAGTCAACAAGAAACGATCTATTGAAAGCGGGTCATAATGAATCCCACATCACCGACATGAAATGAATAATGTAATATGAGTGTTAATCAAGACTGAAACAAAGGATCAGTGAATGTACAAACTGCAGAAGGATTTTCTCTTGAACATATCGGCGACACGACTCTGGGATTTGGTAGAATTTGACTCAAATAGGATCAGAGGTCATTTTGACAACATAGGTAATTGAATGAGAGGCAAAAAGATTTCCCAAACCCATGGAGGAAGAGTGACGAAGTGAATATATCCCAACCCGACACGAACTATAGATAAGTGTCATGTTCAAGAGTGACATATTGCCAACACAACTAACAAATAACTTCCATTTTTCCCCACCATTTCTGGCGAGTACATCTTTATTTTTACACAAGCTTGAAGAAGATAGCATATTCTTGTCATATAAGTTTTTTCTTTGGAAAAATCCATCGTAGTACATTTTACAAGCCATAGGAAGGAGGAACTTGACGTCATCATAACGACAGATCCAATGTCATCAAAATTTAACGAGCCCGAAAAAGGAGAAACTCGGAGTCTTTTCATATTTAGAGAGTTTCAAAAGAGTCGAAAATAAAAATCCAAAAGTCCCTTTTCATAAACATTCTCTCATACCTGAAAAGGTAGAAAACAAAATATGAGAGAACCACTTAGTCGCAATTGGCTAAGGTATTCCATTTTCATAAATAGTTTATCCCAACCCAAAAAATGGGTAAACATATACTGAGTAAACAACATTTTTTAGCCTTTAACGAGTTCAAAATGATAAGATCTCAACAATATTTTCATATTTTGAGAGTCATAAAAGAGCTGAAAGTTGACTCCTCCTGGAGGAACGAGTGGCATTAAGGGTAGCAATTAGTTTCCATGATGGTGGAACTACTCATAACAAGTAAAGGTCAAGAGGCTGGTTAACAAGACCACTCATTCCAACTGTTCCTCAAGAATGGGTAAAACAATCAAGTGAGGGTGTATGATCGGCCGAGAAAATGATAACGATGGAATGAGAAAACCAAGGATCATCTAGAAAAACAGGCTGATAAAATGGAAATCACGAGGTAAAATAAGAATGGTTTCATTTTTACACAAGCTTGAGATCAGGAAATTCTACTTCAAGCTGGTTTCATTTTTTAACAAGCTTGAAACTTTTTAGAAAACTATGCTTGAAACTGGTTTCATTTTTATACAAGCTTGAAATGGAAATAAACTATGCTTTAAACTGGTTTCATTTTTACACAAGCTTGAAACGGAAACAGACTATGCTTGAAATAAGTTTTCATGTCCCCAACATGATGACTCAATTCAAGGTACATTCCTCCCAGCTTCATGGAATTCACTTGAGTAGACTACTTGTTACTAACAGGTGGATGGAATGAAGGTTCAATTACGAGATTAGGCAAAAGACTCAACTTGGATTGTAGAAGATCTAGCCAAAGACTCAAATTGAACAGGAAATTTTTTCATTTTTTAACAAGGTTGACACAGTAAAAGAACTCTCCTCTTGATACCTTGTTTTATTTTTTAAAGATCTTGACACAAGAAAAGAACTTTTCTCTGAAGAACTTGTTTCATTTTTTAAGGAGCTTGACACAAGAAAACGAGCTATACTCCGAAAGAAGCTTGTTTCATTTTTTTAAGGAGCTTGACATAAGAAAACGAACTATGCTCTGAAGATCTTGTTTCATTTTTTAAGGAGCTTGACATAATAAAAAGAATTATGTTCCAAAATAGTCTTGTTAAATTTTTTAAGGAGATTGGCATAAGAAAATAAACTATGCTCCAAAAGAAGCTTGTTTCATTTTATAAGGAGATTGACACAAGAAAAAGAACTATGCTCCAAAAGAAGCAGATCATGATGAATAAGAAGTCATTTTCTCATCTGACAAGAGAACAACACTATGGAAATTAGGATCCAATTCCCCCAATACATTGTGTACTACCACACTGACTGAATTATCAGTGGAAATAGACATGGAACATGTGGCCAGATAATTGACTGGTGGTGGGGAAGATAGCACTGATGGGTAAGAACCAGGAAGGGAGGATGGTGGACCGAGAGCCAAATTAGGACCAATGAATGAAAGATGACCAATTGTCACGATTCTAGCTTCATGTATAAAAAAGATCACAGGAAAGAGAGAAGAGACAAGCACTCCCATGACATAAGCATAATCACACCCCAAGAGTAAGTTAAAATACAAGGCGCCTTAGACCGCCATCACATCTATATAGATTTTTTTCCAACCTAAAGTAATAGGAAACTTTAGAAGCATCCCTAATGGTTGACTGGTTCCTATGTTAAAGGCCAACATATTTTGAGTAACAGGCACAAGCGATAGAGAAATGAAAGCTTACTAGGTAGTTGAGGATAGAATACTAACCAAGGCGCCTTCATCTATAATCATTCCTGGTACAACCATATTGCAGGCATGCATAATGATCTCAAAGGGCACATAAGAAGGAATACAATATCCCATAAATCATCTCCAATCAAAGGAAGTGATCAAACTACATGGAGGGGGTGCCATAGGAATAAGAAGATTATCCTCTTGCGTTACGAGAGTGGAAGACCATGCTTCTAAACTCTAGGAACGAGATAAGGAGGATCATTTTCTGGGATTGTGGATGGCAGTCGAAAGATCACGCTCCTGGATCATGGAAAAGGGAGGATCACCCTCCGATCACGGGGAATCAGAGGAAACAAAAATAAAGTGACTAGGATGAGACCCACTCTCGACGAAAAATACTTGATGAACTGTAGGTGAAATGGACTTGGGAGACTAATTTTCAGAGAGAGTGGAATTGACTGGGGATTAATCCCGATCAATGACTTGATCAACTAGTAGAGGACTCGAGGAAAACTTCAGGTAACCAACGATAAGATAGGACTCAGAAGTGGAAAGGGTATCCAATACTTTAGAAGCTTCATCCATATAAGGATAGAGGTGAATGGGATGTTTCCCTTCACAAAACCTATAGATAAATTTGATCTTACTATGTTTCTTACAAGTATTATTATCTCCAGCTAAAGACTCATCATCAACATGATGCCCAAAGGTTGATGATGAAGGATGAATCGTACCAACGGACCACACTTCTAGCACCTTGGGAATACAAGGGAGATCAAGAAGAAGGTGGTCACCCTCACATAGCTTGCAAGGGAATTTGACTATACGGGACAAAATGGGAGGTTTATCGACATTAGCTACATGGGTAGAAATAGTTGTTGATTCCCCCGTAGCTTATTTTCCTTCTTCTTCTTCAAATTTCTCTTCTTCTTCTTAGCGACTGGGTTACTAGAATCTAGACTGTCACCAGGCGAAGAGGAAGAATGAGGTGAATAAATAGGTGAAGAAGGTGTGGGGTCAACCTTAGGATCAACATGGGTTTGACGTGGTTGAGGCAGAGTAGGAATCGATTGAGATAGAGTTTGTATATTTGAAACAACATGGGTTGAAAATAACCAAACTGGTAGAAAAATGGTTAATCCCTGGAGGGACAACGTTGCCATATACGGGGCACCAACATTCCTGAATGAAGAAAAAGGACCAAGATCGCCATCTAAGGGGATTCCTTTTTTGGTGAACTTTGGAAACATTGCCATTGGAATCAAACCTAAAGAATCACTAAGAAATATAACTTTAACCAAGAATATTTTATGGGCAGTCAATTTTAAGACACTGAAACAAAACGTTTCCTTTTCATGTTTTAAGAGTCAAGAAAAGGACAAGAGATGACCCTAGCCACTTTTGGATTTAGCGAGCTCGAAAGGACAAGGGCTTGATGATATTTTCAACTTCAAAGAGTCAGCAAAGATAAAAAATGACTACTTAGGGTATTCTAGGCATAAGGGTTACTAGGTAGTCGTGAACTGCAATATACACCTTCGTGAAAGAGAAATGACTAAGGACTTGACGTACGACAACCAATCTACCTAAATGTTGTGTTTTGTGTATCACAGTTACAGGGCGACAGGCTTGGCTTCCTATGGATACAAGATTGCATCCTATAAGGGTCTCCCTTTATATACACGACGATATGGGGAGCGAAAGTCTGTACTAGCGCTGTCTAATGCAATTTTGTGAGCGACGGCTAGTAGGTTTAATGATGCCAAAACACGTCACTAGCCTATAACTCTAAATGTGAGCGTTAAGTTTCAATTCTTATTTAGGTTGATTTATCCAATTTTAGCAGTTTATCTTGAATTAGGTTTCAATTCCAAGGACCTACTGCTGTCATGGGAGAAATTCTATTTGCAGCTATATGAGAAAAGAAATCTTTCAATTTCATTAATGTTATCTAGTTAAGGGAAGAGTCTCAAAAAATGATGCAACAAATAGTAATACTGCAAACAAAAATTTTTCCTAACTAGATGACTTTCAGTATCCAAAACTAATCTAAAACATTCAAAGATGTGAATTATGCAATGTAATCTATGCAAAATTCTGTTTTTGAAAACTATGCAATTGTAATATATGCACAAGTTTCTTTTTATTTTAAACAAATAAGAATGCACCAAATGCATTTTTCGATGAAATGAGAATCTACTTGATGCATGCTTTTAATGAAATAGAATGCACTCAATGTGAATTTTAGTTTTCAATCATTAAACAATGTAATCTAAGTTCAATGATAAAAATCAAACATGACTTTTCAATGTAACTTGATCTAATGCATTTTAATGAAAAGAAAACTTTGAGATGAAAATTAAATGAATGCAAATTTTCTTAATGAAAAAAGGATGCAACCAAACATTAAGAATACAATCTTGCTTCAAAAACTTTGTAATGAAATTCCTCAAAATTCTACAAGACATATTAGTTCAAGAAAAAAGAGGACTTCCAAAGCGTCAGCTCGAAACAAGGCACTGATTCCCATTTACATCAAGCAACCAAACAAAGAATGCTTTTCAATGGAACAATGAGGAATGTAATCTATGCTCACAAGTGAACAAGAGGACCAAATGAACTTGGATGGACATTTCAGAATTGATCACTCAATAAATAAAAAAAAACTAGAGATGGCTCACGAAGCAAGGAGATTGACTCAATCAACAGGGTGATGTCTCACGAAGCATGCAACCAGGAAATCGATGCACAATCCTAGAAAAACCTAGGGCATTAGGGTGCACGTCTCAACAAAAAGAAAAAAAAAATAACCGAAAACCAAGCCAACGAGTCAATCAAACCAACTTGAGTGAAGGGCAGAAAATGTATGCCATATAGAGAAATGGATCGGAAGGGAAAGACACAATGGTCAAAGAATTAGGGAAAAAAACCTTAATTTTCACACACAGGAATCGACGCAACTTTTGGGGCTGAAATGAGCACTATAAAAGCCAATCAGTGCGACTTTATAACTGAAAACTAGCGCTGAAAAGATGATCGGCCCGACTATCAGACAAATAAAAGCGTTGATTTATGAAAAATACAAAAACAAAGAATTTCTCCTAATCAACACCAAACTCAACACATGAAGAAAAAACTAAATATTGTAATTGATTAAAAAAATAGGAACAAATAGGGAAATGGTTGTTCGACTAAACGCGTCGAATGACAAAGACCCCAAAGAGTGATAAACTCAAAGGAAACGTCCCTAGTGGAGTCGCCAATTTGTTGTGAAGGAAAATCCCCTCTGTGGATAGAGGCGATCCCTCTAGCCCAAGGGTGGGTCTAGCAACAAGGGAACATACTAACATCTACCTTCTTAGATCATAAATGAAATTCAAAGCAAGGAAGATGACCTACCTTGTTATGATGTTCTGTTGTCATCTTCCATTGAAGCTTCTTGATGCATCGCTCTTCCCAAGATCGGTACACACTGCTATTAATGTTCCATTACTTGTACAGACAATCAAAACACCATGAAAAGTGTAAAATCAAGACAAACACAAGACAATTACAACCTATCTAACTAATCAAGGAATGCTATAAATCTCATTATAAATGTAAACAAGAGTGGAAGATAAACATCAGTTGCATTTTATTATGATAAAGACAAGGGGAATTTACAACCAAGCCTAGATGTTGAGGCTCTCCTTCGGGAGGTTCATATCCAAGAACGTTTGCGACACCCTCATACACAAAGGTCTAAGATCTCACTATATTTGTAGCACACAAAAATAGTCACACTCTGCTCTATTCTGCGGAAGCTATAATAGCACTATAATTGCTTCTTCTCTCTATGATTTCCACTTCTAACTAACTACGGTAGAAGAGGTCAAGGAGGTATCCTTATATAACAATGGAGGGGGAGGATATGGGCCCTCAAATAATGGGAAAAAATCTTATCCTTTGAAGTAGTTCCTATTTTATGGGAACAAGAAGCTCAAAGGGGAATTCCTCGTCCATATCCTCAAAACAAACTTCCAGCTCTCTGCTTCATGAAGCTTCTAGCCATAGAAACTTCATTTCTATTTTAAAGCACTTTCCAAGAGAGGATCAGTGTAGGTTATACATTAAGGCATAGTGTTGATCGGTGCGGGTCTCAGTGAAAATCTCTGCTATCGGCGCGGGTCAGACACTAAGACAAAGCGTTGACCTTGAAAACTAGGTTTTTATAGGGATGTTCTAGAAAATTTGTAACGAGAGATGAATTGGAAAACAAAGTGTGGTTTAGGGGTATGTATTCCATGCTTGGAAATTACACAAGGGTCACTATATGGGTCCTCCAAGATTAAGGAACAAGGAGTACAGGGACAGTCACAAACTGTTCTGTAACACATTTTACACCACCAAACCTAATGGCTATTATGCCAAAGAGAGCAGTTAGAAACAAAGAGAAAAAAAAATAATAATAGAGCAATTGAAAATGAAAACTAACCATAATACACATAGCAAGGCTGTTGCAACAAGAGGAAGAGGTGTCGTAACCAAGTAATAACATAAATTGGAGAATCCTTCACCACCTTTTGGCATTATATTTCTCGGCAGAGTTCCTAGCATATCCCTTACCATTATTGTTGAGTGGGATAAGCAGCATGTAGACCCATATGAGCAATTACATATTTTAAAATATTTCATAAATTTGAGGTATTTAAATTATGTTAAATAGTTTACTTTTCTCATATAACCTATTTAAAGAATATTCCAAAATCTACATGTTACTTCCCACCCTATACAAAAAAATATCATTATATTATTTATTTACTACAAACCTTTTCAATATATTTTTATTTAAAATTTTATTTATTTTAATTATTTATTATAAAATTTTAAATTTAAATCATTATTTTTTGAAAAGAAGAATATGGGCAGAAACGTGAAGCTGGGTTACACTTTTGTGAGAATCGGGGCCCGAAATTTTTTTCCAACAATAGTTCGGCCGAAATTTTTTACAAGTTCGGCCAAACTATTACAAAGTTCGGCCGAACTTTCCTATAAAGTTCGCCTGAACTCTAGATTCCGTTTACAATGACGGCACATTGACGGCGCTGGCAAATAGAATTTTTGCCAGAGCTTGGAAAACCGGCAATAAAAGTTCGGCCGAACTTTTACTTTTAAAATAGTTCGGCCGAACTATTTTCTATAAATAAATCACCCGCGAAAGTTTATGGTTTACTGTTTCATTGTCCGCGCGTTGTTATTGTGGTGTATCGTGTTCGCGCTGTCGCTGCTGCCGACGCCGTGGTGCTGCTGTCACTGCCCTGTTACTCCTGTCGTCCACGCGGGTAAGGTTGGTCCTCTAGCTTTAAGATACTTCTTGCCTTCTTGTTTTTCCTGGAGAGATGGGCAACTCTTCTTTCCCCATGGACGCGACCTCTCTTTTGGCCTGGTCTAGTGGTTTCAATATGATATTTCGGCTTTCATACTTTAAAATTTTGTGGTAACTCCACTATTCCCTTAATTTTGGGACTAGATAAAACTGTGTTTACTGCAGGAGAATGAAATTCTATATGTAGCCAAATTTTAATTTATTTATATATACATGTAAAAAAAATTATACCTCTCTGATCTTAGTTGTATTGTAACCGTTATCGTATATAATTAATATGCGTCTAACAACTCTGGAATTGTATCGATATATTGTGGATCCATCTGAATTTCAGTGGTGTTTTTCAATGGGATGATATACATGTTATGTGTCTATCTATGCGTAAGATGCTTCGATTTTTATTAGTAGGAGTTTCTGCCAATAGAGTCACTATGCGCTGAATTGTGTACAACCCAAACTCATGGCTTTGTATTTTCGTATAGTCATTTGATATTTATTGGACACTAAAAGTTGTCCCAGTTGTCAATTTTCATAGAATATGTGTTTACAGAAAACTGGTATAAGTTGGTGTCAGTTTTCAAGCTTAATAGGAAATTTTCTTGTAGAGAAATGATGTAAAATGGATATATTAGTTACTTCTTATTTCTCTACATTATTTATTTCTATACAAATTATACAGTGGCCTAGTGTATTAATTTCCTCATTTACTTTGTGATTGGGTTCAACTCGGCAATCCTACATCAACTCCTCAGCCTTTTAGATAGCCTCTGTCGTAAGATTTGTCCTGCATTTTCTAAACTTACTTTTATTAGTCAGTGTCGTTCCTGGTAACTCATCGCATGCATGTACTATTTTCGTATGACACTATACTACTTTTGTCCTATAGTCCTTTTTCTCCTAACTTGTTCTCTTTTCAAGGATAGGAAGCCTTTGATCTTAGTGTCTCCTGGTGGAATTGGGACAGAGAGCTACCATACTAGGATAATAAGACTCAACATAAGTAAAACTATACTCACATGCTTACCTCCATCGCACCACCATTTACATCAGTTTACACCTCGAATTTAATTTGATAACTTGGTAAAAAAATCCATGTGAGGATAGCATATTATTTTCATAATTAACTTACTGTAATAAAATCACATAATCATGTCTTATGTATGCTTGGACAACTATGTCCTGACAGGGTCTACCTACTATGATAACCCTATCATGTTTTATGTTTTTGCATAACCTGGATACTACTAATCATCATGAAAAATAAAAATAGTTATAAGTAGCAGGTAATACCCACTAAGGGTAAAATCGTAACATATTCTCAACCAGGCTAACATACAGTCTGTACCCACCTATTAATCTACATAAATTCATCATAATTTCATGACAGTTCATTTCTATTCAAACAAACTACTTGTAGCTAATAAATTCACAGTACCAATTCATCATCAATATAACATACAAAGAATTAATACTGGAATTCTATGAAAGAATCATACTAACTGGGAAAGAAAAAATTTCCTCCAATCCACGAGATTTTTCCTCCCATCTCTCCCCGGAGCAGAGACCTCCACCCCTAGAACTAACAACCTCTTCTTATTCTGGTGAAGGAACTTTTATGCCTACTTTCCCCAAGGATTATTTCTATAGCAATGTTCTGTTATTCTAGGTTGATGATCCCCTTACCCTAGGCTTTTTTTTTCACAAAAGTATAGTTTTTCTTCGTTAAAGCTTGTTTTTTCCACAATGTTGCTTTTTCTACCCCTTCCTAGTGAAATTTCCTCCTCACTGGGATTTTCTTTGATATATTTCTCCAATCTAAATTAAATTTAATAATTTCTTACTCCCTAAAGGTTTTTCCTAGGAGATTTTTGGAAAGTGTCAAAATTCCATCCTATTCACATGGATTGGAATTTAGCATCTCTATAACTCTATATTTTCCATATTAGTATTCAAATTTTCTTAATATTATTCAAATAAAATAATCCTTAAAACATTATAATTGTTTCTTTGGTCGAACATAGTAAATTTTCATTCCTACAAAAATTTAAAATCTAAAACATAATGAACTAAAAATCTGGGATATTACATATCTCCCACATAAGTAAAAGTGAAGGAGAAAGGAGATTCATTCTAGCCAACAATTGAGTTAAGTTGAACTTGGGTTTCTATGATTATGGTGGAGTG